>JAWZYV010012412.1:0-230279 GCA_038373885.1 Cheiracanthium punctorium
AAAATACAGTGGAAATATACGAGGGGTTTTCGTAAACAGCCCCCCAAGACACAGCAAAGAAGCATTCTCTACACACAATAATTAAAATCAAAGCTTCAAAAAGGCAAGCGGAGATACCGCTTCTATAGCACAATACAGGTCACAGATCAAAGCTGAATACTCATCGGAAGTTCGATCCACACTGACTCAAACTGGCCGCTGCTTTTATAGGTGTCGCAGAAGCTACAAGGAGCTTCTAGAAGAATGTATCCCTCGAAGATTCCACATAAAGCAGGAATTTTGATTGCGTCATAGAAGAGAAACATTAGGCTATTATGCAAGTTAATGAAGAAAAACCAACTTTCCCCATTGGGAAAAACGCGCCAAATGTCCAAAATGTCGCCAGGCTTGGCGACATTTTTGGTGAAATATAGCCAAATTTGGCCCCAAAAATAAGTCCCCAAAAGGGAAGTTACCAAAGGCCTAGGACCAATATTTCTCGAGATTTCTAGAAACTGCTATAGCAATCAATGGGGGAAATCCAAATCTCCGTGTTTCCGATTCTAGTTGACCGATTTTGATTCAACGAAAAGCCAAATTTAACTATCTGACTTAGGGATGGACGCGAGACGAGACAGAGATTTACAGCTTTTTTGCGAGACGAGACAGACATTTTTAACATTACGGTATAGGGATTTTGCGAGACAAGACAGAGATTTACAGCATTTTTGCGAGACGAGACACACATTTTTATCATTACGATATAGGGATTTTGAGAGACGAGACAAAGCTTTTAGACTGTTCTGCGAGGCGCGAGACGCCTATTTTCCGTCTCGCGTTCGTTTAGGTGGACGAAGATTAAATATGCCGAGTGCAAGCTGTCAAAATGTACAGGGTGATTCAAAATAGATGTTACGGCGATTATTTTTTAAATCGTAAGTGATCGAAACATACTTACTATTAGTAAAGTCCGTCAAGTTAAGAGCAGCTTTCAGATATGGCATTTTTTTACTGGGGGTTGTATACATACTAAAATGCGGAATTTAATTTATATACGGTCCCCCCTTTCCTACTCTTTATATTTAGAAGAACGTTGCTCTTTGCCTAAGAAAATTAATAAAACCAATCCTGTGTCTCTAAGTGAAATAGTTAGCGAGAAAATTAATGTTAAAATTTATGACTTAGACCACTTTACCTACTGCGTTGGCTTAGGTTTATAGGCGAACAAATCTTTACTTTAGGGAACCAACTATGAGTTGATAAAAGTTAAATAATGATTCCATTGTTGAGAAATGAAATTAAACGCCTTCAAATGTGTAAAATTAACAAGTACAGTTTTACCTAAACTGATCGTTACTGCTTTATGAAATTAATAAAAATTAATAAAACCAATCCTGTCTCTCTAACTGAAATAGTAAGCAAAAAATTTATTTTTAAAAATCATGACTTATACCATTTTATCTGCTGTGTTGGCGTCGGTTTTCAAGCGAAAAAAAAATATATACTCTAGGGGACCCACTATGAGTTGATAAAAGATAAATAAAGATCTCATTGTTGGGAAAAGCAATGAGCGCTTTCCAATGTTGTGAAATTAACAGGTACAGTTCTACCTAAATTGATCAGTACTGCCTTATGAAATTAGTCTTTGTCACTTAGTCTTTTTTTTGGGCGGGGAGGGGTCATCCACTCATTACATCATGCTTCTAGGAAAGGAATTTTAAAGTGTAAAACGGAATGACAGAATAATGGTGCAGGTTACTATGGTGTGGTAAATTTCACTAGAAACTGCCGAACGTGCTTTACTGGAAAATTCTAGCTAAATTAGGATTTGAGTAGTCAACTGTGTCTGTTGAGTGACTTAACATAAATTAACGTCAGTTGAAAAGTAATTACATTTTTCTCACTTTGGAGACATCCCCTTAATGTCTGGCGACCCATGCCAAAATTTTCGAATTGCAATATCTCGGAAACTGTTCCACGTAGAGACACGGGATTTGTTTTATTAGCCGTGCCTTAAGCAAAGAGCGACGTTCTTCTAATTATAAACAGGGCCTGATTACAGGGCCTGTTTATAGTTAGGGCCTGATTACTGAAAAGGCTCGGGAAGCTTGAGCTTCCCCTCTGAATTTCAAGGGGGCCCAAAAAATGACAGAAAAATTGCGATAAAAATTCAAAATTTTGTTTTTAAATCTTTTAAATTAGTGTAAAGACTTTTAATGAAGAGAAGTGGAAAGCTTTTTTTATTTTTTTTTCAGAAGTCTGATACTTCTTGTCGCAACATTTCTAAATTGGTTGGTTCAGTTTGTGATGTCTTTCCCCGGGACATCTGCTCCAGTTGAGAGTTTTTTTCCATTATGTGGAACATTGGGTCGGCAGAAAGGGGTAGACATTCAATATGTAATGTTAAACGTCTTCTAAGTGTCAAAATTCTGAACTTTCATGTTGTGATATTTATAATATCAAAAGAAACAAGAATGCCTGGAAAAAAGCCATAAATGAAAAATATGACTAAATAAATAAAGTTTAATCTTCCAGTAAGTTAATGCTTTTAGTTTACTTTTAAAAGTAATTTCCAAAGTACTGTAAAAAACTTGTTATGATGAACTGAACTATTATAAAGATTAATGATTAAAATATTTTTATCAAAGGAAAATTTCAGATTATGGAATAATTTATTTTATCAAAGAAAATCATTCGAACTGATTAAATCCATCCAATTTCATTTTATCGAATAATACATTTTTATCAAATAAAATCATTAAAACTCTACTTTTCCCAAACAAAAAGAGGAGGGGGCCCGGAAATGAGACTGAGCTTCCCCTCACTTCAGAGGTTAATCGGGCCCTGACTATAAAGGGCATGAAATGAGGGACCATATAAAAATTAAATTTCGTATTTTAATATGTATACAACCCCCATTTAAAAAAATGCCATATCTGAAAGCTACGCTTAGTTTGACGAACTTTTCTAATTGGAAGTATATTCCGATCACTTACAGTATAAAAAATAATCGCCTTAACATCTATTTTGAATCCCCCAGTATAATGATTAAGCGGTTTAAGTGCGAAGTTCGCTGAGGAAAAATACAGTAAAGTTCTCTCTTGGGGAAAAAAAAAAGCGAAAATATTTTCCAAAAAACCCAATAATTAAATTCTTGTATTTTCGAAAAACAGAGCTTTAGATTTTCTACGAAAGTTTTACCTCTTCCCCTCGCATATCATGTTTGATAAATCACCTAGACAATCCTGTACAACTCTAAAAAATAACAAAGATTACGTAAGTTAATAGAAAGCATAATTCCAAATTTACTTCTGTGATTCCGTTAGGGAATGAAAAGAAAATGGCAACGTAAAGAAGTAAGGGCGAAAAATTTTTACAGCGAAATTTATATTCAGCCAATCATAGCAGCGTCTTGTAAAAGTTGTACGAATACATTATGATACGTGATTTTTGTTAATACTAATGACTTATCTGTTCTGCAAGTTACATGGAAGATGACAATTTTATTTTTCAAAAGCATTGTAATTTTGAATTACAGTTATTTTAACTTGGGGAAATTTCGCCTTTTATTTTTCTTTCTAGAGTTTTATTCTCTAATACATATTTAATGATGTCTGAAGAGATGAAAAATGTATTATATCATTTGCAATATAAACGAACGTAGGTGTTATTTTTATAACTACGATGTAGTTCTTTTATATCTAATACGGAAATTTCGTTGCTATTTTTTGGAATAAATTTTAGAAAAGACAATTTTTCTTTTTTACTCGGAAGCGAGAGGAGCACATGAAAAATTAATAAAACATGAGATATATTTTAATATAGTTGTTGAAACTATCTTTAAAATACAATGATTCTTTCGAAACTTATGAAAGCACTTGATAACTTTCCATCGTAAATATTCTTCTATGCTCATATTATTACTGGAATATTTTTATTATCAGCACTGTACTGGATAATTTTTTTTTTATCTATATTTGAGATAAGTGGATAATTCAAATTGAAAAAAAATATTCGTAATAAGTTAGGAATTTTCTTAATATAATCTTTTTTCCTATCTTTAATTTTCAAATTTACGTTTTTTTAAATTATATACGACCCCAGTAAAAAAAAAAGAAAAACAAAATCCGAATTAGTAAAATGTGTCCAATAGATTAATGATAGGTACAAAATTTCAAAGCATTTAACTCATAAAACGTCTCAGAGATATCTGCAAACGTTTATTATTAGAGTGGAAAAAAGTATTTTTTTCTTTCGTAACTTCTATATGACCTCTGAAATGGGATTATCTGAAATGATTTTTTTTCCCTTCGAGAGCCATTAAAAAGTGGTTTTAGTCAACATATATTTATCTTCATACCTCTGACTCTTTTTATAACCCGATTCTCAAACTTTGTACATCACCCCATTAGGGTATGGGGAACGTTTTAGTTACTGCGCATTTTTCTTTCTTTCTTTATTTTTTTTTTTTGTACGGGTGTATATCTCAAAAGTGTAACTTTTTGAAAATATGCAACAGGGATTTTTTCTGAGCGTAGTGTTTTTTCAGCACTATAATATGTCGAACATTTTTTCGACTGCCATCGCCCCTTATATCGCAAATAAGTAAAGAACTAGATTGTGCTAATTCCTTTTTGGGGGATACATTGTAGAGAACTAGAAAAAAGCTTATTTAGCTAAAATTATAGTACGCGTATCTCAAAGTACGACTGCAAATGGTTTCTAGTATCGTTAATTTGGCTTTCAATTTCTTATTTTGCCAGTAGAACTAACAACTCATATATAGGGTGGTTATAACTAAACTATCCTTATAAACAACATTCTGCAGCTGTAACCGGTGAGACGTTGCCCGAATAATTACGAATCAAGAGATTATAGTTATTAGATATATCACTTATAGATATATCTGTGATGCTCCCTTTTTCTTACCCCTCACCACTTGAATCTCTCCGATAACTTTTGATCTGGGTGGTATTGTAAAGTCTTCGACAAGAAGCTATAGATCTTTGATAATGTGCAGTTCTGACGTCATAGAACGCATAAATCTCTGAGTATTTCAAGGTCTCTTCAGGATTTGACGCTATGGCGACACGAGGATCTCATAATTTACGAACACTTACTTCAAGCATCCCACGAGATCGAAATCCACTTGAGATTCCATCCCAGAGCCGAGATCAGCATCTCAAGACGGAGAAGAGATGAGTTTCAGGTAGTGACCAGTGCAGAGGTGACTTTCCTCTGGTGTTAGGACTGTGGAGGCTGTTTTGCGAACCCACCCATGTAACATATTCTGTTTCCGACTCTTTCATGTGTTTATAGGTGCCTTCTATTAAAGTGCTTGTGTGAGCAAAAGGGTTGCATTTCTTTATTTATGATGCCACACCGGTAAGCAGATTGCTACCAAATTTGGCATAGGGACTGTACAAGAGATGCGCTCAAAGAGAATTTTTTAGGACGTTAAGTTAGAAAAATGCCCACTAGATGGCACTTCGCGTGGTCAAATCAGCTCAAATAGCACCCAAATGAGTGAATCAATACCCAAAAACTATTGAAGAATGTTAAATTTGCTTATATATTACGAATTACCCATTTCCATCGTCAGATTTTCCGTTTTTTATGAAAAACGCCATCCAGTGGACATTTTTTGAACTAAATTTTTTTTCGGAATAATAGTAATTCGAAATTAGTAATATACGACTAGTTTTGTAATTATACAGGTTGTTTATAAGCTAACTTCCCCTATAAACAGCATGTAACCGGTATTGCTACCAAATTTTCCATATGGACTGTATACGAGATGCAAGGGATCAAGGGATTATTTTAGAACGTTTAGTTTAAAAAAAGTCCACTAGATGGCACTTTGCATGGTGAAATCAGCTCAAATATTACCCAAATGACTGAATAAATGCCCCAAAACCACTGAATAAATGTTAAATTGTTTGTATATTTCAAATGAGCCATTTCCATCGTTAAATTTGCAGTTTTTTTATGCAAAACGCCACCTACTGGACACTTTTGAACTATTTTTTTTTTTTAATTCCTTGAGCGCATATCATGTATAGCCAATAACCAATTTTGATTGCAATCCGTTCCTCGGTTTTATCTATAGAGCATTCCATTTCATTATTTATGACCCCACACCGGTAAGCAGATTGCTACCCAATTCGGCATATGGACTGTACAGGAGATGCGCTGAAGGGAATATTTTAGAACGTTTAGTTAAAAAAAAGTCCATTAGATGGCACTTTGCATGGTGAAATCAGCTCTAATATTACCCAAATGAGTGAATAAATGCCCCAAAACCACTGAATAAATGTTAAATTGTTTTTATATTTCAAATTAGCCATTTCTATAGTTAAATTTGTCGTTTTTTATGCGAAACGCCACCTACTGGACACTTTTTGAACTATTTTTTTTTTATTCCTTGAGCGCATATCATGTATAGCCAATAACCAATTTTGATTGCAATCCGTTCCTCGGTTTTAGCTATAGACCACTGTTCATGGGGTAGTTTATTTATAACCAACCGTATTATAATATCACACAATTCCACTGTAACAAGTTACTACCAGGGGTGGAAAATCCTGTTATTTTTTTCCGATTGCCCACAGGGGCAATCACTGAAATTATTTTGGTTGCCCGAAAATGAAATTTCTTACCCTTAAAATTTTCGATACACAAAATTCTTAAGAACATGTGGCCGTTACAATGAAAATAAGTTGTCAAACGTTTATTCATAAAATCGCCATTATTACGAAATGAAAATAGAAATAGAAAGAAGTTCAGATTGAAAATTGGAATAGGAAACTGCAATTTCAAGATAAGGGATTAAGAGGGGAATAGTTGCTTTTCTTGGTTGCCGGAGGGGCACCTGAATTTTTTGTTTTACTTGCCCATTTAAATATCTGATTCGAAGCGGGCAACCGCAAATTTCGACGCCTGTTTACTATTTTCCTTAACTTGGCATTCAGTTTCTTATTATGCCAGTATAACTATTTTTAATGACTATGTCATTTGATCGCTCACGATTGAAATTTTTCCGAAAAATGTGTCCCAAATATGCGACATAATAAAGTATGCGACATAAAAATTGTTGAGTATTTTACATATATTTAAATACTATTAGTTCACAACAGCTTTAATCTATTGTTACAATATTTCGTAAGCTGTAGAATATGCATCACATGTATTTTTCTATAAATAGGTTACAATCATAAAAATTTCAACAGCTTAAGAAAATTGTTGAGTATTGAATTGTTTATTTTTTTTACTGTGCAATGTCTTATCCTCCTGAATTCTGTATCCCTCAATAAACATTTATCTACTTAACTGTAACTGTGCTCGCGCACGCATTCTTTTTACTTCTTCTATACTTTTTTCCTTCTTGATGTTACCTTGTTATGTGATGTGCCTGTTTCTTCCGTTCTAATTTAATAAAGTAAATGTTATGTTAAAATCCCACGCTTACTATGTTTGTGCCATAACTCTGCTAACATTTCTAAAAGGTTATGGACACCAGATGGATTAATTTATTTATTTGCTGATTTTTAACGTTCGTTTCAAGGCTGCATCATTCATCCTCAAAATGGCGACTGGAACTTGGCGAATTGAAACGCTGAATATCATAAAATTAAGGATGCATCAAGAATAACTTGTAAAAGGTGTAAACGCATCGGGCACTGGGCTAGCGAATGTGAAAGTGGAAAAAAGAATAATTTTAAACATAAGCCTAACAGCCTGGGATTCTTATCCACCCTGATGACTCGCCAATAGTGTTACCACGCGAAATACAGCAACCCTACTCGCCTAAAGCTCTCTCAACAATATCAAATAACGAAAAGTAAAATTTTTGGTGTGTTAAGACGGTGCCTACGTAGTATTACTCAAGGCCGGGAAATGCGGCTTTCAAAACTGGCGAAAATGTAGATGGCGCTTTTTGGTCCTATAAGAACTCATCGTCGCCTTGTTACTCCATGAGAGCTATCTTATATTCCTCGTATTTTTAGATTAGTACTTATTTAGTAGCCAGGCAGACCGCCAAGACGAGCGATTTTTTGCCAAGATAAAGGGAGAACATTTGACAAAAAATAGTTTGGCGGTAATGACCGCCGGGATAATAGTATGGAAGAACCTTTAGATTTATTGCAAATTCTAGAAGATTTATTTGGACACCACAGAGACTTGTCCTTATTTCCTTGGCGAGAAATAACAACCCGCCACTTATCTTTTAAAATGGGATCTTTGGGAAAACGATGAAATCTAACCGTTGATCCCTTATTTTCTTTTAAAGAGAAATAAAAAAAATTACAATATGGTACACAACAGTGCACCCTTTTCACTTAATTATTTAAGCGTACAATGTAATTATGTATCTGTACGATAAAAATAATAACAAATATAATAAGGTAAATGTTTAAGCAACGTCTCGAAAACTCAACTTTACATTCAACAGCCAGAAAACACAAACGTTGAAGGGTCATAAAAGCGCCCCTAGCGGTCATTTTAGGGAACTAAGTTTTCGCCCGTTTTATTGCTGAAAAACACGATCTTTTCCCGGCCTTGAGTAGCATTATTACGTAGGCAACGGTTAAGATAGATACTAAAAATTATATAAGTTACTTCAGTTATCATCGACCCACGTTTGCAATAGCAAGGAAAGATCAGGAAACCCTCCTACTTCCAGACGATGAAATAAATGCAAAGGAAGAATAAAAGAAAAAGAAAAATCTGGAGTGACTCCACTCGACTTTCCGAACACTTACGATTAAAATCATTACCAAGCATTTAAATAAATTTTAATCGATGAATAATTCAAATATATATACCAAAATGAAGCTCAATCGAATGTATCGTTTAAACGCTAGCGCACTTTCAAGAATTTCTCCCCATAGGCTATAATGTAAAAGGAATTTTTGGCGTAGCCCTGTAGAAAAACTATAAGTCCTATACACATCAAAATCGATACCGGTCTTACGATGGTTGTTTATAACATGTACACCCAATTTGAGCTCAATCGAATGTACCGTTTAAACGCTAGCGCACTTTCAAGAATTTTCCCCCATAGGCCATAATGTAAAAGAAATCTTTGTCGTAGCCCTGTAGAAAAACTATAAGTCCTATACACACCAAAATCAATACCGGTCTTGCGACGGTGGTTTATAACATATATACCCAATTTGAGCTCAATCGCATGCCCCGTTCAGGAGCTATCGTGTTCACTCACATACACACAAACACACATACACACACACACACACATACACACATACATACATACATCTCGTAAAAATAGCATAAATGAATTCAGAAGCCCTCTAAACGTGTAAATACACCAAAATCTCGAATTCGAATTTTTTAATGATTACAATGTTCGGAACATGTTCGGAACAATGTTCGGTACATGTGCTGAAAGTAAAATGGGGTGAGATAAAATGACATAGTCAATTAATATCATTTTAATATGGCGATTATGAAACTAAAAAATTAGGGGGCTCAGGGGCTCTCCCCTGACGAGGCTCGAGCAGCCGAGTTTTTTTTCTGGGGGGGGGGGCTTCCTTATACATCTGGAATTCAACATAACTTTACAAGTTTTATGTTAAAAGCTTTCTAAGGAGTTGAATGATTACAAGATATATCGCACCTTTAATCTACACACTAGTCATGTCCTCCTGCTTAAGATTCACCAGTTTAACACGTGGCATCATTACAACTAAATGCATACACCGACACAAATTTCCAAAAGAACTCCTTTTAGAAATTCAGTGAATTATTTAAATAGCTCTGCCTATTTAAATAATTCACTGTTTCCGCCTCCGGGATTAGATTCGTTGAAGAAAGCTTTATGCCTATTATTGTTGAGGAGAAATTGGCTGCCTTAAGCGGTTCCTTTCATCTAAAGGTAGGCTTAAAAATAAATTGAGGTGTATGCTGCCAGAATTCTTTGATGTAAAATACATTCCTGTTTTGTAGTAGTGGATGCTTGGATAAAAGATATGTTTCAAGATAGGAATGAGGTGCTGTTTTTTTTTACTTCTTTACCTCCGGGCTGTTTTGTAATATTAATAACGTGGAGACGAGATCTATTTGAAACCGAAAATGTCGGCATCATTCAGAGAAACTTGTTAAGTATACAATGAGAAGTGCGCTTTAGAACTTAAAAATCACTTTCTTAAATAAACAAATGTTGCTTTAAGGTAGATATGATTAGATTCAGGGACAGTTTTCAACAATTAACCAATGAATAACATATTGAAGAGGGTTTATGAGTAATTCTTGGAAAAAATATAAATTTATTAGCATTAATGTATGACTACACGTTTGAAATCACATTTTAATATATGCTTTTAAATTCCGAGCATATTGGGGGCGGGGATACAGTTGGACAACTGATAATTTTTTTTAATGATTCAAATGATAAAAAATCCTGGAAAATATGCAATAATTTTGTTAACTGTATTGCAGCATTGTACACTGTAAGAAATACCTGGAATTTTACAACATATATTGCTGTAAAATAATATAGCGTTGTGTGTTGTAAATTCACTCAAAAATGACGTAATGAAATTGATAAGCCAATCACGAAGAACCTATGGCAACTGGCAGTCTACAGCACAATGTGTTGGCGTAACATGGGAACAAGATTATGAAAGCGTGTACTAAAGTTTAATTTTTTTTTTCACATTTGTTTACGTGGTTGTATTCGTAACAAATGCAAAAAAAAAGAAAAAGAAAAAAAAAATGTTCTATCTTGAAATGGTTAAAATATTGAGTTTATATTTGTTAACGGGTTCTTAGTATATCATGGCTGACGCTGCCACGGGGCATATTTACACCATAAAATGGCTTTGAGTTGATTAATGAGTTTTTTAGTACCATAAATTTAATACTTTGATATGAGTTTCAGTTTAGCGGGAATTTAAAGCTGGGTCAAAATTTATCGCCGCATGAAATAAATATTTGAGTGTCATTGTTATTATAAAAAACATTTTTTAAATATTGTCTTCTCTTCGATGGCTACACCAGTACTTGCCGAGTGAGGTGTTGCGCCATCTATATGCAACAACGGCGTTATCCCACTTTCTAAGGGAAGTGCCCACTCCTAAAGGTTTAACTCCGTGTCTGCTATGTAGGCACGTTCAAAATGAGCTGAACAAAATGGCGCACAATTCAGAGAAGTAGTATTCTTCTGTTTTGTAATCGAAGAAGTGTATCGTTCGGCTCTGTTTTCGTGGCGGCAGGCTTTGAAAGGTTCCATTCCGGAAGAGGTAAGATGGGGAGATTCCGGGTAAAAGGTTGCCATCTTTGGTGATAAATTCCGTTCGCCAAATACGGAGAATCTCGCGGTGATCCATCATCAGAGGGTTCAACCTTCCCCAGTATACGAAAATTTCGGCAGGTGATTTTATCGCGTCGTGAGCGCTAAGGCGCCAATTTGGTGAACCCTCACTATGGATGTTCTCTTCCAAAGGATGAATTTTGTTACCGTATTTTCCCAATGGAACCTTTTAAAACCACGTGACTCGGGAGACTAGAAAGTCGTGTTTTCCTATGTCAAGATTTTACCCAGCAGAAACTGCTGACGCTAATAATACTAATTTTGGCACGTATGTGTTTATTTATTTATTTATTATTATTTTTTTTAGCGTAGGTGCTAGATTAGAGAGCATTTTCCAAAATTCGAACTCATGGGGATATAGGAGACCAAAACGTTTCCCCCCCCACACACATATACTGCAGGTTCTCATAAAGAAAATAGCTATCCATGAAATTTCTTGCTGTAAAGTACAGCACTCAATAATATTTAAAAATCGATTTCAGAACCTTCCGAATAAATCCTCCAAAGAGGGTAACCGTGAAAAAACGGGAAAGGTGGTCATTCCTTTTGAAAGAAAAAGAATATATTATTTATAAATTTCTCACGTTAAAAGGAATTTAACAAATAGGAGTCCTATGCTTAGGCCCAGCTTGTTTGTGCTACAAAAATTCAGCATATTCAAAAATTTTTATTTTTGAATTTATTCTAATACATATATAAATTATTTGAAAAAAATCATTCTATTTAATTTATTTTTTCTTCTACTCTAAAGGTAAATTTATGAATTTATTCTAAACGTAAAAAAGGGTTTTATTTTTTCTCTACTTCAAGATTTATTAATAAGTCAATTTTTTAAAACTACACGTAAAAGAAAATGTTTTTATCTTTATAATTTTTCACTGCTCCAAAATTTATTTAAATATCCATTAAAAAACTTTTTTAATCCACAATTTATTTCTTCTGTTTGGCTCCTTATTATTAAATTCCGTTTCCTTATTTCTTGTTATTGTAACTGTAAAGAATTGTAAAGCAAGCAAAATAACTGTAAAAAAAATGTTAATGGCTGTACGCAGTTCGTTGCCGGAATGGTAGAGTAGCCGGGTAGTAACATCCTTCCTTTGAGAGTAATATTGAAAGCCTTAAACTTGATAGATAGGCTACTCTCAAAGGTAATATTTCAATATTGTCATTCGAAACTTGTTGAAAATTTATTTATTTGAATTTTATGTCAGAAAAGGACATTGTTTTCTGAAACACATAATAATTATGTTTTTCCCTCACTTCTTTTACCTCCAGGCAGTCGTCTTTTATAACATTAATAGGTTTGAGAGTAGCAGGTCTCCAATGAAAACAGAATGTGTCTGCATGCTTCTATAGAAACTGCAAAACACAGTATTCTCAAAATCCACACCATTTTCTCAAATAACAGAAACAGAATGTTGCTTTAACAATGTGTATTCGATATTTTCTAAAATTCAGCGATGGTCGAAATCAATTTTGTTTTTCCCGTCAAAACATAAAAATCGACTTTTTTTTTTTTTAAATAATAGCTCCATTACTTTTCGTGCAAGAATTTTTTAAAAAAAAAAAAGAAAGAAAGAAATTATCATACGGGGAAAGGAAAATCATACAATGTCATAAAACCTCCACAGGAACTTACAAAATACGCAATAAAAATAAGACCTCGTAACCATACGTTTTCTAATGGCATCCTTTCAAAAAAAACCCACAAAGGAGATTTGGGGTAGAAATTCATGTTTACCACTACACAACTTCCATATTTCATTCAGAGATTGGGGGGGGGGGGGGATGATCACAAACGTCTTTCAAAGAAATGAGAAAAGCGATAATAACTAAAAATCAATTTCAGATTTAGCTATGAAACGATTATTTTTTATGTTACACCTCTCCACTCTGCGTTTTCTTTGGTTATGTCAATGGCCCCATGCAAGTCCGAAAAGAATTAAATCCCGCCCGGATGGTGCAGTTATTTGGTTTGTTTGTCCAGAGCGGGTGTTTTTTAACCCTTTAAAGCGCGGTGTCCTCGCCGTGAGGACACCAAGCTCTTGACGTTTTGACTGTTGCCAGTCACGAAGAATAGATTTGATTTCTATAAAAATAGTTGCCGGTAACATAGCTCGACGAGAATCCTTTACTTTTTTAGCACGTCATTTCCCATAAAAAAATGGTCACGGTTATTTTTAACAGCACTGACATCTGCTGAAAAATGGAAAAATGCGAGAATTGCTGGATAGATTGCCCAATCTGCTGAATAAAGGGCAGCCGTTGCCATCGCTCGACTTCACTACCAGCAAGATGGCGGACGATCGAAACGTTCATCGCATGCCACAGATCTAGAGGTCCTTTTTTGACGCAGCTGGCTGTGCCGCACAGCCAGTTGCGCCTCAAACGGTTAATGGAATATCGGTTAAAGAAATATCCCGCTTAATGTAATAAATTTTCAATTTACGAACCCTAAATAATTAATCAATATGATCTCGGATAATTGAATCCTCGCTTATTAGAATATTTTTTATTGACAAATTGGCTATTCTACTTAGCAGGATCGAGTGTATGTAGCTCAAAACAACACATTCGGCACACACACCAGCAAGACGCAGCTGGCTGTGCCGCACAGCCAGCTGTCGTCAAAAAAAGGGCTCTAGATCTGTGGCACGCGATGAACGTTACGGTCGTCCGCCATCTTGCTGGTAGTTAAGTCGAGCGATGGCAACGGCTGCCCTTTTTACAGCATTGGGAAAGGGTTGCGCCTCCAAGGGATAAAGTAAGATTATACATTTCTCTATAGCGCTCATATATTTAAAGAAAAATATTTTTTTTTTCAACCTTGTTGAAAATTGTTTTGAAGTAACTGTACAAGTTTCCGAGAATATTTACTCACTAGAAGTCAATGTGTGTTGGAATTTACAACGGGCACTAGAAAAACATCAGATTAAAATATCTCTACACCCAGACAGCACATAAGCTTAAATCAAGCTTGACATTTCTTTGAATTTGGCGTATTAATACAAGCTTGACAGTTCAATTCATATTAAGCTTGCAGCAAGCTTGGAGAAGTCATTTCAACTGTCAAGCTTGAATACAAATTGATGACTGCTTGATTTGGAAAGCCACATCCCCATAACAAATAATTTATCATCAGTCATAAATGTACTTTGCCAGAGAATTAAAAAAAAAGATTCTATATTTCCAAATATTGAAATTCTTCAAAATAAAATACAATTATACTACGAAATTGATTTCAAAATCAGTCGTTTGTCTCGATTTTGGCCAATATTGCCCAACAGGAGTGTCGCGATATTGAAAGTTCTAAAACGTGTGCTGATTTTAAGTTTATATTATGCTTATTTCCCTATTAGTAGAGTCTCTAAATCACACATAACATTATTTTAATTTTGATTCATCCCATGGAAAAAGAAAAGAAACAAATCGGCATCGGCCACTGATCAATCGCACCAGAAAACGGCGTGATAACCGTAACAGTCACTTCAAACTTTAGTCATATCAGCGCAAGTCAGGTTGGTTGAGTGGTTAGGACACTGGCTTCCCAACCCTTAGGTCCCGAGTTCGATACCAGACGCGGAAAGGTTGATGGAAACATATTAAATTAGCTTGAAATTTCAGTGTAGAGGGGAAAATGCGTGGAAAAATAAAATATGTGGGGCGAGTTCGCCGACGGGCGTCCCCGTGTATTTAGGAAACTTTTGTTTTGGAAATTTTTTTAAGCTTGCTATGTCAAGCTTACTGCAAGTTGGGCAAGTGTAAACTTGAACACTTGATTCAAGCTTGCATTAAGCTTACACGCTTGAAATTTTCAAGCTTAATTCACGTTTATTGACTTGATAAATCAAGCTTACTGCAAGTTTGATGCAAGTTTGCTGTGCTGTCTGGGTCTTTCAAATATGGCAACTGAAAAGCGGCATTTACGATACATTTTGCATTCTCTGCATCGAAGAGGTAAAAAAAAAAAACTGTTTAACTCTTTAACGCGCAGTGATCCCCCTCTGGGAACACCAAACTCTGACGTTTTGACAGTTGCCAGTCACGAAGAATAGATTTGATTTTTATAAAAATAGTTGCGGGTGACATAGCTCCTCGAGAATCCTTTACTTTTTAGCGCGTCATTTCCCGTAAAAAAATTGTCACGATTTTTTTTAACAGCACTGACATTTGCTGAAAAATGGAAGAGTTCGAGAACAGCCGGATAGATTGCCCAATGCTGAAAAAAGGGCAGCCGTTGCCATCGCTCGACTTAACTACCAGCACGATTGCGGACGATCGAAACATTCATCGCGTGCCGATAAACGTTCATAGATCTGTGGCACGCGATGAACGTTTCGATTGCCCGCCATCTTGCTGGTAGTTAAGTCGAGCGATGGCAACGGTTGCCTTTTTTTCAGCATCGGGAAAGGGTTGTGCCTCAAAGGGTTAAGATGAAAGAAAAAAAAAAAAGGTTCCGATATGTATGGAGAAGGATGCATTGAGAGAACGCCAGAGCCTAGTTTTAAAAATTTGGATCCTGCAATTCAGATGTGGAAGATGCACCACGTTCTGTAAGGCCTATTGAAGCTGATGAAGACGCAATGAAGGCATTCATGGATGAAAACCGGCGAATAACAACTCCTGAGATATAGTTGAAAGATTGAACTTGACGAATTCGACCCTTCACGATCATTTGATACTCCCTCAAAGTTCGACATATGGGTTCCTCAAGTTCTTAAAAAAAAAAACGAAATGACTTTCCAAACAAGCCAATACATAGATTACTAATGACATTGTTACGAATTTTCGGGACAACCCGCTGTTCTGGGGCTTAAAATAGTTCAAAATTCGTGTTCTACGCTTCAGATATGTAAATTTTGCTTTTTGTTACATCAAAATCGGCCAACAAAAACCGGAGATACGGAGGTTTCGGTTTCCCCATTGTTTTTCTATGGCGGTTCTAGAATTCTCGAGAAATATGGCTCCTACGCCTTCGGTAACTTTACTTTTAGGGACTTGTTTTTGGAGTCAAATTTAGCGATATTTCTTTAAAAGTCGCTAAGCTTGGCGACATTTTGGTCATTGGGTGCGATTTTCCCTATGGGGCTTGTAAAGTTGCTTTTGCTGCATTAAAATCGCATAATAACCTAACATTTCTCTTCTATGACGTAATCAAAATTCCCGCTTTATGTGGAATCTTCGCAATATACACTTTTCTGGAAGCTTCTTGTAGCTTCTGCCTCGACTATAGATACAAGCTGTCTGAGGCCCCAGTTCAGAGTGAGTTGGGCTCCCGTCCCGTGAGTTTGATGTAATACGCTACAGATGCAGTGTTTTGGCTTGCTTTTTGAAGCTGATTATTGAGTGCTGTGTGTCAATTCTTCATTGCTGTGTCTTAGGGGATTGTGTGCGATATCCCTTGCATATTTCCACTGATTTATTGCCTGTGAAAGTGTTTTATTATGTGTGAGAAATACCGCATTTTTGAGAGCTTCTGATCTAATCGGACTGTTAGAAGAACGTTACTGTTTGATTCTGCTTGTGAATCTTGTACAGCTGATTGTTCGACGATGTTCTATAAGCAATAAAGTTTGTGCTCCATCCTGACAAGTAGACTCTTTACTAGAACTTTCTACTCCAACTGAACTTTAGAACGGAGATCCCAGGAATAGCACAGTATTCTGCAACAATATATTTATAATCTGGGGTGAACTCATAACTGTAGAAAATAGAAAAGTCATTGAGCTTGCAGTTACCATGCATGCAGTCCAGAGCTTGCAGTTACCACGTAATCATTACAGTATTTTAACCTTTTAAGTTAATGGGACACTACTGCACAGCGTTTTTTGTTATTTAAAATACAGAGCGGTTATAATTAAACTTTGTGATTGTGAAACAGTTTTAGTAGGCAATTTTAATATAGATTTAGATTTAAAAGAAGTGCTTTATGATTCAAGGGGAAAAAAATACAGTACACTCATGAATAATGATATACTTTCCAACTTAATGGAATAAGGAACAAAAATAGGGACGGCGCGTGAATTATGATACGCTTTTAACCCTTTGAGGCGTAACCCTTTCAAAATGCTGAAAAAAGGGTTCCACGTGCCGCAGATCTAGAGAACCTCTTTTGTCGATAGCTGGTTGTGCGCACAGCCAGCTGCGTCAGAAAAGGGTCTCTAGATTTGGGCACGCGATGAACGTTTCGATCGTCCGCCATCTTGCTGGTAGTTAAGTCGAGCGATGGCAACGGCTGCCCTTCTTTCAGCACTGGGCAATCTGTCCAGCCGTTCTCGCATTCTTCCATTTTTCAGCAGATGTCAGTGCTGTTAAAAAGAATCGTGACCATTTTTTTTACGGGAAAGGACGTGCTAAAAAGTGAAGGATTCTCGTGGAGCTATGTCACCCGCAACTATTTTTATAGAAATCATATCTGTTCTTCGTGACTGGCAACAGTCCAAGCGTCAGAGTTGGGTGTTCCCCGAGCGGGAACACTGCGCGTTAAAGGGTTAATATTGACCACTTCAGTGAAATATGAAAGTGCTTCACATTCTTTTTACAAATTTCCTTGGTCCCCTATTTTCTGTGTTGTTGGAAAGTTTTTTAAAATTGATACTTTTTCAAAGATCTGCCATACTTCTCTAACATTACAGAGAAATCGATAGACAAGACCAGTCGACTAACTCTTCGATACTTACATAACTATGATTAGCACACTCTAGTGAAATCGAAAGCTACAACGACTGTTTGGTACACTGAAATAAAATTGACATTTTTCATCTAGTAATAAATAATAGTAGAAGAAATGATATAAAATGATAGTTTCATCTCATTAGAGACGTCATTAAATATGTATTAAAAGACAAATCTCCGAGGAGAAATGCAAGAGAAATTTTCTCGGGGTACTTGAAGTCTTTCGAAATTACGATACTACAGAAAAAGTATCTTTTCTTTGTTATTCCCGTCTGACTCTTTGAAGGGAGAGACTCTATTTAGTACATCAAAGCACAAATCATATTGTATTATTCTTAAGATTTAGAAACATGCTATGATGATTAGCAGAATCAAATTTCCCGGGAGCTCACATGCTCGTTTCTCCTGCGCGATTTGATATGTATTGTTATGAATTTTCGGAGGCACCCGCTGTTCTGGGGTTTAAAATAATTTAAAATTCGTATTCTACGTGCCAAATAGTTAAATTTTGCATTTCGTTGCATCAATATCGGTCCACTAGAACCGGAGATTTGTGTTCCCCATTGATTTGTATGCAGTTTCTAGAAATCTCGAGAAATTTGGGTCCTAGGACTGCGCTGACCTCACTTTGTGGGACTTATTTTCGGTGCCGAATTTCGCAATATTTCGACAAAAGTCGCCAAGCTTTTAGACATTTTGGTCTTTAGGCGTGATTTTTCCAATGAGCCTTAGTTTTTCTGCATTAACATGCATAATCGTAAAATATTTCTCATCTATGACGTCATCAAAAGTCCCGCTTTATGTGGAATCTTCGGGACATAGGCGCCCCCACGGAGGGGGCTATGGGGGCTCAAGCCCCCCCTAAAGGTGGAAAGTTAGAAGTGAAAAACATTAAAAATTGAAAATTGTCCCAAATTAATTAAATTTTTCTTTTTAAAAATTGTCTTCAAATTATTTGTGTTTTTTTTTTACAAAAAAAAAAAAAAAAAAAAACCGTCAGTTTTTAAATAATTACGTGAGTTAGTGTACGAAGTACAGTTAAACTCGGTTTCAAGGATGCTGAAAAGATCAGAAAATTATTAATTGAGTATAACGAGTGACATAGCCTGTGGGCATGTTGCTCTATGGGCAAGTCAAGTGGCGCATAATATTTTGACGTTATAAGAGAGTTATAAATATAATCGAGGTCACTATAACCGAGTTCAGCAGAATTTGTTGTCCAGCCCCCCCCTAAACTAAAATCCTGGGTGCGCCACTGCTTCGGGAGATACATTCTTCTAGAATCTCCGGGTAGCTTCTTCGCCACCTATAAAGGTACGACAGACACTGTAAAGGTACGACCTACAGGTACGACAGACAACCCCAGTCAGTGTGAATCGAGCTTCCGATGAGTACGTTGCTTTGCTCTGTGCGATAGAAGCGGTATTTTTGCTTGCATTTTTGAAGCTTTGTTATTAAGTGCTGTGTGTAAATTCTTCATTGCTGAGTCTTGAGGGACTGTTCACGAAATCTCTCGTACATTTCCACTGAATTTTTGCCTGTGGAAGTGTTGTGTGAAAAATGCAGCATTTGTGAAAGCTTCTATACAACGGGGACTGTTATAAACAAGATACTGGCCGTTAGTGCCTGTGAATTTTGTACAGCTGATTCTTCGACAATGTTTCTTGTATTACACTGTGAATTGTGCTATAGAAGCGGTATTTCCGCTCGCCTTTTTGAAGCTTTGTTTTTAAGTGCTGGGTATAAATTCTTCATTGCTGAGTCTTGAGGGACTGTGTACGAAATCCCTCGTATATTTCCACTGAATTTTTGCCTGCGGAAGTGCTTTATTTTGTGTGAGAAATGCAGCATTTTTGAAAGCTCCTGTACTAAGCGGACTGTTAAAAGCACTTTACTGGCCGAACCTTCTTGTGAATTTCGTACAGCTGATTGTTCGACAACGTTCTAGAAGCAATAAAGTTTGTGTTCCATTCTGACAATTGGACTCTTTTCTAGAACTTTCTACACCTACTGGACTTAACAACGACGAACCCAGAAACTTGCAGAGTTTTCTGTAACAGTATATATTGTATTGCTTTTTATTAACTTACTCAAATAAATGCAATCAATACTGTCACGAATTTTCCGGCTGATTTGGTCTTCTTTAGTTTAATTTACTCTAATATCCATGTTCTACGCGTAAAATAATTAATTGTTGCATTTTATTGGATGTTAATCGGTCATACAGAACGAGAGATGAAGATATTTAAATTTCCCATAGGATAACATGGGAGTTGGCGGTTTCTCGTCAAATATTGGCGACATTTTTTCGCTGGGTTCACTTTCGGTAAATTGGCGAATAATTTGGTGATAGTTTGCCAAAAAGCAGCCAAATCTACGCTGAAATCGAGGCAATAACGGTTTACGTCAAAAATCTCTGGATAACCTTGGATGAGCATTTATACAGCACTAAAGGTACGAAAGAAAAATTCGACCGCCGGCGACAATTTGCTCGATTTTTAAAATGGGGACAGGGACGTTTGTTTTGCCATAATTGCATTACTATTGCGGAATCAAATGTCCGAAACGGAGGTTCTGCTGAACGAAGGGCGTGGAATATTCGAGAGGCATCTGTGGAAGGTATACGAAAGTGCAGGTCACCAACTCTTTGTTTCGAACATTCTCTCCAAGAATTCGCTTGTTTCGAAAGCTGTATCCCACTATCTGCTATTTTGCTGCGAGAAACGTCTCTCTTTTAGCTTGTTCTGAGGAGCTTTATTTGGAAAGCTGTTCGTGAATGATTTATTGTCGTATGCTGAAGAGCAGTTCGGGATCATCTTGGAGGAACGAATAGTAAATGTGGAGTGCGCGTGCGCTAGTTCTTCTATGGGGAGAAAATGAAGTAACTGTAAGCGTAGACCTGGGGGGCGGGTCTCAAAAAATTTGACATGCAATCATACGGCTCTTTAACTCCTAGTCATGCCCCCCGGTTACAGTTGTGACTTCACGTTTTCCCCTTCATGCCTCCTCCATATTATTCTCTCCTCCAAGAGGATTATTCTTCCGAGTATTCTACCGACGTTTTTGTCTGTGGAAGGATTTTATTGTATGCGCATCACAGTGTATGAGTAATCCTGTGAACGACCGACTGCTGTAAATGGAGTGTTTGCCTCATCGTGGACGAGTGGATAAGACACTACCTTATCCATTATGTTGAACATGGTAGATGCCTGAAATGTGACGCTCCCGGGTTAGGACCCATTGCGCGTCTATCGATCTGAGGGTCTGGTGTTTTGTTCGGTTCTCTCCAGATGTAACGTGAATGCGCATTATATCTCCTTAAAATGTTCTCCGTCTAAGGCAGCCCGCCTACTGTCTGTCGATCAGAAGAATAGCTTCCGCCTTTGAGTCTGATTGCGGTCGCTATAGCAACTGGACCTGTCCATTTACAATGGGGGAGGGCTCAGCGTGAGAGGATGAAAGGTAATCTAACAATGTCATTTTTCTTCTCGGTTCTCCCCTCTCGAAAATGGGTTGAGACTTGTTCCCACGGCAACAGACTGGCATAAACCCCTCGGCGAGAGCTGTTCTTGTGGTCGACAAACAGTAGGCATATGCTCCTCATAGCTTGCCACCACATACACTTTCACATTCCAAAGTAGAGCTAAAATTGAGCCTTTGTGAGTTTGGGGTGTATTTGTAATACAGAGTTTAAACTTCTAAACTCTGCAAAATGAATAAAGACGCTTCAATAAGACATCAAAGTACAAAATTTTGAGAAGGTTTCTTCGAACTTCCCAGAACTTTTCTATGTATTCATAAAAATCAATATCTTGGATAGCTTTAAATCTTTCTCCTAGAAACATTTTAGTGACAGAGTGATTTTGAAATTTTTTGTTTCCTTTTCTTTGACAAAAATTTACTCTGTCGTGTTATGCATCTATGATTACCGAAATATTTTTGTTTTCAAGAATTTTTCTTCTGGAACTTTTAAGGCAAGGCGATCGATTGTAATATTGCTTTTAGAACGTTAAGGAGAAAGAGAAAATTTATGGGTGGATACACATGCACAAATATTGTTTTTAAAACACATTTTCGAGCACTTGGGATGTTCAAACGAGTAGCTGAAAATCATTTTAAACGTATGTATGAAATACAACAAAATGTAATATTTATGAAAACATTACCTATTTTTTGAAAAATCTAATGTGGATACCACATGACTTTCTGGAACGCCTATCATATTATACTTATTTTTAATGCACTTCATTTAAACATATTTAATTCAAAACTCAGATATACAGGGTGAATCTAAACTCTTGGGCAAAACTTTAAGGGGTGATAGAGCACATAATAAGGAATCGGAATCACATAGCAATGTGGGGTCGGCAACGTCTTCGTGTAGCTGTTAATAATCACTTCGGAAAAAAGTGCTGAAAAAACAGAGCGTTTTCCGAACATTGTTTCGCCAGAAACTAATGTATTTTTCTCCGAAAACAGAAGACTAAATGGATAGTTTAAAAAGTTTATTTTATTTCATGGTTGAAATTTTTGGAGACGAGCCTATTGTTTATGAAACTTGGTTAAGAAATTAGACGGACACTTCAATGCTTTTCCAAAAGTGATTATTAACGGGTCAGTTAAAACTGCGTTTTTCACCCCAGATTACTATGTGATTACGATTTCTCAATGTGTGCCCTATCGCCCTTTAAAGTTATGCCGGCGAGTTTAAATTCACCCTGTATACAGTGGAACTTCTATGAGCGACTACTTCTATTAAGAAAACCCTTCTCCAACGACTAGTATTTTAAAGCACCGAATTTTACACTATATACTTATTGTTCTAGAAAAGACCACGCAATCCTTTATAAGCGACTGGAACCGGTTCTCTGTCAAAAAATTTTTAGTATTTTTACAGAAATAAAGTAACTCAAAACTGCATTCCAAACCAGTCGTTCTTCTTCAAATCGACGGCAGGTGGCTGTAGAAGGCTGTATAGAGGGGGTCCGCCCCCCCCCCGAAATTTAAAATGCTGTTAACAAACCAAAAAAAAAAATGATGAAGCGCTTTTGTGAAAAATTTAGACTTTTTCACCTATTGGTATCCCTCCGAAATTTTTGGATCTACCCCGAAATTTTTTTTTTGGGTACTGCCCTGTGGCAGTACATCTACACATCACATACAAGTCTTGTAGGTTTGAGCAGATATACACACATTCAGTTACCATAGGCTCTTCCTAAAACATTAAACTATTTTTTTTTCTTTCGCGCTAAAAATAAATGTCCAAAACCTTGAAATGAATGTATATATTGTACATGCACTTATTTTTATACAATTTTCTGGTATTAAAAAACAATAAGCACTTTTATGACCGTTTTCTTGAAAATAATCTCGTAAAGTGGTTAATAGACAGATTGTACAGTTAAATTATAAGTACTACGTACCGTCTCTACTTATAATTTCCTTAATTTATCGTCCATTTTATTAATTTAAATTTGCATTATACTACTTTATAAAAATAAAATGTAAGTTAATTATAAGCACACGTATTATATAAACATTTAGAATTTCATTTTGCACTGAATATAAACTTCGCTTAAGAAGTCACCCCGTCTACGAAGCCATTTTTAAGTGGCCCAGAGAGTGATGTAATAACGGTGTTTGGCTGATATATATTTCATACTAAACGCTTTTTACTCCTGGGTAATATTCTGAACAGACGACACCCCATGGACTTGAGTAGTTTTTATCAACTCCCTTTATGCTCCGGCACGAGCAATTTCTTATAAATTCCTATCTAAATCGTTTCTCCTCTTGGACCGTAAAACACCCTCGATTCAAATAAAATACTTACTTGGACAGATTTTCCGAGACAAAATCGACTACTTCAAATACTTAAAGCTGAAAATCTTTCTTTCTTTTTTATCTCTATTACATTTTTTTCCGAATACCTTCTCGTGTCCTAACAGAAGGAGAGTCACTCTTTTTTTTATTTATTGTATTGTAAGTCATGAAACTACAATACAAGTTTGACGTGAACGTAAATTTATATTGTAGTACAGTGTAATGTTTTTCACGTTTAAGAAAGCTTGATATTCAATATACAGTGTGCATGTTAAACTCTGTTTTCAGTCCAATAATTTGTAAACGGCAAGACGTATATTCATAGAAGTATTGGCTAGGTGTGGTAAAGTCACTATGCGCTTTGCGAGAAAACCGCTTACAGCGGTACCTGGCGGCTAAATTGGAAGTTAGCGAACTTATTTCAAAACCTGTACGAGACATGGGAAAAATGAATTAAAAAGTTCTTTAGCATTATCGATTTAGAAGTGAGATAATTTAAATGCACATGATGCTCATTAATTCGCAGAATAATGCATGGTTAGAAGACATAAATCTCACATTTCTTTGGTCAAATTTTTGAAAACTGCACTTTTCTGATATTAAGCTCGCTTATCCTTCATGCAAAAGGTGTTTTCCATCAGCAACAATTCACATTTGTACTCTGGTCTGCAATTATCGCTGCTAGTTGTGCAATATTATTGGTGACACTTTGCGAAAATCATTAGTAATACGTTTTTACGCTTTGCATTTAACTCTTAAAATTTTTAAGATTAATGTGCTCAAGATATCTTTTCTTGCAAATCGGCGAACAACTTTTGTATTTATCTTTTGCCTTATCTCGTATCATTTTTGTGATATGAATGCTAACTGTAAATTTAGTCGATAGATGGCGCTGTACGTGGTTTCCTGGCGTAACGCATGGCAACTTTATTATACCTAGACCGCTCTTTTATGACTAGCTCGTGCTGTTCATTAGTATTTGGGATGACAACGGACTTTACCGGGCAAATTGTATGCTATGTTTAATAAGTGCAAAAACGTAGCTTGGTACAGAAGATCATAAATAAGTAGGAAAAATAATGTATAAGAGCACCAGTACAAAAATTAATATAGGAGACCGGTTTTGGCATGTATGACATGCGTAGAACGAGAATGGCAAAATTTGCTCTCTTTGTATAGAAAAAGTAGAGATTCAAGATCGTGTTTACGAGGGCCAATAGGAAAGCAGGTATCGATAAGAAAGTTTTTTGAGGTCAAGTGAGAAAGCAAACTAAGAACAGAGACATTTCCAACATTCCGAGGGGGGGGCAGGGAAATCAACATTAACAAGACTCTGTTGTTAATGTCTCTGTTGTAATGTATCTATAATATATTTTTAGATGTTGAAAGCTTCAAGAAAATCTAATTCACCGGGGAAACAGGGTTTGCAATTGTGTTTATAGCGCAACTAAATTCGAAAATATGGTTAGCATCCCAACAAGGCTTAGCGGTGGCAGACTTGTTGATTTCATGTTTATACAGTGAAGCCTCGTTTATAAGTTTTTATCATTTATAAGTTTTTCTGAATGGTCCCGGCAAAATCCATTGGACTTTAATGTTCAATAATTTCATTTATACGTGTTTCTGAAATCGAAAACTTCATTTATACGTTTTTGTTTTTTAGAAATGAAGAGGAGAGAAACTGTGCGATGCAAATTATCAATAAGCTTTGACAGGTTTTAGTTTCATGCAAGAATATCTAATATCCGGCGATTTAAGTGACAATGCTAAAGAGGCACTTTTAACTATGTACAATTCTATGCATTACCACTCAGCCATACAGCCGGAAATAACAAAATAGATTGTACATGCGGAATGAATATGAATACAAGTACTAGCTGTACAATAAGTTGAGAATCAAACATAGTGTTACATACTTATTGTGTATTTTATTTTCATGCAGTAATATAAGATACAGTATTTTAATTTAAGTCTGGCTTTTTATAATTTGTTATTACGAAAATGTACCTACTTTTGAGAATTTCGGTTAAACGTTTTCTGATTTAAACGTTTTTTCCCCTAGTCCCTTGAAATACGCATAAAGGGTGATTCACTGTACTATATTTTCTTCACGTAACACAGAGTGTGTCTCAAAATTGTACAGACAATTTCCCCGTGACGTCACGATCTGACGTGTCAGTTGAAATAGTGGTGTGTTTTGCCTACCAAATTTCGCGGATTATCGCAATTAAGCGGTTTATTTGTAAACAGGAATCTTGTCTATACGCACTTGGAACTCTCGTGGAATATTTATTACCCAATCTACAAGGTTTTATTTCTGGGAAAAGTAAAGACTAATAACCGAAAGTTCAAAATGATGAATTCCAGTATAGAAATGTTCCTGTGCTGGTGTCGCTACGAATTCAGTTCTCTGGACCTAAACGGTCAGTGGAATTTCTACGTACACAGCTTGCATATCAACTCAAAATGTGTCTAGCTTACACCGTAAATAACAGAATTTCAACAAAGGAGCTGAATTAGCTGCAGCTGCAACCCTTCTATGCAGAAATTTGAACCACAATTTGTTTCCATTGATGAGTTTAACCACCAAATCATCGTTCAACATTTTTCCATAGAAAGCATGTAACCACTTTAGCCCCATTTTATGGTGAATTCATAACTACTTTTATTAACAGTGTACGCGACTTGCAATGGCACACCTCAGCTTTTTCCAATTTTGTATTTGATTTGACGTGGAGTGACCCAAATACTGACTCGGATAGATTTCCTGAGATAAAAGAAGAAGAAGAAGGAAAAAAAAAAAAAAAAAAAAAAACAATTTCCAATACTTACTGCCGAAAATCCTTCTTTTTACCTTTATTGCGATTACATACCAAATACCTTTTTATGTTACTTTTTTCTAGCACAAGGAGCTTTTCTTTATTGTATTGAATGAGTGGAACATCTTCTATGTAACTATAAGGATTTAAAGTTACGTCATCACTAGTTGAAGTTGGCTGATTAGCATGTGATGGTTAGATTTTAAAAGAGCCTGAATTTTTGTTTACTTTGTAAGAATGCAAAGAATGAAATTGGTACATTGGAACAAGACTGGAAAGCAAAATTATAATTTCTGTAAAGGTTTAACCCTTTAACGCTCAGTGTTCCCGCTCTGGGAACACCAAACTCTGACGTTATGACTGTTGTCAGTCACAAAGAATAGATTTGATTTCTATGAAAATAGTTCTGGGTGACATAGCTCCTCGAGAATCCTTTACTTTTAGCACGTCCTTTCACGTAAAAAATTGTCACGATTATTTTTAACAGAACTGACATCTGCTGAAAAATGGAAGAATGCGAGAACAGCTGCATAGATTGCCCAATGCTGAAAAAAGGGCAGCTTTAAATATATGAGCGCTATAGAGAAATGTATAATCTTACTTTATCCCTTGGAGGCGCAACCCTTTCCCAATGCTGTAAAAAGGGCAGCCGTTGCCATCGCTCGACTTAACTACCGGCAAGATGGCGGACGATTGAAACGTTCATCGCGTGCCACAGATCTAGAGACCCTTTTTGACGCAGAGCTCCGTCCGAAAATTGAAACAACAATCCGAAATTGGAACAACAATCACTTCTAATTTTAGTCATTTCATCGCGGGACAAACACTTACGGTGGTTAGGAAGCTTGATTACCACGCCTTAGGTCACGGTTCTATTCCGAATCTGGAAGGGTGCAGTTTAAAATTAGCTTAAAGTTTTTACGTATGATAACAGGTGGCAGCACTAATCTCAGCTAAGAAATCTCAACAGGGAAGAGGTAGTAGCTATGACGTCACCATCCACTTTTCCCCATATTTATCTGAGCCTGACGGTCACTCAGCAGCGTAAAGGTCACGCGAATTCAGTGCTTTTTCTCTATCCCAAAAATGCCCGAAGCGCCTAAAGAAGTTTTCCCTTCAAAAAATGTGAAGTACATTGATGCTTGCAGTGTAAGTGACCATTTATAATGACATTACATTTTATTAATGACTATGTCATTTTATCTCTCAACACCCTTTTTGAAAAATGTGTCCCAAAAATGCGACATAAAAAAGCGATATAAAACTATGCGACATAATTTTACATGTATTTAAATACTATTAGTTCACAACAGCTTTAATGTATTGTTACAATATTTCGGAAGCTGTAGAATATGCTTCACATGTATCTATATAAATAAAATTAGACTTTTGTCTGTACATTTCTTGAAATTCAAAAATTTTGCGATTTCTATCCGTTTCAAGCACCCGGGAATCCGATGCGACCCTCAAAAAAAAGTTTGTCTGTCTGTCATTCTGTCGTTCTGTCATCCTGTCATTCTGTCCGTGACGCTTTTTTTGTTTAAGCATCACGTAAAAACGACTGAAGCGAATGATATGAAATTGGGTGTCATGATAGGTGGTCACTCAACTTAAAACATAGGTGTCGAATTTTTAAAAAATCTTGATTAGATTTTCAGATTTTGCGAAAATCGTTTCAAACTGCGTAAATTTGTGTTCAAGCATCACGCAAAAACGACTGAAGCGAATGATGTGAAATTGGGTGTCATGATAGGTGGTCATTCAACTTAAAACATAGGCGTCCAATTTTTAAAAAATTCTGATTGGATTTTGAGATTTTGCGAAAATCCTTACAAACTGCGTAAATTTGTGTTCAAGCATCACGTAAAAACGTCTGAAGTGAATGATATGAAATTGAGTGACATGATAGGTGGTCACTCAACTTAAAACATAGGCGTCGAATTAAAAAAAAATCTTGATTAGATTTTGAAATTTTGCGAAAATCATTTCAAACTGCGTAAATTTGTGTTCGCACATCACGTAATAACTCAAAGGTGAAAAAATGATATTTGGTGAAATGATAGGTGGTCACTCACCTTAAACTATAAGTATCTAATTAAAAAAAATCCATCAGATTTCGAGATTTTGTGAAAATCGTTTAAAACTGAGTGAATCTTTGTTCCCGTATTACGTAATAACGACTCAAGCGAATGATATGAAATTTGGTCACACGATAGATGGTTGCTCAACATAAACTATAGGAGTCCAATTTTTTAAGCATTTTTATTAGATTTTGAGATTTTGTGAAAATTCTCTCAAGATACGTTTATATTTCTTCAAGCATCACGTAATAACGACTCATACGAATGATACGAAATTGAGTGATATGATAGGTAGTTGCTAATCTTAATTTATAGGCGTTGAATTTTAAAAATATTTTGCATACATTTTGAGATTTTTCGAAAATCGTTTTAAAATGCTGAAAATTTGTTCCAGCATCACGAAATAAAGACTGCAGGGAATGAAACGAATTTGGGTGACAGGATAGGTTGTCACTCAACTTAAATTCTAGGCTTCAAATTTTTCAAAAATGTTGATTAAAATTTGA
This sequence comes from Cheiracanthium punctorium, assembly GCA_038373885.1. Lineage (NCBI taxonomy): Eukaryota > Metazoa > Arthropoda > Arachnida > Araneae > Cheiracanthiidae > Cheiracanthium > Cheiracanthium punctorium. The sequence continues at coordinate 29,219 of JAWZYV010012412.1, forward strand.
GATTTTGCGAAAATTATTTCAATATGCATAAATATTCGTTCGTGCATCACATAATTACGACTCAAGCGAATGAAATGATATTACTTAGTGACTCTCTAACCTGTAATATTTTAACAATACATGAAAATGATAACTTCGCTTTCTTTACTTTGGCAACATACTACATCCATTCTGTGTACTCCTACAATGCTGACGAAAGTTCTTGCTTTTTGGAAATTTTCATTCACTAACCCGTCGAGGACGGGTACTTCAGCTAGTTTTTCTATAAATAGGTTACACTCATAAAAATTTCAACACAGGGTTACCATGCGAAATACTCGAAAGATGAGCGATAAAATGACATAGTCAATTAATATCGTTTTAATATGGCAATAATGAAACAAAAAAATTAGGGGGGGTTCAGAGGGATCTCCCCCCGACGAGGTTCGAACAGCCGAATTTTTTTTTATTTGCTTTAGTTAATAATTAATCATTCAGGACAAAATATTATTAAATTTCAAAGGCTAAATATCTAGATATATTTTATAGAACGCATTCTATGGCTTAATATTTTCATAATTTTCTTGACACTGACGTTTGTTCTTTCAGTTAGTTAAATTTTTATAGATGCTTCATTAAATTACTCATTATATGTTTTTCGAAAATAACAAGTCTGTTAAAAACAACATAAAAAAATTAATTTTTCCGTAACTTCTGTGCGTCTTTATATTCTCCCTAATTCAGAAAAAATCATTTATGGCACGTAGGGAAATACACTTAACATCAAGTCAACATTCGTTATCCAAGAGAAAAAGTTTAATATTAATTCAATTAATGCTTACAAATGCTGCTGAATTTTCAAGTTCCATGCAGTGCAGCTCTATGAAGTGTTTCTGTAATGATATACTTATCTCAGTATTTAAATTTCATTAATGACTTCTTAGCTGCAAATAATTTTAGAGACATTTGTTGAAAGTGTTCTGTTTTAGAGTTCTTATTAATTGAATTAATGGATATATAATTTAATTCTTGGATTTTTACTAAAGGCATATTTATTAAGTCTGATGTGTACACTGCATGACATTTTTTTGCGCTTCAATCAATTAACCCGTTTAATGGAATAGCAAATTTCGAACGAAAAATTATTCTGTTAAGCGGAATACTCCTTTATCCGGTATTACTATTGACTACGCCAGGTTTCGTTCACTGAAGATATACGGGGTGTCCCAAAAATTCACAGTGAAGCAATAAATTGTTGTATGAATATGCGGTTCGCACAGTAATGCTTCCCAGAATCAAGAATTTATTTTCCCATCATAAAACAAATTACTTCCAAAATGTGTTCATAGATGGCGCTGCATCTCCAGTTTTAAGGTATGAGAGCCAACAGGGATTTTTCGTGAGTTTCAAACAGCATTGACGGTGCGGGAATATTCATTCTAGCTAAGGCGGCTGCAACCGAGAAAGCACATTGCGTAGGTAGGTATTTCGAATCAAAATCCATAACTACATTTCAGAGAAAGTTTCGTAACATGTTTAAGAAAAACCCTCCGAGTCGAAACAGTATTTTGAGAAGTTTATAGGAACGAACACGAGAAGTTTATAGGAGACTGGAAGCGCTTTAGACAGGAAAAGAAATGGTCGGCCACAAAGGTCGTATATGTGATTGTACAAATCTTGCTGTGACGATACAGCGCCACCTGTGAACATAATTTGGAAGTAATTTTTTTTACGATGTCAAAAAAAATAAAAATTCGTGAACCTGTGAAGTATTAGTGTGTTAACCGCATATACATTCAATAATTTGTTGCTTTTCAATGAATTTTTTAAATGTGTAAATGACTTTTTGGACGCCCTGCATTACACTAAGCGGGATTATTCTATTAAGCGATATACCATGAAGCAGACTCGACTACACATTTTTAAAGCAGTCACTTAATTTCTTTTAATTTATGAAGTACGATTTTTTAATAAAATTAAAGTATGGCGACTTTTCATTAAAAATAGAAGATATCTTTAAGCTGGGTTTAGTAGTTCAGTTAGGAAACTAATTTATTGGCACCAAATTTGGAAGTTTTAAGCTAGAAGTTTCCAAAGTTGGCTCAGTTTTCTGCATTTATCCAAACAGTATCTGCGCAGAGATTTTAATATGTTGAAGGATTTTTGGTTGACCCGGTAAATAAATTACGAAATCGATTGCAATAAGGAAGGATGGTATCTATTATGTTCAAGAAAAGTTGGGGAGGGACTACACAATAGAAATAACAGCAAAATTAATGCGTACTTATGCAATTATTGTTTTATATCGTGATTTGTGTGCGAACCCTTAAACGCGATCATTTGATGTGTGGGGTTTTTCTTCCTTCCGACAACCACTTAAAAATGGTCTAAGTCAGCGTATATTCATTTTTAGACCACTGACACGTTTTAGGATACGTTACTCAAATTTTGTGCAACACTCAGCTAATGCATGGCGCACATTTTACTAACTGGCAATTTTGTTGCACGAGTATGAAAATTTAAATTTCGTTTCAGATTGAGTCTCCTAGCAATTTTAATCGATACCATAAAATTTTATACCGATTTATACGTTAACTTCTAATTTATTATATATGTCTATGATCAATGTTTAAGGTTAGAAGCCTAGCCAGCTTTTTTTTTTTTTTTTTGGAAAACCCTGTAAAGAAATCAGAAAAAAAAAAAGAAAATTGGGGATGCACAAATGGTAAAAAAGGTAGAATGTTTAAGAAAAATGTTTGAATCGTTGACATTCAATTAAAAACATATCAGAATTGCCCACCCCCTGTCTGCGCCTCTTATACGAAAGAAGTTATTATTACCTAATAAAGTTATAATAATTCACTAAAAACTCGAGTTTAACTCATATTTATTCTAATTATCGGAGTTTAGCCAAAAAAAGCTACAATATGTTTTCAAAAGAAGAAAAAAAATAGCATTAATCCATTGGATACACGTTTCCAATACACTAAGCACAAGAAATCCAGACTAGCATTGCATAGATCCAATTCCAGATATTTACTTGCCGTAAATTCCTGCCTAGGAAAACAAATATCATCATATGATTGTACAAAGCTGTTGATAGCTTGCTTACTAAGTTGCTCTCTTAGTTCCGAATCATTTAAGGGTGATTAAATGGAAGAACCGAAACTGTCTCGATTTATAGAGATTCTTCCAATTCTGATAAAGCAAAAAGAAATCGCGAAACATTATGGGAATACACGAATAAAATTCTGTTTTCCACCGAGAAATTAAATTAAGTGTCCCATTTTAACTACGTGGTGGAAAAATACTAATAACCTCATGCAAGACTTTAGCGTAAATTAAAAATTCTAGACGCCAAGGCGGCCAGCTTCGCCGCCTTAAATTTATTTCGGTTAGGGTTGCTACACATTTTGGCTGCCATCATAAAAGCTGATGTTGAAACAGCAAATGGCTAAAATGTGCTTTAGCCTAATGCATGGTGAAAATTTTTAGATGGGCAACGAATGCGATAAGTATTGTGAATTCGATATTTTAAAGCTATGGAAAAATATCTTGCCAATCCAAAAAATCCAAAATATCTTGCATTTTTGTTATTTTGTAATCTAGCTACTACGTGACAGTAAGCGTGTTTCATTTGACGTCATTGAACTATTAATTTGGATTTTTGCACGTGTGTTATTGTTATTGCACTAATGTTTACATCTAGTCGTTGCCGATTTTGGAACGTACGCTCCCGTGCAAGAACTGTACATGCGGCATACGTAACTTTAGATAGAGAGCTTTACTTAATAATTCTTAGTATAATATACAGTGTGTTTCACGAAGAGTCCCTAACTTTGAAAATGGATATACTCAAAAACGGTGATAGATGGAAGCATAAAACAAGTGGTATGGTCATTAAGAAAACCGTAAGAATTTAATACTGAAATCACAAAATTTTAGTTACAAATTGCACCGGCAGATGGCGCTGTAAGCGGCTAAACGGATACTAGAAAGAGAGCTCAGACTTCGAGAACAATATCATCAAAATCTATTTTAAAAGAAACGGTGATAGATAGAACCATTAAACGAGTGGCATGGGCAATAAGAAAACAGTAGGAATTTAATACTGAAATCACGAAATTTTAGTATACAAATTGCACTGGCAGATGGCGCTGTAAGCGACTAAACGAATGCTAGAAATAGAGCTCAGACTTCGAGAACAATCACATGAAAATCTATTTTATATGTGCATCTTCCACACTACACAACAAGGCCGTAGCCAGGAAAAAACTCCAGGGGTTGGGGAAAGCGGTAAGTTCAAAAGAGTGCTGAATCAATTGATGCCTTTTCCCATAACTGTTAATAGTTCTACGCTATAACTCTACTACCGAATTATTCGTCCAGTAAGCCAAAACCGTCTTGCGAACGGTGTAGGTGATTACCATGGTCATGTCCGTATGTATACCTGGCCTATCATCCAACGGTTGCTGAATGACGTCAGAGGTTTCAAAAGCGCAATATAACGTCAGTGATCACAGTTTCTTGAAATAAAAAGTGCCCAATGACGCCTTTACGAGAGATTGTCGTAAACGGTAAATTCAAAATGGTAAATTTTGGGAAATGGAGCGATCATGTATGCGACATATGAGGATGTTTGTTAGATCCATTTTCAAGCTTGCAGCGCAATCTATCGGCTTAATTTGTAACCAAATTTTTGAGGTTTCTGTATCAAATTCTGACGGGTTTTTTGATGTTTGACAATTTAATGGCAGTAAAGTTTGGCAATTTCTGGCCAAATGTAGAAGATGTGGCCAAACTGGATTCAGTTTTCGTGACTAATTTTTTGGTACCAAAATGGGCGATTCATCACGAAAAATGGCAAACATTGATGACTTTTGACATTTTGCTATCTCCCGCTATCTGGCAACCCTTGAAAAGTGAACCGCCGTTTCTTCATTCGACAAAAATCGTTGTGCAAGAAGCACTAAAGTGAAAAAAAAATAATCCACTTACTAACTGAAAGTTCCATTTTAATGTAAACTGAATAGTTTCCTTTCCTTTGCATTTGTCACAATTTCGTGGAAGAAGGGCAAACAGAAAATATTTAGCTTTTATCCGTCGCTTAGACCTTTCCAGTGCATTAAATATAAATAATTTATATAAGAAGTGCATCTGAATGGCCGGAAATCACTGACTGTGAACTCCTCGCACTAAAGAAAAACAGAAATAGCAATACACGTGGTCCTACCGATCTGTTGATAGCTCGCTTTCAAAGATGCATCAAAGTTTCGGATCATTTAACCTAAATAAAAAAAAAAGATCCGATACTTTTACCCATCTAAAGGGATTCAGATTCTTTTTCGTTTAGGGTATTATGAAAGGAATTCGTAGGATGATTATAAAATGAAGTGTTACATACACGTTAACATTCATATACCATTCCGCAGAATAATACGTCATGCATTTTAATTTTAGAGGAATATTGTACATATTGTTAATGTTGGATGTAACGTTAACAATATGTTAGAGTAGTGCACCTTAATGGCGGGAAATCACTGACTGTGAACTCATGCTACCAAAGAAAAACAGGAATAGTAATACACGTGGACCCACCGATCTGTTGATAGCTCGCTTTCAAAGATGCATCTAAGTTTCGGATCATTTAACCCAAATAAAAAAAGATCCGAAACTTTTACCCATCTAAAGGGATTCAGATTCTTTTTCGTTTAGGGTATCATGAAAGGAGTTTGCTGGATGATTATAAAATGAAGTGTTACATACAAGTTAACATTTATATATCATTCCGCAGATTAATACGGCATGCATTTTAATTTTAGAGAAATATTTTACATATTGTTAACGTTCGATGTAGGGTTGATGTAAATAAAATATAAATCAATTTGTAATGTAATCAGTTCGTAAGATTTTTTGTTTCTAACTAGGGGGCCTAGACTCGCTACGCTCGCTTTTCGTATGAATCATTCGGTCCCTGATAAGGCGTATTCGTATAAAAGATATAATTTCAACAGAAAAAACCCAAAGATTGGATCAGATAGAATGTTACTGAGCTACACGTTGCTTGGTTCTTGCATGTTCATCGGTACATAAAAAATTTAAACTTCACACTACAGTAGACCACTCCCCCAAATCACGGTAGATATTTTGTTATCAGGAATCCGTGTTCAACGGGTCCTGAGCTATACTCCACCTGGAGTGCGGACTCCGCGTATAATCGCTGGAAAAATTATTTGCACTCCTCAGAAACACTCCTTATGATATTTAATGTTGCCATTCAAAAGTTATATTAATTAGGAGTTAAAGCATAATAAAATCAGAACATCTGTTCCAGCTGCATTTTTAACTATGTAAAACCTATGGTACACCTTGCATATTTGCCACTCATGGTGATTTTTCATTATTTGGCGACTTGCGTATATGTATAGTTAATAATTAGCTCTAAGAAAACAGTACTTCACATGATTTCTATGATAAAAACTACGGAATAGCTAGGATAGCTTGCCACCGATGGCGACTTTTCATTATATGGCGATTTACACATGCTCACAACCTATAATTACTGCTCATACAAGGTTCCCGGAAAACCGTTATCCATATTTTCATATACATAATCCTTTGCAGCTTGGCGTATTCAGCACCACGAATTATATCATCTCGCCGCGCTGGCAAAGAGGCATAGTGAACGCCACCAAATATGTCTACTGGTAGCAAATACTCCAGCTGGACCGAACCGCCTTTAAAATGATCTGCACTTTAATTATTTTTCATTTTCAAGATACTGGGTTCCAGCATTCTGGAACTCGAAGCATAGATTCACCCTGCTTGGAAAGACAGATTTTACCAGATCATTCCTAATGCCAAGATGGTGCTTTTAAAATCAGTTACAATTAGTTATTCTGTTTTGGAAAAACGAATAATCGATAATTGTAAACTCCTGTTGTCTAAGAGAACTTACTATTTGAAAATTGTCAACTTTGTGTAACGCACTTTGAGTTATTTATTTCATATACTTTTTAATTTGGCGTAAAATGGGTGTCATTCAACATGATGTTTGTGAATTTAACGCGATTGTGCATACTTGGAAACGCTTTGTTGCAAAGGAATGAATGATTTTATGCCAAATCTAGCAACCATTACGTTTATTTTTCCGTTTTTTTTTATTAATATCTTCTAAAATAATTCGATTTTCGAAATTTAAGTCAGCTTATGAAGTTCCTCGGAATTTTTCGAATCTGTGGTTACCTTAGTCGAAACTCAAATCCCCACGGTTTAGGGGGAGATAGCCCAACAAGCTTTGACAGCGACCGTAACTTTTTTTTTTAGAATAGAAAGATAACGCTTATTCCAAATGCCAGAAAAATTTAAAAATTATAATAATAATCATCAAATATTTTTACTTCCTTGTTCCAAGTATAAGTAATGTGATCCTTAAAAATTTCAGTAGCCATACCCAGCGTATCCCCAAAATCTCGCAAACTATCTCAAGCTTGTCGGCTTCTGGCTAAATATCGCCCATTTAAGTGTCAAAAACAAATCGTTCAATTTGAACCCAGCTTGGCGATATCGTAAATATTTGGCTAGAAATCGCTCAACCTTAGTATTACAGCAGTATCTTATCTCTTTGAAACAAAATAAGTTTAGATGAAGTGGGCCGAAAATATTTTTGATTTAATAAGACGTGCAAGGAAGTCATGTGTTGTCCACATCAAACTTTTTTTCAATCGTGGGCTGAAACTACCATCTCTCTACTAGTAAGACTTTATGGGATGGTTTGATTTTTTGTTCTTCAATTATCTAAGGGTAATATAATTTTAACTGAAAAATAGTAAGATATGAACATTTGTCGCCAAATACAGAAGGTATTTCGAAGCTGTATTAAGATTTAGGAACTTGTATCTGGCGTCAAAATTGGCCGATAAATCGCATAAAGGGGCCAACATTGTCGATTTAAAACTAGCATTTCTTAACTGTATGTTATCCTGTGTGTTGAAAGATGGATTATAATTCATGTGTTTGTCATGATTTACCATTCTTGTTTCACTCTAAGCTTATAAGAGGCACATCTTTACGGAAGCAATTGCATATTTTAACAACCGCAAGATTGCATTTTCAGAATTAAATGTTCAGAAAAAGCTTTAAAAATGCGGAAGTAATTGATGCAACAATACCCATCTTTTTCTTGCGGAAATAACTGGAAGTAGAACAATGTTTTAAATGTAAATCATTTTTCGTAATCTGGAAAATAATGTTTTAAAAGTTAGAATGTGTTATTTGAATAATAAACCGATAACAGGAATTTAGTTGGAGGCTTTTATCTCTAAGAATATGCCTTTGCTTGAATTTGAAATTATTTACAATACAATCATCTTTATCGGAATAATTTAAGCAAGTTAATGTAGTGATCGATAACTTTGAAAAAATGGTTTTCTGAAATCATCTTATAACTAATCGTGTTAGAATGTGTAAAAGAGAGCGAACATTTAATACGATTATTCACTTATGGAAGCTTTCCAAAATCTCACTTCATTACTTAAAAGGTGACCAGCTTTATTTTTCTGAAGAGATTTTTTAAAATTTAAGCTGCGTCAAAAAAGGGTCTCTAGATCTGTGGCACGCGATGAACGTTTCGATCGTCCGCCATCTTGCTGGTAGTTAAGTCGAGCGATGGCAACGGCTGCCCTTTCTTCAACATTGGGCCATCTATCCATCTGTTCTCGCATTCTTCCACATTTCAGCAGATGTCAGTGCTAAAGAGAATCGTGACCATTTTTTTACGGGAAATGACGTGCTAAAAAGTAAAGGATTCTCGTGGAGCTATGTCACCCGCTACTATTTTTATAGAAATCCAATCTATTTTTCGTGACTGGCAACAGTCAGAACGTCAGAGTTTGGTGTTCCCAGAGCGGGATCACTGACCATTTTCTGGAAGGTCAGGTGTAGAAATGCACAAGAATGGTTCTTCTGTATTATATTTTTTCAAAATGTATATATTTAGTGTTAGAAATTTGAAGAATATAGTGTTTCACCGTTCAAAGGTGATAAATCAAATCTTCCCATCTATAAAATGAATTGAATTAGGTTTATGTTTTTTTTAACTCTGAACACGATTTGAAAAAGAAAAACGTTCCTTAAAGTTTTTGCAACTACACTCAATACATCCGATTGCTTGTATTTTTTGTCGATGCAAAGGATTATGTGTCTATATAGGGTGATGCCTCAACGGAGAACCTTTTAACCCTATAACGCGCAGTGTTCCCGCTCTGGGAACACCAAACTCTTGACGTTTTGACTGTTGCCAGTCTTGCTGGTAGTTAAGTCGAGCAATGGCAACGGCTGCCCTTTTTCAGCATTGGGAAAGGGTTGCGCCTCAAAGGGTTAAGAGAACCCTTTTAAGGGGTTCCAACGCGGGGTTCCAACAAGGGGTTCCAACTTTTAAGGGGTTCCAACGCGCATTCCCGTTACTTATAGCGAAAACCATCCGAAACTCTATGACAAATCCATCTTAGGCTTATCCTAATGGGCTTTTGGGGAAATATCGCCCAATTAAGTGTCAGAAGGAAATCTTTCAAATTTAACCTCAGCTTGGCGATATCGAATTATTTTGCTAGAAATCGCTGAACCTTACTATTACAGCAGTATTTTATCTCTTTGAAACAAAATAAGCTTAGATGAAGTGCGCCGAAAATATTTTTGATTTAATACAAGTGCAAGGAAGTCATGTGTTTTCCACATCAGATTTTGCTTTCTTAACAAGCATATCATAAAGTAACAACATCTCTTCTGGACAGCTGTGAGACAGTACATGATTAAAGGGATCTGGTGTGCGTAAAATCTATTCATAGTTACAATATCCCCATATTAAAACCATACCTCTGGTGGTGCTAATCCAGGTGCTTGTCTCTATTCTGGAGTGGATTAAAAATGGGGACTTTTGTCTGTACATTACGAGGAATTAAAAAAATTTTCCGTCAAAAAAAGTTATGTTTGTCATTTTGTCAGTGAGGTATTTTTTTATTGGCACATCACGTAAAAATGGCTGAAGCTAATGAAATGAAATTTGATGACACGATAGGTGGTTACACAACTTAAACTATTCTTAAAAATTTTTGTAAATGTAGATTAATTTTTGAGATTTCGAGAAAATTCATTCAAAAAGCGTAAATTCTGCTCATGCAACCTGCAATTACGATTTAATCGAATAGAATGAAACTGAGTTAGGTGAGATTACAACTCAAACTATAGGTGTAGAATTTTTTGAAAACTTTCATTAGATTTTACGATTTTTCTGAAATTTACTCTAAATTTGTAAATAATTGTTTCTAGATTAAGTGTAAACGGCTGAAGCAAAATTAATAAAATTAAGAATAATCATAAGTGGTCATTTAAACTATAGGCGTCAAAGTACATTAATTTTTAATGTTTGTTTTTTATTTGATGTTTGTTCCATTTCTGAAAAACAGCAGCGGAATAATATGAAACGATGGAGATGTGTTAGATAGCAAGTTAATGTAAACCTTAGAGGGCCCCAAAACTGTTGTAAATATTCATAGATTTTGAAATTTTGTGAAAATCGTGTGAACGTTTGTTCTCGCATACCCACAAAACGTCTTAAGAAAATTTGAAATTTTGTAATATGATGGGCAACAACTGAAAGGATAAATGTCGAATTTTTTCAAACATTTTAAATCGTCTGGATGGAATATAATAGTTGGCTATTCAACTAAAACGAAGTTCCTTGATTTTTACTTTCCGAACATGTACCATGTAAGGAAAGTATTGTTATCATGAAAAAATTCGAATTCGAGATTTTGGTGTATTGACACGTTTTGAGGTCTTCTGAATTCATTTATGCTATTTTTACGAGATGTATGTATGTATGTGTGTATGTGTGTGTGTGTATGTGTGTTTGTGTGTATGTGAGTGAACACGATAGCTCCTGAACGGAGCATTCGATTGAGCTCAAATTGGGTATATATGTTATAAACCACCATCGCAAGACCGGTATTGATTTTGGTATGTATAGGACTTATAGTTTTTCTACGGGGCTACGACAAAGATTTCTTTTACATTATGGCCTATGAGAGGAAATTCTTGAAAGTGCGCTAACGTTTAAAAGATGCATTCGACTGATCTCAAATTGGGTATACATGTTATAAACCACCATTATAAGACCGGTATTCATTTTGATGTGCATAGGACTTATAGTTTTTCTACAGGGCTACGACAAAGATTTCTTTTACATTATGGCCTATGGGGAGAAATTCTTAAAATGGCGCAAGCGTTTAAACGGTGCATTCGATTGAGCTTCAATTGGTATATATGTTTGAATAATTTATCGATAAAAATTTATTTAAATGCTAGGTAATGATCTTAATCGTAAGTGTTCGGAAAGTCGAGTGGAGTCACACCAGATTTTTTTAAATTGCTAATGACCTCCTAAGTAAAATTTACACACACTGAAAGAGAATATATAGCGAAATTCGCAGTCAAACGATATAGGAAATTCATGTTTTGTATTTTTGACGTATGTGACGTATGTGTTTGTGTGTATGTGAGTGAACACGATAGCTCCTGAACAGGGCATGCGATTGAGCTCAAATTGGGTATATATGTTATAAACCACCGTCGCAAGACCTGTATTGATTTTGATGTGTATAGGACTTACAGTTTTTCTACAGGGATAAAATAAAGATTTCTTTTACATTATGGCCTATGGGGAGAAATTCTTGATAGTGCGTTAGCGTTTAAACGGTACATTCGATTGAGCTCAAATTGGGTATACATGTTATAAACCACCTTCGCAAGACCGGTATTGATTTTAATGTGTATAGGACTTACAGTTTTTCTACAGGGCTACGACAAAAATTTCTTTTACATTATGGCCTATGGAGGAAAATTTTGGAAAGTGCGCTAGCGTTTAAACGGCACATTCGATTGAGCTCATTGGGTATACATGTTATAAACCACCATTGTAAGACCGGTATTGATTTTGATGTTTATAGGACTTACAGTTTTTCTACAGGGCTACGACAAAGATTTCTTTTACAGTATGGCCTATGGGGAGAAATTCTTGAAATTGCGCTAGCGTTTAAACGGTACATTCGATCGAGCTTCAATTTGGTATATATGTTTGAATGATTCATCGATTAAAATTTATTTAAATGCTTGGTAATGATCTTAATCTTAAGTGTTCGGAAAGTCGAGTGGAGTCACTCCAGATTTTTTTCCCTGTTTATTTGATTCTTTAATTTCGTGAAAATTGCGAAATTTTCTCGAGGCATAATTAAAATAACTATAGTGAATCAAACAATACATTCAAGGAATGACCTTATGATTTTAAAAGCTCATTTCGATTAAATGAAGAGTTAAATTTGGAAACGATTTCTCTATGGATTTTTCACTCACCATTTTGTTACTTTCTTAACATACCTTTCAGCAATTCACAGAAGTTATATTGCTTTCTACGCTTGTGCCAATATACTATTTTTCATTATTTGTTCTCCTACATTTCACTCGAAAATTAAGTTTTTACTTTCCGAACATGTACCATGAAAGGAAAGTATTGTAATCATGAAAAAATTCGACTTCGAGATTTTGGTGTTTTTACACGTTTTAAGGTCTTCTGAATCCATTTATGCTATTTTTACGAGATGTATGTATGTATGTGTGTATGTGTGTGTGTGTGTGTGTGTGTGTGTGTGTGTGTATGTGTGTTTGTGTGTATGTGAGTGAACACGATAGCTCTTGAACGGAGCATTCGATTGAGCTCAAATTGGATACATATGTCATAAACCACCGTCGCAAGACCGCTATTGATTTTGGCGTGTATAGGACTTATAGTTTTTCTACAGGGCTACGACAAAGATTTCTTTTACATTATGGCCTATGGTGGGAATTTCTTGAAAGTGCGCTAGCGTTTAAACGGTACCTTCGATTGAGCTGAAATTGGGTATATATGTTATAAATCACCATCTTAAGACCTGTATTGATTTTAGTGTGTATAAGACTAGTTTTTCTACAGGGCTACGACAAAAATTTCTTTTATATTATGGCATAATGGCATATGGGGAAAATTCTTGAAAGTGTGCAAGCGTTTAAGCGGTGCATTCGATTGAGTTTCCATTTGGTATATATGTTTGAATGCTTCATCGATTAAAATTTATTTAAATGCTTGGTAATGATCTTAATCGTAAGTGTTCGGAAAGTCGAGTGGAGTCACTCCAGATTTTTTTAAAAAATTTGAATTAAATGGTAAACCGGCAACGACTGGTTCTTTAACTATTGGTAACCAGAAGATAAATTCCGATGTGAAGACAGTTACAGCGGGCGCTAGAACAGTATTTGACAAAAAGTATGTCTACACTGAATATAGTCGAACTTCGCCCACTTTAAATAACTAATTTCATATTCGATTTTTATTATATATCGAAATGGAATTTCATGCTCTTATGGAAACGTGTTGAAAGTTTTCGAATTCGAACGGTTTAGTTTTGTGTACTTGAGCCCCTTTTATATCAATGCTTCATGCAGAGAAATTTATTTGTATAAATAAATAAATCTCTACTTATTTGTATAAATAAATAAATCTCTACTTATTTGTATAAATAAATAAATCTCTACTTATTATAAAAGAAGATGTCTGTGTGTGGATCTGTGTGTGGGTCTGTGGGTCTGTGTGTCGGCGGCGTTACGGACAAACGGCTACACCTAGAAACACCAAATTTGGCACTCGGGAAGATCTAAACATGAAGTTGTGCACCTCGAAGCGATTTTTTCAAAATTCGACCTAGAATTTTTTTTATTTTATGTTTTATGCGATTTTTGGCATTTTTTCTCACCTAATTCGTAATAACGGCGGAAATTACGCTCGCAGCAAAACAGCATTTGTATCATCGGATAGAGGAGACATTTTTCTTTTAAAAACAGTTTGTTCTGAATACGTAACATAATTTACCGATTTTTAGGAATTTTTTTACTAAGCATCGACTTCGGCGAATTTTTCGTAAAATAATTTTAAAATTGTCGCCATCTTGAATTCTATCCGTCATAACTTTTTGATATTTTGACAAATCGTGAAACATTCTTTTCTCCCTCTTTTAAAATAAAAACGAAAAAATTATGTAAATTAGATGATTTTTTACGAATTTTAATGCAGCCTAATGTTTAGAATTTAATAGCATCAACACGATATTACGCCATTCATTACATTGCGATCGCGGCACGAGAACTTATGTTCGGTTGTTGCCACAGAAAGGATTACAAAAAAGGGTTTTTTCAACCAATCGAGATTTGAAATGGGATATCAGAATTTCAATTCGCAAGTGAGGATCTATGACGTCAAATGCTTTAAGATACGTGAAAAATACGCCATAATTTTAACTCATTTATTCCTTCTCTATTTTCAACACATGGAGACGATATTTTGAATAAAATTTACTGTAGAAATAAACTAATAAATTCACGATTATTATTATTAGAAGTGGTATTTTAATCCGGTGCTTATTTAAAAATTGAAATGTCTTCACGGTGCTGAAAATGTTCATTTTAAAAGTTACAAAGTTCGTTTCAAAGCGCGATATATTAAAATTTTTCTATTTACTATTTTTATTTTTGGCATTTAATTATGGCGCAGGCGTTGCCTAGCGTATGCATGCAGGTTGCGAGTATAGTTTTATTTTAACGTTGTATTACGTTCCTCCATAAAGGAGAGCTTACGGGATTACATTAATTGATCATGGCACGTGATAATTTAATTGCGTTGCCACAAAAAGGATTAGAAAAAAATGTTCTTTTTCCAACCAATCGATTTTTTAAATGGGATATCGGAATTTCAATGCGCAAGTGAGGATCTATGACGTCAAATGCTTTAAAATACGTAAAAATTACGCCACAAATTTAACTCATTTATCCCTGCTCTTTTTTTAACACAAGGAGGCGATATTTTGATTAAAACTTACTTTAGAAATAAAGAGCAATTCATGATGCCAACCGGGTATCTTTTACGGTAGTTAAACAGTGACGTCATAAATTTTTAAAAATGCGTGAAATTTGTAAACTCTGCAACTCTAACGTCCTGTCACAGTTATAGCGATTCTAAATAGCTCCTCGAGATGGCACAGTTTGATGTTTTCAGTAGACAGAACTATGGAGGATTTATAAGATATCTTTATATTGGATACATGGATATTTAAGTTGGCACCGCTTGAATATTTTTCGCCACGGTGAGATTAAATGTTTTGCGGTGCTAAATACGCCAATCCTACAAAACTATGCATAAATTAAATTTATATGGAGAGCCTCCTTAATAGCAACTATTATGGGAAATGAATAATGTTTATGGTAATGCGTAAATTGCTAAAGAATCGCCATAGAATATAAAGGTCCCATTTGTGCCAAATAATGTAAGCTGTATCGTTAAATTGAGCATTAAAGAGAGAGAAGCGAAGATAGATAGTATTAATATGCGTAATAGGTAGTATTGGTAGATTTGTAAGGATGATATGAATAAATCCCAATATACAACGTTAATAAATATTTCATGAAATTAAAAGTGTTCTGTTAATCCTTTTTCAAGGGTTGTTTTACAACCAACTGAACGATAAGTAATTCTAATTTGCGTTGATATATACCGCAGTAATTTCGACAGAGGAGATTACTTGAACTTTTTAAAAATGAAATTCGCAGCTATTTTAAAATAAATAGTTGTTCATTTCATGTAGTGTCTGAGGTATTTAATGCTACAACTTGAACCTCAAAACAGTATGATATAGAAATAACACATTTTGAAAGTCAGGAGTTCTCTGCAAACCGCTAAGCTTTTCACTTTTCTGATCGCGAATGACACTGATGTAGTTTTTTGAGTCATGATATTGCAATGATGCCAAGTTAGTACTCATGACGCAAACTTTACATTATAAGTCAAATAATTTCGCTTTTATTTTAGATTTCACATCACTGGAATTAAGTGGAATTACACATGTAAGGAACATTTTCGTTTCCTACCGTGCGAAGAGCGGGCACGCAGCTAGTAAATATATAAATGAAAATAAACTCGGTAAATCTATTTTAAACGAATTGGAAGCACAAACTTACCCTCAAAGCCTGATAACCGTGACTTCAGTATGACGTCAAGCCAACTGCGACATCTCAATTTGCCGAGGGAATGATTTTATTCTTGGAAATAAAATCTACCTGAAAATGTTGAAAAATCACTTAAAAATGAGCGAACGGGTAGATTTTCAGACTTTTAACCCTTTGAGGGACAACCCTTTTCCAATGCTGAAAAAAGGGCAGCCGTTGCCATCGCTCGACTTAACTACCAGCAAGACTGGCAACAGTCAAAACGTCAAGAGTTTGGTGTTTCGGGAGCGGGAACACCAAACTCTTGACACCAAACTGTTGTTGAAATGAGCATTTAACCCTTTAACGCGCAGTGTTCATCCTCTGGGAACACCAAACTCTGACGTTTTGACTGTTGCCAGTCACGAAGAATAGATTTGATTTCTATAAAAATAGTTGCGGGTGACATAGCTCCACGAGAATCCTTTACTTTTTAGCACGTCATTTCCCGTAAAAAAATGGTCACGATTATTTTTAACGGCACTGACATCTGCTGGAAAATGGAAGAATGCGAGAACAGCTGGATAGATTGCCCAATGCTGAAAAAAGGGCAGCCGTTGCCATCGCTCGACTTAACTACCAGCAAGATGGCGGACGATCGAAACGTTCATCGCGTGCTACAGATCTAGAGACCCTTTTTTTGTCGCAGCTGGCTGTGCCCCACAGCCAGTTGCACCCTCATTAATAGCATACCTCATCAATAGCTATCATCAATCATTAATAGCTATCACCCTCAATTCGATGCTGGCTGTGCGACACAGCCAGCTGCGTCAAAAAAGGGGCTCTAGATCTGTGGCACGCGATGAACGTTTCGATCGTCCGCCATCTTGCTGGTAGTTAAGTCGAGCGATGGCAACGGCTGCCCTTTTTTCAGCATTGGGAAATCTATCCAGCTGTTCTCGCATTCTTCTATTTTCCGGCGGATGTCAGTACTGTTAAAAATAATTGTGAAATTTTTTTTTACGGGAAATGACGTCCTAAAAAGTAAAGGGTTCTCCTGGAGCTATGTCACCCGCAACTATATTTTATAGAAATCAAATCTATTCTTCGTGACTGGCAACAGTCAAAACGTCAGAGTTTGGTGTTCCCAGAGCGGGAACACTGCGAGTTAAAGGGTTAAAGTATCGCAGATTGTTTTCATATTTTTGTACAGAATTATGGATAAATTCAAGAGCAGCGTACAAATGGTGTAGATTTTTTTATTACGTTTATTAGTGCTTAACTTTTAATCTTTTGGAAGTAATGGTGGTAAAAATTTTTTCTTGGATTGGTTCCCCGGAATTGTTACAGAGTCACTGAGTCAGGGATCAAAGTAACTTTACGGATATAACTTCATATCCTTACCCGAAGGAGAATTTCAACCTACTCAACACAATAAAGAAGTTCTCCTTGTATTAGAAAAAAAAGTAACATAAAAAATGTATTTGGTATGTAATCGCAATAAAGATAAAAAGAATTATTTTCGGCAGTGAGTATCTGAAATTGCTATATTTTTTTCCTTTAATCTCACGAAATCTGTCCGAGTAAGTATTTTATTTGAATCTGGAGTATGTTTTACGTCCCAGAACGAAAAACTATTTAGATAGAGATTTCATACGAAATTTCTCATGCCGTATCGTAAAATGAAAGCTGATATAAACTACTGAACTCTGCAGAGTACATATAATGAGTAAATTATGGAAGAATAAAAGTTTTTGTGGAAAATTAGTTTTTTCCAACAGTAGGTGTTATGAAGGCAATCCCACGTACTGGAATATTGGTTGAAAGAATACAACGCTTAGTAAAATGAATTTTCATGTACCAAACCGTAATAATTAGTCAGTGTGACCACGGATCATGGAATCCCCCGCTTATTAGAATAAATTTCCATGTACCAAACCGTAACAATTAGTCAATATGACCACTGATAATGGAATATCCCCCTTATTAGAATAAATTTCTATGTACCAAACCGTAATAATTAGTCAGTATGACCACGGATCATGGAATCCCCCGCTTATTAGAATAAATTTCCATGTACCAAACCGTAACAATTAGTCAATATGACCACTGATAATGGAATATCCCGCTTATTAGAATAAAATTTCATATGCCAAACCGTAATAATTAGTCAATATGACCACTGATAATGGAATATCCCTCTTATTAGAATAAATTTCTATGTACCAAACCGTAATAATCACTCAATATGACCACGGTTAATGAAAAATATCGCTTATTAGAATAAATTTCCATGTACCAAACCGTAACAATTAGTCAATATGACCACTGATAATGGAATATCCCGCTTATTAGAATAAAATTTCATATGCCAAACCGTAATAATTAGTCAATATGACCACTGATAATGGAATATCCCTCTTATTAGAATAAATTTCCATGAACCAAACCGTAATAATTAGTCAGTATGACCATGGATAATGGGATATCCCGCTTATTAGAATAAATTTTCGTAAAAAAATGGCTATTCCATTAAGCGGGTTCGATTGTAAGTAATTTACCCTGGTTAGACTCACGTAAAGCACGTTCTGATAAGACACATATCGTTGAAACTTGGTCCATGTCGTAACCCCCCCCCCCCCATGAAAAATTACTGGCCACGCCACAGACATGGACCCATAGAACTCTGCGGAGTTTATAAAATGAGTAATTATCGAATAATGAAAAAATTATGTAGAAAGTTAGTTTTCTTTTTTCCCAATAGTATCGTGAGGTTATATTACAGTCGCACCTCGTTTATCGCGGTCTCGCATATTGTGTAACACCAACAGGTTTTCATCATCAGCTCCTTGTACGAACTCGTTTTTAGCGTTTGATGGTGGTGTTCGAAAAAATCATATGATTTTGTACTCATAAGTACAAATATAAGTACACATAAGTACACATAAGTACAAATATAAGTACACATAAGTACACATAAGTACAAATATAAGTACACATAAGTACAAATATAAGTACACATAAGTACACATAAGTACAAATAAACTAATTATGCCAGGCACTTCAAAATTTGGAAACTGTCTCTTTACAAGCTGTACTACATACTGAAATAAACGATCCATCTGTATCAGTTTCAAAACTTTTAGAAAAAATTCTTGAAAATCGGAAATTTTCGCAAAACGTGTCATTCTTCGAAAAATCTTGCAGCTCAGATCCATGTTTAAGAATTTTTTCTGAAAATTTCACAAAAGCCACAGCTTTTTCGCTTATTGCAGTGTGTAAAAAGCAACTTATGAAGGAACCATCTGGATTTTTTTGGAGACCATGGTGCTATGAGTTTATTTCAATTAGTGTAGCAAGACTAAAAACACAGTTTTTTTTCTTCGACATACACAATTAATCAGTTTCAGACTCTGCCGTGGTAGGACATGTGGACTTCCGCGGAGGGGTATTTTTTCTTTATAAAATATTTTATAATAAATATTTTTATAAATATAAAATAAATTATATTTTTGCTTTATAAAAATATTTATTATAAAAAATATATAATAAATATTTGCAAATTTTTGCTTTATAAATATAATAGGTAATTTTCTTATAAAATATTTACTTAAAAGTTTTAGTAGTTAGAGCACAGAAATCCTGTTCACCACCTAAATACTTGTTTTAGCATTATTACTTCCATATCTAGAGTATAGACGTGAAATAACACCCTTTAGGTCAGCATTACACTCGTATTACCCAATTTATTAGACAAAATAAGAGAATATAAAACATATTAGGCGTTATAAATATTATACTATAATATTATTGTACATTTATAATTACACACATACACTTCTTACACACAGCCGCTAACCTAAGAAAATAGTGCAAATTGTTTGCATTGTAGTGTAAGGTAAAAATGCACTCGGACAACTGAAGCACATTTTTGTTAACCCTTTGAGGCGCAACCCTTTCCCAACGAAAACTCTTTCCCAACCCTTTCCCACGTAAAAAGGGCAGTTTTTGATAACAGCTGGCTGTGTGGCACAGCCAACTGTCATCAAAAAGGGGTCTCTAGATCTGTGGCACGCGATGAATGTTTCCATCGTCCGCCATCTTGCTGGTAGTTAAGTCGAGCAATGGCAATGGCTGACCTTTTTTCAGCATTGGGCGATCTATCCAGCTGTTCTCACATTCTTCCATTTATCAGCAGATGTCAGTGCTGTTAAAAATAATTGTGACCAATTTTTTTACCGGAAATGACGTGCTAAAAAGTAAAGGATTCTCGTGGAGCTATGTCACCCGCAACTATTTTTATAGAAATCAAATCTATTCTTTGTGACTGGCAACGGTCAAAACGACAGAGTTTGGTGTTCCCAGAGCGGGAACACTGCGCGTTAAAGGTTTAATGCAAAATTTTGATGTAATTTATGCATTTTTATTTGAAAGGTCATAAAATATGACAGAAACAATAATTTATTTAACAAAGTTTTCGTAATTTTTTCTAAAAATTGCAATTTTGAAGAAAATTATAACAAAATTTCATGCTTACGCCAACAGCAGTACAATTCATTCTTTTCAATATTTAGTAACTTCCTTCTCACTGTATTATCCGATGACACTTTTCTGTGTTTACCAAACGTTTTACTGTGTTTTAAAAATTCTCTGAAATAGGACATATTATGTTACAATTTTAAAAAAAATCATTTTTTTTTGTATAAAAGTACCTGTACATTTATTAATAATATTAAACATACGTATTTATTAATAATATTAATCATACGTATAACTTTTGTTACAGAACACACTTTATTATTAATATAAGTTTTATGTAAAATTTCATAAAGATATCTTTAAAACTTTTAGAGTAGTTAAAGTTATCGTTACGCAAGGTAACCAAAACACAGTTTCCCATAAAACGCATTTAAAGATTTTATTTCAACACAGATGCTCGACCGGAAGTCACCTTCAAACAGCTGCATCTTCCTTTATTGTAGAAACGAAGTAAAACCGTTTTGGAATCTTACGAATATGCTCTTCCAAATAAAAAAATCTGGAGTGACTCCACTCGACTTTCCGAACACTTACGATTAAGATCATTACCAAGCATTTAAATAAATTTTAATCGATGAATAATTCAAATATATATACCAAATTTAAGCTCAATGGAATGTACCGTTTAAACGCTAGCGCACTTTCAAGAATTTCTCCCCATAGGCCATAATGTAAAAGAAATCTTTGTCGTAGCCCTGTAGAAAAACTATAAGTCCTATACACACCAAAATCAATACCGGTCTTGCGATGGTGGTTTATAACATGTATACCCAATTTGAGGTCAATCGAATGTACCGTTTAAACGCTAGCGCACTTCTAGAATTCCCCTCATAGGCATAATGTAAAGAAATCTTGTCATAGCCTGTAGAAAAACTATAAGTCCTATGCACACCAAATCATACAGGTCTTGCGACGTGTTTATAACATATATACACTTTGGAGCTCAATCGGAAGTACCGTTTAAACGCTAGCGCATTTCAGAATTTCCCTATAGGCCATAATGTAAAAGACATCTTTGTCGTAGCCCTGTAGAAAAACTATAAGTCCTATACACACCAAAATCAATACCGGTCTTGCGACGGTGGTGTATAACATATATACCCAATTTGAGCTCAATCGCATGCCCCGTTCAGGAGCTATCGTGTTCACTCACATACACACAAACACACATACACACACACACACACACACACATACACACATACATACTTACATCTCGTAAAAATAGCATAAATGAATTCAGAAGACCCCAAAACGTGTAAATACACCAAAATCTCGAATTCGAATTTTTTCATGATTACAATACTTTCCTTACATGGTACATGTTCGGAAAGTAAAAATAGTAAGAAAATCTATTTTTTTTCTCGCAAAAATGACGTTTTAGACGTAGTCCGATACCTTAAAAGATTCTTTTAAGTACGGATGGACGCGAGACCGTCAGACCTCGCGGTCTCGCGCTTTGCGAGACGAGACCTCGAGATGCGAGACGGGACCTCCGGGTAAGAGACGGGACGAGAGGACATGTAAGGACACATTAGGGACACGAGACGGGACATGTAAGGAAAGTATTGTAATCATGAAAAAATTCGAATTCGAGATTTTGGTGTATTGACACGTTTTGAGGGCTTCTGAATCCATTTATGCTATTTTTACGAGATGTATGTATGTATGTGTGTATGTGTGTGTGTGTGTATGTGTGTGTGTGTGTGTTTGTGTGTATGTGAGTGAACACGATAGCTCCTGAACGGAGCATTCGATTGAGCTCAAATTGGATATATATGTCATAACCGACCGTCGCAAGACCGGTATTGATTTTGGTGTGTATAGGACTTACAGTTTTTCTACAGGGCTACGACAAAGATTTCTTTTACATTATGGCCTATGGGGGGAAATTCTTGAAAGTGCGCTAGCGTTTAAACGGTACCTTCAATTGAGCTGAAATTGGGTATATATGTTATAAATCACCATCTTAAGACCGGTATTGATTTTGGTGTAAATAGGACTTATAGTTTTGCTACAGGGCTACGACAAAGATTTATTTTACATTATGGCCTATGGGGGGAATTTCTGGAAAGTGCGCTAGCGTTTAAACGGTAGATTCGATTGAGTTTCAATTTGGTATATATGTTTGAATTATTCATCGATTAAAATTTATTTAAGTGCTTGGTAATGATCTTAATCGTAAGTGTTCGGAAAGTTGAGTGGAGTCACTCCAGATTTTTTTAAAGCTAATAATACTAAATTTGACATGGGTGCATTCATTGACATAGGTGCTAGATTGGATAGAATTTTCCAAAATTCATTATGTTGTAGGAGGTTAGGAAGCTAAAATGTTCTTTTACCATATTTCAGTCTATCTCAAAGAAAATATGTCCATTAAATTATTTTAAAATATGGCACTCATACATACCTGAAAATGAATTTCAGGTGAATTTGAATACTGTCGTCTAAGGTAGACGAGTAAGGCCGAGTAAAAAAAGGGCAGGTTTCATGAAGAAAGGGAAAATGCAATAAATTCTCACTTCAAAATGTAACGAATATAAATCCTCGCTTGTTTGTTTGAGTTTTATGTAAAAAAGTTTTTTCTCCAACGGTTGGCACTTGTCGATTAGGCACTGTCCACAACAATTGTCCGAAGGTGTTGTGGCCATTTTATAATGAGGGCACCCAGTGGGCGGCCATCGTTATCCCTTATGGAGGAATGGACAATTTATCATGGTCCTAGTAATGCCCAAGAAGGGATTCAAATCCGGACACAAATCGTAATAGAATATTCCTTAAGTCACTACACCACTGGGACGGCTATGTAAAAAATCTGGAGTGACTCACTCACTTCGAGACTACGATTAGTATTACACACTTAATAATTTAAGCGACGATAATCCAATATTACCAAATGCTCAATCGAAGTATCGTTAAACGCTAGCCGCTTTCCAAATTCGCCCATAGCTAAGTAAAGGAATTTTGCGAGCCGAGACATAGAGTGCGAGCACGATCGAAACGTCTACGATGTGTTATAACATGACCCAATTGCCAATCGAGATTACGTAGAGCACTTCCAGATTTTCCCATTCACATATGTAAAGACATTCTGTCGAGCTGTAGACTAGTCTAACACACGATCATCAGCTGCGACGTGGTCTAAAAAACCTAGGTTCAGCTCATCGATGACGTCGCTGCGCACTTCAGATTTCGCCATAGCGTATGTAAAGAATCTTGTCGTCGCCCTCTTGAAACGATAGTCGTTCACACGAAATCATACGGTCTGCGCGTGTTTCTAACATACATGCCCATTTTGCTCAACGCATGCTCGTCGGCTATCATCTCACTCACACGCAACACCTACGTTCACACCCTCACACATACTACTCTCCAATCTTGTTCAGAGCCCTAAGTAATGCCTCGGATTCGTTTCTGTTACAAAACCTACATGCGTTCGAACTAAACATTACTTTCTTTACGGAAAATGACGTGCTAAAAAGTAAAGGGCATCACTCGACTTAGCTACCAGCAAGATGGCGGACGATCGGAAGGTTCATCGCGTGCCACAGATCTAGAGACCCTTTTTTGACGACAACTGGCTGTGCGACACAGCCTGCGGTACCAAAGTTAGTCGTAGATGGACCAAATTCAGCACAGTGACTAGGCTCAAGACAAAGCTATAACTGAAAATAAATTATTATTACTGGAGTGCTATTTCGTTCACATCTTTTTACTGTAATTCAGCGGTTCTCAAACTTTTAACGTCACGCTCCCCCCCCCCAACAAAGGCTAACTTACGGTGGCGCTCCCCCTCACATTTTTCAGCATACATTTCGATTTTTAATCTTTGACAATGAACATTTAGTCAAAGTTTTTACAAAAAAATGTTATCAGTAAAGTTTGTATGAACATTTTAAGCGAAAATATTTTTGATATATTTTTGAGTATATTTTTGATATATTTTTGAGTATATTTTTGATTTTTATATTGGATATATTTTTGAGTAAAAATGAGAATAAATAAGATGATTTTTTAAAAGCATGCATCAGTTCTTGCTCTTTGGTTTTTCTCGAGCCCCCACCCCCCCTGCAAACGCTCTGCGACCCCCTTGGGGGGCGCACCCCACAAATTGAGAAACGCTGCTGTAATTAAAAGAAATACGTGACATAATTTATTTATTATTTCAAGAATGGGATTTTTTTTTTTTTAATAGACGCGCTGTACTTTTTTCTTTAAAGCAGAAATACGAGAAATAGAAGTAAAAAGATAATAGAAAGTCACACAAAGTATTCTCCTTTTTTTATAATATGAAAGATATTTTAGTAAAAGTTTCAGTGAATGACAGAAAGTAACAACGCAATATAACTTCCTTATTCCCTAAATGGATTTGTGGGAATGTTAACAATAACCCTAGTTCCTGTAATAAGAGTGCCTCATTATAGTTCTTGTACCTAATTGGCAATTTTTCTCGACAAAATATTTCTAACTTAAACTCAACATGTGTCTATCTTGCATAGTAAAAAATCTGGAGTGACTCCACTCGACTTTCCGAACACTTACGATTAAGATCATTACCAAGCACTTAAATAAATTTTAATCGATGAATAATTCAAACATATATACCAAATTGAAATTCAATCGAATGCACCGTTTAAACGCTTGCGCACTTTCAAGAATTTCTCCCCATATGCCATTATGCCATAACATAAAAGAAAGTTTTGTCGTAGCCCTTTAGGAGAACTATAAGTCCTATACACACCAAAATCAATACCGGTCTTGTAACGGTGGTTTATAAGATGTATACCTAATTTGAGCTCAATCGAATATACCGTTTAAACGCTAGCGCACTTTCAAGAAATTCCCCCCATAGGCCATAATGTAAAAGAAATCTTTGTCGTAGCCCTGTAGAAAAACTATAAGTCCTATACACACCAAAATCAATACCGGTCTTGCGACGGTGGTTTATGACATATATATCCAATTTGAGCTCAATCGATTGCTCCGTTCAGGAGCTATCGTGTTCACTCACATACACACAAACACACATACATACATACATCTCGTAAAAATAGCATAAATGGATTCAGAAGCCCTCAAAACGTGTAAAAACACCAAAATCTCGAAGTCGAATTTTTTCATGATTACAATACTTTCCTTACATGGTACATGTTCGGAAAGTAAAAAGTGTAACATTGTCTAATATGATGTAAAAAGTTTTATTTTAAGTTTTTAAATAGCTATTGGAGATTTCAACTACATATGTTCAATGCAAAAGGGTTACATATTTTCTTCTTTTTCTTACATTAAAAAACTTTTTTTTAGTGAACACAATTACTCTTGTATACACAAAATATATATAAAAAAAGTTAATGCTTCTTTTATGAATTTTTAAAAGATGCAGCAGAATTTTGAGGAGAAAAAAAGAAAAAGAAAAGAAAAACTAAATATAATTCTCTGGGGTCCAACGGGCATAAAAACATGCGTGTTACACTGAAATTTTACAGGGTCATTTTAGAAATGTACTTTACTTTTTATGTCCCAGATTTATTGATCGAAAATTATTTTTATGGTACTGAAATGAAAACCAGTTACAGAAACAGTTACGGAGGCTATATGAGTTACAAGATTTTGTGCTATAAAAAGTTTACAGTCTTTTCCGTTAAAAAACTCAAAGGAAAGAATATTTTCGTAGATTTAAAATAACGTCTAAAAGAAGATTCTGTATGAATGGACAAAATATAGCTATATTGAAATGTGGGAATTTCACTTTGCATTCGTGTAACTGGTATCAATTTAATGAAATGTTTTCACCGGGTAATTTAAAACTCTCGTTTAAAAAAGAAAGTGGGGGGTGGTAGGGCGTCTCAAAAAAAAAAAAAAACTTTCGAAAATAAGAACTCTCACCCTCCAAAAATGTTCTTTATGTGAATATAAACTATTGTGCCTGTAAAGACACAATCGGCTAACACTGTGGCCGACGCGTTTTAACACAGATGGATTTCGTGATTTGGTGATCGCGAAGTTATGAACACACATAGAGGTTCAAACTTCGATAGTAACCTGTTCCACGAATTTTCGAAGCAACTAGGAGCTTTTGAAAACCGTGAAACCCCGTATCATCCACAGTGTAACGGAATGATCGAACGCCTGCATCGCCAGCTCAAAGCAGCCCTTATATGCTATCGTACGCTAGATTGGGTAAGAATATTACCTTTAGTACTCTTAGGCATGAGGACCAGCCTTGGGACATATGTGGGGCTTTCTCCTCTCAGTTGGTATACGGTACATCGCTTCGCCAACCAGGCGAATTTTTTTGTGATTTTACCCCGGTTCAGCAATCACAATACGAGTCTTTGAAGAAGCTTCGTGAGTTTATGCAGCAGTTGAGACCAATTCCTGTTAGTCGACATGCAACAGATAGAACTTTAGCGCATCCAGAATTGAAATCAACAAGCCACGTTTTTGTGCGTGTGGGTAATGTCAAACGGTCACTACAAGCGGTCCGGTCAAACGGTCAAGCACTGTACACTGGCCCTCACCAAATAATTGCCAGACAGGAGCAATTCTACATTGTTTCAATCAATGGTGTCTCTAAGGACATCAGTATCGACCGTTTAAAACCGGCTTTCCTGCTATTGCGTTGTTTGCGCGACGTAGAAACACCGGAATCAAAGGAGCCAAGTGACGTCACGATTCATACACGGTCTGGCCGCACCAGTAAGCTAGTGGTGCGTTTTCAATGCTGACGCTTTTCAAACTCCGCGGGAAAGCCTGTGTCGACCGTGCCACTTTTTCTCAGTCGATGGACGACCGGTGGCTGTGAAGCGTTTCATTCCATCTTAAAAGTTCAAAGTGGTTACGGCGCTCACGTTTATGCAGATTCTGGTGCCTCCAGACACCAGGCATGCGCACTTGATGCAGTCATTCTTCTGTAAGAACTGTGCTCTCGAGTGAAGCAGAGCAGTCTCAGCAGTTGTTATCGCGGTGTGTGGTAGTGCAGCTATTCTTCCAGTTAAGACGTGCTTAGTCCCAGCCGACGTTTTCTGACAGCCAGCCGTGTTTGGTTCCAGCAGCCGTCTTTTTCCAGCCAGTCGTGTTCCTGTCAGCCAGCCGGACCTGCTCCCGAGGTTCTTATGTGGTTTTTGCTGACTCATCATTGCCATCCTCCGAAGTGTTAGCGAGTAATTCCATCCCCAGGGAGAATAAAAGCTGCCTCGATGCTCACATTCGATTGTAGCAACATCGGGCAGCTTAAGTAATTTTTAGAAGTTAATCTCGTTAATTCATCTTGTTTCAGTTATTTTTTTTTTAGTTGAGTTTTAGTTAGAAGTTAAATAAATTTCTTTGTTTAAAGAAAGTCGTTATCTTTTGACCACACACACAATATTGGAGTCGAAGAGAACAAATAGCCTTTTTACCGTCTCTGTGCATGGGATCCTCTAATTCAGCTGAAAATGTTCGTCATTTTAAAAGTTACAAAGTTCATTTTAAAGCGCGATACATTAAAAATTTTCTGTTTACTTTTTTTTTTGGCATTTATTTTAACGTTGGATTGCATTCCTCCATAGCGGTCCTACATATATTTTTTTTTTCCTACGTCATTGTAGGTTTCAATATCGTTTGAAAACTACTCTGCGAGATAACCAGATTAACTCCCTCTGCTAGCCGTGGTGTCTTTTAAGCGACGTCAAAAATTCAAAAAATGCATCAAATTTGTAAACTCTGCAACACTACTGTCCTGTCGCAATTAAAGCGATTCCAAATAGCTCCACAGAGATGACACAGTCTGATTTTTATCACGAGAGAGAACTATGAAGGATTTATAAGGTATCGCTATATTGAATACATGGATATTTAAATTGGTAACGTTTGGATATTTTTCACCACGGCGAGATGAAATGGTTTGCGGTGCTGAATAAGCCAATCTGACAAGAATTATGCATAAATTAAATAATTATGAAAAGCTTCCTTAATGGCAACCATAATGTGTAATGATTATTTTTTATTCTAATGTATAAATTGCAAATAATCGCCATAGAATAAACAGGCCTCATTGTGCCAAATAATGTAAGATATTTCTCTTTAAATTGAGCATTAAAGAGGGAGAAGCAAAGATAGATAGTATTAATATACGTAGGTAGTATTAGTAGATTTGCAAGGATTATACGAATAAATCACAATATACCACCTTAATAAATATTTCATAAATTAAAAGTGTTCTATTATTCCTTTTTCAAAGGTTGTATTACAGCTAACTAAACAATAAGCAATTCTAATTTGCTTTAATATATCCCGCAGTAATTTCAACAGAGGCGATTACTTGAACTTTCTGTTAAACTAAATTTTATTTTGTCGCATGCAGTTATGATAATCTTATAAATAAAAATGAAATTCTGTTTGTTTGTTTGTTTGTTTGTTTGTTTGTTTGTGGATTTGATTCGTATACAAATCCACAAAAATGGACCTATCGGCCTGAAATTTAGTACAGATATGTAAAATAATATAGAATAACTCATAGTCCACTTTAAAACTTTGAAAGTCCACCCGTTCCCGGAATTTAAGAGATTTTTTATGCTCTTCACGCAAAAATCTTTCCGTAATTGTAACCCCTGTAGTGAAAAAAGTGTGAAATAAGGATCGTAGTTGCCATGTGGGGCGATTTTGCCGAATAAAATGTCATTCGTATACAAATCCACAAAAATGGACCTATCGGCCTGAAATTTAGCACAGATATGTAAAATAATATAGAATAAATCGTAGTCCACTTTAAAACTTTGAAAGTCCACCCGTTCCCGGAATTTAAGAGATTTTTTATGTTCTCCACGCAAAAAGCTTTCCGTAATTCTAACCCCTGTAGTGAAAAAAGTGTGAAATAAGGATCGTGGTTGCCATGTGTGGCGATTTTGCCGAATAAAATGTTTTAAATTCTCAAAGTAAAAATAAAAGAATAATAATGATTTTTTTTGTTAGTTTATATTCGTAAGGTTATTTTTTTTAAATTATAATATCGTGTGCATGGGAAATCAGAGCAGGAATGTAATGCTTTACACGCAAAACAATAAGAATTGAAGATTTCCGAGGCTAATAGGTAAATTATTTTAGTTTGGCGAAAAAATAAAATGGCTCAAATGCCGATTTTGTGAAAGTGAGTTCTAGCGGTTTGCACAGATATCGGCTTGGCGCAATTTATTGAGAGCTTAAGGAAATAGATTTTTGAAAACAAGTGCAAAAGTTTTATTAGAATACAGCGTTAAATTTTAATGATCCGTGAAGAAATAATGCAGTTATTAAGGGATTTCAATTGATCTATCTCCAGAATTCTCGCCAAATGAGTACATTGATTTAGGTTGGGGGAATTCCGCCAAATTTCAGAAAATTGAAATCTTCTCATTTAGTACATCGGAGTAATGATGAATAAAACACGTTATAGTTGATAATTTTAAAAAATTCGGCTGTATTAAGGGATTCAACTTTTCAAATAAAGGCTTGCTTTACTTTTTCGCGGTCGAACCATTTCCCATATATTATTGCTGCTAAGTCAATGCTTCGAATGATTTCCTGAAAAAACGCTTGCAAAATGGCGTATGTTGGCACTTTGGCGAGGCTTAGATTTGAAACTGGATTTTATTTGAGACTGGGATATATAATGACACTGGTTATAGATAAAAATGAATGTTGGTATGAGTGTATGAGGTTGAAAAACTCCAGCACCATTGAGCACCGTTGCACCATGAAATTTGGTTCACCTAAGTCTTTTATCATGGAGAAGCTTTTTATGCTATCCGTTTTCCTCTAACTTGCCACAAGGTGGCGCAGCAGAACGTCGAATTCTATTCCGTTTAGCCGTTTGCTATGCGAATATCGTCCAACCGATTTCGATGAAATTTGGTACACGCGAATATTAGAACACGGAGAATATTTTTCACTATCCATTTTGCTGTAACTTGCCGCTAAATGGCGCTGAAAAGCATCAACTTCTATACCGTTCGACCGATCGGCATAAAATTTTTTATACTTACACATTTGAACACGAAGAATATATTCTAACTGCGTTCCTTTTGATGTTACTCACCACTAGATGACACTGCAATGCATTATTATTTTAACTCGCCACTAGATGACGCTGCAGCAGGCCAAATTCTTGACCATTCAAACGGTCGCTATGAAAATCAGTATACATAGCTATTTGAACAATGAGAATATTTTGGCGTTATCCATTTTGCTATAACTCGCCACTTGACGGCGCTGTAGCAAATCATTACTTTAATTAACTACTAGATGGCCCTGCAGTGTGTCACTTCTTGACTGTGGAAATGATCGTTATGAAAATTGGTATACATAGATAGTTGAACACGGTCGCTATGAAAATCAATATACATAGCTATTTGAACAATGAGAATATTTTGGCGTTATCCATTTTGCTATAACTCGCCACTTGACGGCGCTGTAGCAAATCATTACTTTATTGAACCACTGGATGGCCCTGCAGTGTATCACTTCTTGACTGTGCAAATGATCGCTATGAAAATAGGTATACATAGATATTTGAACACGGGGAAGAGTTTGGAGCTATCCATTTTCTTATAACTTGCCACTAAATGTCGCGTCAACACATGAACTTCAGGACTGTCCAGCCGATAGTCATGAAAATTCGTATACATCGATATCTGAATGCGAAAAATATTTTCGCCGTATCCGTTTTGCTAAAACTCACCACTAGATTGCGCTACGCCGCATGGCCTTCTGCACCGTACAAACGATTGCCTTGCAATTCGGTATGCATGATTATTGGACACAATATAATGCGATATCCACTTTGCTATATCTGTTTATTGCAACAAATTGTAATATCAAAAAGTCCATTCATTCCCGTGCGAAGAACGGGTACTTCAGCTAGTAATTTAATAAAATATTCACTTCTTTCCGTATGAAGAGCAGCTATTTTAAAATAAAACGGTTGTCCATTTCATGTAGTGTTTGAGGTATTTAGCGCTACAACTTCAATCTAAAAAAACAGCACGATGTAGAAATAAGGTATTTTGAAAGTGAGGAGCTCTCTGCAAACCGTTAAGCTTTTCAATTTTTTGACCGCGAATAACACTGACAAAGTTTTTGTGTCATTATATTGCAATGACGTCAGGTTAGTACTCATGGCGCAAACTTTACGTGAAGAGTCAAATAATTTTGCTTTTTTTTAGATTCCATATCGCAGTAATTAATTCAAATTACACATGTAAGGAAATTTTCGTTTCCTACCGTGCGAAGAACGGGCACACAGCTAGTCTATAATATATGTACCAAATTTCAGCTCAGTCGAAAGCACTCTTTAGGAGCTATCGTGTAATGTCTCGTACAAAACACACACAGTACACGTCACCTAGAAATAGCATCAAATAATATAGAATATCGCAAAAGATGTAAATACAACAAAATTTTATAATCACATTTTTTCATGTTCACAATACTTTACCTACACGGTACATGCTCACAAAGTAATGATTGCAACTTAAACATTCTATTTTAAAGAACAAGCATTAAATACTCTGAAACAAATATATCTGTAGCTTTTCTTTACCACTTGCTCATAAATTATACGATAATTAATATTTATCCTGGAGACATTTGTTTTCTGGCCAATCGGATCGCGTCATCCGAGTTAGTGATCTGAAATTGAAGTTCTAGAAAACAACGTTCCGCTCTGTTTCATAATTTAATGATGTTTGCGGGTTCCAGGGCACTAGTGCCAAACCGAGCATGAACATTAAAATTTCTGTCCTGACACAACAATTAGTGGAATCTTATCAAAGCACAAAAACATATAACCTCCCCCATTGAAATGCAACCGCTTGTTCCTAACAGAAATTCAAGTGTTCTCGAATAAGGATTTCTTAATTACTCTTAAGTATTTAACTTTACAAAAGACACGAAGTTCTGTTCCCTGTATTTTAGTTCTCTCTGCAATAAATCTATATTTCTTGTTTCTGGATATTCATTTATAGTTAAGAGGAGAGTGTGAAAGGGCTATCATTTATATATTTCTTATAAAAATCTGCAAATTTTGTAACATATTCAGAAAAAACTGTTTTTAAAAGAAAATTTTCCCCTCTATCCGATGATGCAAATGTAGTTTTGCTGTAAGCTTAATTACCGCCGTTATTACGCATTAAGTGAGAAAAAAATCGGAAAATTGCATAAAACAAAGAATAAAAAATAATTTGGAAAAAAAAAAACACTTCCAGGTGGATAATTTCATGTTTAGAACATCCTTTCTACCAAATTTGGGATATCTAATGTGACCGTTTGTCCGTAAAGCCATCGACATACACACACATATATCTTTTATAATAAGTAGCGATAACTTTAGTGGTTTTTGAATAAATCTCCAAAACCATTACGACTATGTACTATGGATGTTTCTAATGCACTGTCACTAGTAAAAAAAAATAAATGTTTACTTCATTATTCAGAAAAAACTCTTTAATAAAATAAAAATTATAAATGGTGGTAAATATGAAATAGTCGGTTAATATGGAATAAGTGATTAAACCATCGGAAAACTAAATAGAATTCATAAAGCATAGTTATTTTTAACTGTAAAAAGAATGCGAGAGTCTCTTTACAGAAGTCACAAATATTATCTTCTTCCTCTGCTCCCATACAGTGAAGCTAAGTCAGCATAGAATAGCTGAAGCATTCAATCCAAACAGAAAGCAAAGAAATCAAAACATAGTGTGGGGACTAAATATTTGATGACAGTTGCGATTTAGGCATGCTACAAGCATTGAGGGTTTGACTGATTTTAGAGCATTGAAAATCTTTTCGTCGAATGTGTCAACTACCTCGTGGATTACAATGAATAAGGGAGATTCACAACTAAATGTTACAACAGTCCTGAGCATAAAATTTCAACAATCTACGGCTAACTTCTTTTTTCCTATGCGAGAAAGATATTGAATGCCCTGCAAATAACATTCTCATTTCAAAATTAGAAATCTCAACAACAAATAACAATAGAAGGTTTCAGCAATTGATATATTTGTCATATAAGTTTAAAAAAAACACATACAGAAGTTTCGAAATGAGCGGGCTTAGAGCCCCCCCTTGCATACACCACTGCTATCAGATGGTAAAGCATATCGACAGATGATCGTCATGTATGAGTACGATGTCATTGTCACGCAAACTATCACCACACAACCTGTTCAAAATTTTCACTGTTCGACCGTGATTCTACCGGGCCTGCTTGTGCACTCCGAAAGAGGCCTACGGACGTTTCCTCATTGGTTAGATAGAATCTAAGTGCTGGAACCAATAAGTAAGCGTCTGTAGGCCTCTTTGGATGACTCATCTGGGACTCAACCACCATGGTGTCGAAAGAGGCCTACGGACGTTTCCTCATTGGTTAGATATATCCGTTAGATGACGTTATCTAAGTGCTGGAACCAATAAGTGAGCATCTGTAGGCCTCTTTGGATGACTCATATGGGACTCAAACACCATGGTGTCGAAAGAGGCCTACGGACGTTTCCTCATTGGTTAGATATATCCGTTAGATGACGTTATCTAAGTGCTGGAACCAATGAGTGAGCATCTGTAGGCCTCTTTGGATGACTCATCTGGGACTCTACCAACATGGTGTCGTAGAATATCAGTGACGGATATTTCTCGCTCTCGGATAGTCAGATACTTCGGATAAATAGCCGCGACTCTCCTTTTGGTGCTACCACGATGAGTGTCGAATAAAACAAGCGAGTATTTTTGTGCTTGCTTGAGGTCTATCCGACACTCAGAGCGATCAACCAATCAAAACACTAGACTTCCCCCCTTTTTCTTAAACGAAGACATTGTCTTCAGAATTTTCGAAGACTCCGGAGACATCCATCACGAGTGAAAGCATGTTTTTGACAGGCCCACCGTGCTAGGGAGAGGGGTCCTTTTGTGGAAGTAGTTGACACTCCACGATCCACACAATAAAAACCCATCCATCTCGTACTCCCCGATACCGGAATGTAAGTTTTCGCTTTCATCTAACTTGTCGGGAAAAAACAGCATTATTTCTGATAGTCAATACGGCAGTGAAACAAACACGATAGGATCGTAGTAGGGCATATCAGATATTTCTCGGATTGTGACGTCATGAGAAGAGAAGGCTTGATATATTCTCTAGCGAAAGCTTTCCGATACTATGGTGGTAGGGCTCCAGAGTGCACAACCAGGTCCGGTAGAATCACGATGGCCCCGGTAAGACATACAGGCTGGCTCTATTCTGGCCCGTTCGTTTAAGCGAACGTTCAGATGTGTGACATCATATTGACGTTACAAGGAGAGATTTGAGTGTATAGGCCGCAATACACTCAAGAATACTATTTTGCAGCCCTGCAAAAAACTGTACGGCGCACACTCGCTAAATTTCTGCAGAATGTAAGACAATGATTTATGATATGCGTACCTATTTTGTTCTCAATAGAATGCACAATTTAGACACTAGGTCACTTTAATTGATTTGCGGCCTTTGGCCGTAGTAGGTAAGAATTGTTTTTTGCAAGCCTGTGAACAAACAAACAACTCTACATACATCAAAATCAATACAGGTCATGAGACCGTGACCTTATAATATACATACCCAATTTGAGCTAAATCAAATGCACACTATAGACATTAGTGCACTTTCAAGAATTTAGATCCATAGGCTAGTGTAAAAGAACACTTATTTGTTGCCTTGTCCCACAGTTCTATACACAGCTAATTGTGTACATGTTGTGTGAAGATGACGTATAATATGCATACCGTATTTGAACTTCTTTGAATGAATCATTTAAGCACTAGCGCATTTTAAAATGATTTGTGTCCATAGGTCAAGAATTATTTTTTGCAATCCCTTGAACAAACTATCAACTCTACACACACCAAAATCTATGCAGATCATGTGACCATAATCTTTTGCACATAGGTTGCCTTTTATGTTTTTACAAACGATCAATAGGAGGCGCTACTGAAACTTGTCTTCAGGATATTGGTAAAATTCACATTTTTTTAATCTTGGAATCAGTAACATTATAGAAATTGCCTGCGTATTTTGTTTACACGAGTGTTTTAAAGAAACAAATGAGTAAAAAAAAATGGAAACAACTCGTGAAGGTTTCCGTTGGATGATTTTTTATGATTTTAAGAATTACCTCACTCGACAAGAATGCTTAGTATCACTTCTTGAAAATTTTGGTAATGAAGCACCATCAGAAAGGACTGTTTACAATTGGTTTGCAGAATCCCGTCGTGGTCGAGTGTCCGTCAGTGATGAATCTCGTGAAGGACGACCAAAATCGGTAGTGATTCCAAACAACACCGATGCTGTGCGCACGATGATTGAAGAAGATCGGTATGTCACATATTGTGAGATAAAACCATCCCTTGGCATATTACAGACTGCAATACATTCGATTTTGCACGAACATCTAAACGTTAAAAAGATTTGTTCCAGATGGATTCCGCACAATTTTGACAGAAGCTCAAAGAGAGGCTCGTGCAAATTGGTGTAAGGAAATGCTAAAAAAATTCAAATTGGGAACTGCAAAATCCGTATACATCGGTACAGGCTGTTTAGTTTCCAGATCATACGAATAAATCCAAGTGTCGTGTGATGTGGAAACTAAACAGCAAACCACTGTTTGGGTGTTTCCAGATGAACCGAATCCTGCGAAAGTTGTTCGTTTACAAAGCACTTCCAAGAAAATGCTTGCTTGTTTCTTTGGCCTTACAGGACATATCGCAGCCATTCTTTTAGAGGATCGAAAAACTGTTAACCCTAAATGGTAAACATAAATTTGTTTGCCAAAAGTCGTCAACCAAATCAGGAAAAACAACAGAAGTCAACACATCATTCTTCATCGCGAAAACGCCAGCTCCCACAAAACACGTGAAACGTTTGTTTGAAGGATAAAAATATCAAATTAATGTCTCATTGCCTATATGTTCTCTTGATTTGTCGCCTAACGACTTTTACGAATATCATACGAATAAATCCAAGTGTCGTATGATGTGGAAACATAACAGCAAACCACTGTTTGGGTGTTTCCAGAAGAACCGAATCCTGCGAAAGTTGTTCGTTTACAAAGCACTTCCAAGAAAACGCTTGCTTGTTTCTTTGGCCTTACAGGACATATCGCAACTATTCTTTTAGAGGATCGAAAAACTGTTAACCCTAAATGGTAAACATACATTTTTTTTGCCAAAAGTCGTCAACCAAATCAGAAAAAACAACAAAAGTCAACGCATCATTCTTCATCACGAAAACGCCAGCTCCCACAAAACACATGAAACGTTTGTTTGAAGGATAAAAATATCAAATTAATGTCTCATTGCCTATATGTTCTCTTGATTTGTCGCCTAACGACTTTTACGAATATCACACGAATAAATCCAAGTGTCGTATGATGTGGAAACTAAACAGCAAACCACTGTTTGGGTGTTTCCAGATGAACCGAATCCTGCGAAAGTTGTTCGTTTACAAAGCACTTCCAAGAAAATGCTTGCTTGTTTCTTTGGACTTACAGGACATATCGCAACCATTCTTTTAGAGGATCGAAAAACTGTTAACCCCAAATGGTAAACATAAATTTGTTTGCCAAAAGTTGTCAATCAAATCAGGAAAAACAACAAAAGTCAACGCATCATTCTTCATCGCGAAAACGCCAGCTCCCACAAAACACGTGAAACGTTTGTTTGAAGGATAAAAATATCAAATTAATGTCTCATTGCCTATATGTTCTCTTGATTTGTCGCCTAACGACTTTTTCTTGTTCCCTTACGCCAAACAAAAATTGTGTGGGCAGCGAGTTTCATCACCTCAAGAAGCTGTTGGTACTTTCCAAAACCATGTTTCTGAGATATCAATTTCAGAGTGGAAAATCTCTTTCAAGAATTCGTTTGAACAGGTGGAAAAGTGTTTAAATCTTACAGACAAATATTTTGAAAAGCAATAAAACAGTTTGTTTCCCACAAACAAGCAAACATAAAACTAAGTCCGTCTTTAGGATTGCATATTATAATCAACTGGCGATAACTCGAAGTACAACACCTACGAACAATTTTGCTACGGCAATCATCTGCCACGTAGCCGGCCGATGATACTCCGAGCAAAATTGCTAGTAGGGAAGGAACCGCTCGGCCCAATACTTCAAGTCATCAGAAGTCAGAGTTATTGGTATTTTCCGTCTTTTCCCCATTCCATATGGAAGCTTCAATTTTTGCGTTCCTCAGTTTTCCCAATTCATGCGCTTTTCCACAAATATTTCAAAACGATGCGTGGACGGTGTTTAGATAACAGTCCAATAAAAATCCTTTATGAGGACATCACTGTTTATTTCGAATAACCCATACAGCAATTGTTGTCCACCTTGATGGCACAATCTTTGTTATGGCCTTCCCCGATACATGCGTTTTTCCACAAATATTTCAAAACGATGCGTGGACGGTGTTTAGATAACAGTCCAATAAAAATCCTTTATGAGGACATCACTGTTTAGTTCGAATAACCCATACAGCAATTGTTGTACACCTTGATGATACAATCTTTGTTATGGCCTCCCCCATCACAGGAACAGAGGAAATGATTTTCGGTAAAAGTAGTTCATTAAGATTTCAAACGATAGGTGATCATTACTGTGGTGGTACTCAATATCAGAAATGTGGAAATGACAATATGCGGATTCATTAATATTAAATTACCCGGCAGAACGGCCATTGAGGGATGGACGCCCGCGAACCGATCGATCCTGTGATTGGAACTCCCATACCTGAATTGAATGTTTGGTATTGTTTTATCTTGCCTCTGCATCCATGAATCTGTATGCGTGGCCACATTTGTCACCGTCTTCTTTCTTCATTGTCATACGCACCATGATATGGAATCTTTTGTTACTTGTACGCAATACAATATACAGGGTTGTCCAAATTAAACTTCCCCAACTTAGAGGCCTGTTCAGGATGTTGTATGAGTCATAATGTGATGAAATTTTGAAAACAGACACTTCAGATCATGCGCTCGAGACTTATTAAAAAAAAATATATTAGTACAAGAAGTTTCCGATAGGTGGCGCTGTAACACTTTTAATTTGCCTATTGCAATAACGTGATTTGCAGAAATAAAGCTTCTGAGCAACGTATCCAAAAGACGAGCCCTACAAAAGTGGAAGAAAGGCGCTGCACAGGCAGTTTCTTCCAGCTCGCTGATGCACAATGGCGGCTTTGAAAGACAAAGCTTAGTGAGACTAAGTTAGTGAAACTTTAATACCAAAATGACGAGAAGTCTTGTGCTGCGCTAAGAGCATTCCGTCGGCTAAAGAACTTACACCGAGGACCAATGACACCACGCGCTTTACGAGACATGATAAAGAAGTTCGAAACAACCGGACAGCTGGGAATTTTACCAGGTAAAGGACGACATGTTGTGGATTCTGCACGCGTTCAAGCACTGCCTCCTAGACATAGAAAGCCTAACCGCTGCTACGTCAC
Source organism: Cheiracanthium punctorium (assembly GCA_038373885.1). Classification (NCBI taxonomy): domain Eukaryota; kingdom Metazoa; phylum Arthropoda; class Arachnida; order Araneae; family Cheiracanthiidae; genus Cheiracanthium; species Cheiracanthium punctorium. Next base: position 68,291 of record JAWZYV010012412.1, read on the forward strand.
CAAGCCTCTACGTCATGAACTGGCCTTCTAAAGGTGACGTCATCACAGATTAAATTTCATAAAGTAAAACTATTCGAAATTTCTGGTGAATTTACTCTCTCATAACAACATTTTAATGAATTGACATAGAAAAATTAATATTACAAAAAAGAGCAGTTTTTATCTGTAACTAATTATATAATGTAATAAGGGAGTAAATCACAATGAATTGTTTTGTGTCACGAACGTATTTTAATTTTTATCTTTCACCCAAGATACTTTTTAATATTTGTAGCATTCACCAGAAATCTGAAATACTTTTACTTTATGAGAATGGAAGTGTGGTGACGTCATTATTCGAAGGCCTAATGATGACGTCGAAGCATCAGCGCGCAGGCTTTCTGTATCTAGGTGGCAGTGGTTCAAGACGTTGCTTTGGCGGTCGTGGACGCCGCTAGCCAATCGCCACATGGTGTTGTCAGTGTGCCAACTGTTTCTCGGGCTGCGAAATATCTGTAGAGCGTCTTGTTGATCTGCAACACCACCTATCGGCAACTTCTTGTACTAATAATTTCTTTTTTATAAATCCCGAGCGCGTGATCTGAAGTGTCTGTTTCCAAAATTTCATCACATTATGACCCATACAACATCCTGCACAGGACTCTGAGTTGGGGAAGTTTAATTTGGACAACCCTGTGTGTACGTACAGAATTTGATAATAGAGAACAAAATTGAATTTGCGTAATGTAATGTGTAGTTTTGAGATGCTGATGTCGTTTTATTTACTTGAAGGAATCGCATTAAGATTCTCAATGAATCTGTAGTTCTGACTGAAAGGAAGACACAATTTAACCCATTTATGCCTAGTGTCCCTTTTTTGGGAAGGCATTTTCACTATTAGTCGAAAATATTATTTATTTTTCCTACCCTTTATTCATGAGTATTAAGCCTCAACTCTACAAAATATTTTAACATGGCCCAGTAGGATGTTGATATTTCGATTTTCATGCATAATGATTTTAAAAGAAATCATCCCTTGTTCAAGAAGTTGACATCAGAAATTTATCTATTATTTCAGTTATCAGTAAAAATCGAAGAAAGTCGCAAAAATATCCAGGCACAAATGAGTTAAGGTAAACTGATATTTTATTGACTATTGTTTTATTTACAAGGAGATGGGGATGAGGTTACATACAAGGAGAGGGTGATGTGGTTACATACAAGGAGATGGAGATATGGTTACGTAAGAGATGGAGATGGGGTTACAAACATGGGGGTGGTGATGTGGCTACATAGAAAGTGATGGTGAAGAGGAGAAACGTATCAGATCATTTCTTTCCAGAAGATGTTCATGAAGGCATTCAAGTAATTCGTAATCGGGGTGAAAAGTCACAATCGGGTACGAAATGTCACAGCTAGGTATGGAAAGAGACAAGTCCGGTGAAAAAAGTGTCAAGTCCAGGTAAAAAATTGTCACAATCCGTGAATTGGCGCTTGCAAATGTCCTTTTAAATGTGCGCCTAACATGGCAGCAAGTTATAAAAATCCACCCGCTGCTTCTGGACGAAAGCGGCCAGCCGATGCCATTCGAGCACGGACGCCGCAGAGGAACTGTCCAGACACTTCATGACGTAGGGAGCGATGATCCCGGCGTCTAGGAACTTCTGATACTTCAGTGGATAAAGTGAGGGCCACCACACAGACTTGCACGTCTCGACTCGAGTTCGGAACCAGAACTTGACGAATTCCTGGTCGAAGAAGCTGCCCTCTTTAACCTTTATTTCTTTCAAGGTGGCATCGGCCATTTCTAAACATTCATCTATAAGACTAGAAAAAGAAATAAATATTTAATATATATATATATATATGAGACGTCAGATATTTCAAGTAAGCTTCAGAGTTAAGGCAGGTAATATGGTTTATTGAACATTACAATTAAGTTACAATTTAGAATGAGAAGAGGGGAGGGGAGACGGGTACAAAAATCAGCGTGGACTCATTAAGCAGTTCCAGTGGCAGAAGTCTGCCGATTTTCGATGTGCGGGTGTATTTACGCTCACCACGTCACGTGGTTTGCGAAGACATAACTCCGCCTCTCTCTTATCTCTGATCGAACCACACACATTTACCAACATGACCCGCATCCGGGGCTACAAAGGCGTGGGGACACGTGTACACTCTAAAGAACTCAGAATCGGCGGCCTGATGTCTGACAAATAACAAAATAAATAAAACATAGCTCCAGAGAGCGTGTGGCAAGTAAGACAGAAAAGCAAAACTTACAGTGAAAGTACCGCTTGAACAATACCCAAACTAGTAAAACCCAAATTACCTTTTTATACATTACATATATATATATATATATACGTTAAACATAGGCTAGCTATACTAGTGTTATATTTATTTTATTATTTATTCATTTAATTATTACCTTTTTTATTCTTTTTATTTATTCATTTAATTATTACTTTTTATTTTTTCCTTTCCTTTCCATACTTCCAAAGTATTATTAATATATCATTTTTTTTCCCACTCCATGGCATTACTTGTCTATTGATGGCATTAAGTCTTCTCTGATGGCAACATGCACTAATACTGCCTCCAATACTGAGCTTTGATCTTCTTGTCGGTCCACTTCCTCGTTGTTTATTTCTAATAGCTACGGTCGCACCCCCAAGTTACAAAATGACCCTAATTTTGGTCATCTAACTTGCAGAAACCTAGCTATTATTGTTTTTTTTCGATTCAATTGAAATGTGTGTGCGGTGGCGCCTGATGATAGAGCACACTATTTCAATTTTTCCATTCCATTTTTCGTCTATTTGTGGATACATGTGATTAGGCTTAAAAAGCCCACCAGTTCTAATTTGGCGCTTTATATCCAATTTATCCACTCTTTCATTGCCTTAAAAGGCTATATTTAAACACTTATCCGGTATAAGCTCGTTAATTGGCACCATGTGCTATCTACTTTTTTATTTTTATATTTTTTTCACTTTATCAATGGATTATCTTGGGATTTCACTTTACGTAAGTAAGCTATTATATATTATATATATATATATATAACTATAAATATATGAGAATGGTTCGGAAATATTCGGAATGATACTCCGGCACTTATATGTAAGAAAGTGAAACCCTCAGTCGATACTCATATGGCATAAAGTAACAGGGAAGTCTTTTAAAAATGTAACCACTAAATATTTAATTCGTGTTTATTTACTTCCGTTACTGTTAATACTGATTAACAACTTATGTATGTATTAGGAAGCTTAGTTCTTGCGTATATCACATTTAAAGGTACATAAAATTAACCTTTAATATTGACAAGTTTCGAAAAAAATTTTCGATTTTAAATGATAGACATTATTTTGAGTATTTTTAATAAATTTACATTTTCCTCTACTGTAATGAATATCTTATTAGTACCTTGTCAAGGAATAGCTCAACTATAACATAAAATACACGAAATTGATAAAAATCTATGAAGTGCACCGATAGAATAAAATTAAATATGGATTTCGAACTCCACTGCATACTTACCGATCTATAAAATCCCTTTGAGCAGCCCAATTTTTTCTAATTTCTTTTATGTCAATGTCATCAAAATTATCATAATTCTTTTCCACAACTCTAGCACAGCATCTGAAAGAAAAAGAAATTGTAGAGGTTTTCATTTTTTTCTCATTTTGACAAATTTACCATTTAACAATTTTCGGACCATTTTATCTTTCATATAAAACTAACAAATTATTACTTATTAAATATATATTTTCTTGCAAGGCACTTGGAACTGAAGAAAGCTAGATAAGTATTTTATCTTCTATTTTTAATTCCTATTTAGATAAAATAAATTAAATCTAGGTTTCCTAGCAACATTCTTTTTTATGAATAATTTTTATAAAATGTTTTGGTCATTTTAGTCACTAACATGTCTACAAATAAGAAGACAAAAGATGATTTAAAATACATGCATTTAATAACTATGCAATCTTTAAAAAAAAGAACTAAATTCGTTCCAAAAGAACTGATTTAGCTTTAAAATCGAGATTAACTTCCCTATTCTCAATTCTTCGAAGCGAATTATCTCTCTTTTTAAGCGTGTGTACTGTAACTGTAATGAATAATCATGCTATACATGAAACATTCATAGTCTGAATATGGAATTAATACAAAGGCATTATTAGTTTATTTATAAAATTATTCTATGAATTAAATCTGGACATTTTGTTTACTTATATAGGAGCGCATATGCAATTAACCCATTTATGCCTAGCGTCACTTTTTTGGGACGGCATTTTCGCTATCAGTCGAAAACGTTATTTATTTTTCCTAGCCTTTATTCGCGAGTATTGGACTTCAATTCCACAAAATATTTTAATATGGCCAAGTAGGATGTTGACATTTCAATTTTTATACATAATGATTTTAAATGAAATCATTCCTTGCTCAAAAAGTTGACATCAGAAATTTATCAATTACTGCTAGTGTTAGCAAAAATCGAAGAAAGTCGCAAAAATATCCAGGCACGAATGGGTTAATAGAAAAGGGAAGCTACTTCTACACAATGCACGGGGTTGTGAAAACATATGTAAATTACAGGTTGAATGAATACATGTGGTTTTCTGGAGATATACTTACAGTGCAGATAAGAATTTTCTGCCTAGAGCTTTTAACCAGCTCATTATCTTAAATTAGAAATTCCAACTTTTCAATTAGATCGAATCAAAACTCTTATTATTCGATATCTATCGGATCGAATTAAAATACAAAAATCTTTGCAATGATAACTCAGTAACGATACTCAAAATCGCAGTTTCGTTATGAATTGTTTAAAACAGAGATTTTTTATAAGAATTACTTGTGTAACAATGAAAGCGTTTAATAATAATGTATTAGAAATCATTGTTTGTTGCGCATATTTAATCATTGTTTTATACGTTTGATTTTCTAACAAGTAGTAGATTTTCTAACAAGTAGTAGATTTTCTAACAAGATTTTCTAACAAGCAAAAAGTAAACTTTTTAATAAGAGCAGTATTCTTCAATGTTTCATTAGCTTGTTTAAATTTTTTTATCAAACGTCAAAAATACAAAACATGAATTTCCTATATCGTTTGACTGCGAATTTCGCTATATATTCTCTTTCAGTGTGTGTAAATTTTACTTAGGAGGTCATTAGCAATTTAAAAAAAATCTGGAGTGACTCCACTCGACTTTCCGAACACTTACGATTAAGATCATTACCTAGCATTTAAATAAATTTTTATCGATAAATAATTCAAACATATATACCAATTGAAGCTCAATCGAATGCACCGTTTAAACGCTTGCGCCATTTGAAGAATTTCTCCCCATAGGCCATAATGTAAAAGAAATCTTTGTCGTAGCCCTGTAGAAAAACTATAAGTCCTATGCACATCAAAATCAATACCGGTCTTATAATGGTGGTTTATAACATGTATACCCAATTTGAGATCAGTCGAATGCATCGTTTAAACGTTAGCGCACTTTCAAGAATTTCCTCTCATAGGCCATAATGTAAAAGAAATCTTTGTCGTAGCCCTGTAGAAAAACTATAAGTCCTATACATACCAAAATCAATACCGGTCTTGCGACGGTGGTTTATAACATATATACCCAATTTGAGCTCAATCGAATGCCCCGTTCAGGAGCTATCGTGTTCACTCACTCACACACACACACACACACACACACACACATCTCGTAAAAATAGCATGAATGAATTCAGAAAACCTCAAAAGGTGTCAATATACCAAAATCTCGAATTCGAATTTTTTCGTGATTACAATACTTTCCTTACATGGTATACATGTTCGGAAAGTAAAAAACACATATTTTCGAAATTCCAATGATATACTTTACTTCATATGTGATTTTGGCACATGAAAACAAAACCATAATAAATTTTTTTATTGATTTTCAATAAAACTTCGCTTAAAGAAATATTTGATATTGATTTTCCAAGTAAAAAGAGAAAATTTAAACTCTTTGAATGTAACTTGTATTTAAATGTACCGATTTCCATTTTATAATTATAAATTACTTAAAATAATTAACCTAATTCATATTTGTAAAATGTAAATTGTTACAATCCATTGTAAATGCTTATTCACTTCTACATATTATTACTTTCCGAACATGTACCATGTAAGGAAAGTATTCTAATCATGAAAAAATTCGAATTCGAGATTTTGGTGTATTTACACGTTTAGAGGGCTTCTGAATTCATTTATGCTATTTTTACGAGATGTATGTATGTATGTATGTGTGTATGTGCGTGTGTGTGTATGTGCGTGTGTGTGTATGTGTGTTTGTGTGTATGTGAGTGAACACGATAGCTCCTGAAAGGGGCATGCGATTGAGCTCAAATTGGGTATATATGTCATAAACCACCGTCGCAAGACCGGTATTGATTTCGGTGTGTATAGGACTTATAGTTTTTCTACAGGGCTACGACAAAGATTTCTTTTACATTATGGCCATTGGGGGAAAATTCTTAAAAGTGCGCTAGCGTTTAAACGGTCCATTAGATTGAGCTCAAATTCGGTATATATGTTATAAACCACCGTCGCAAGACCTGTATTGATTTCGGTGTGTATAAGACTTATAGTTTTTCTACAGGGCTACGACAAAGATTTCTTTTACATTATGGCCTATGGGGGGAATTTCTTGAAAGTGCGCTAGCGTTTAAACGATACATTCGATTGAGCTAAAATTCGGTATACATGTTATAAACCACCATCCTAAGACCGGTATTGATTTTGGTGTGTATAGGACTTATAGTTCTCCTAAAGGGCTACGACAAAACTTTTATGTTATGGCATAATGGCATATGGGGAGAAATTCTTGAAAGTGCGAGAGCGTTTAAACGGTACATTCCATTGAGCTTAAATTTGGTACATATATTTGAATTATTCATCGATTAAAATTTATTTAAATGCTTGGTAATGATCTTAATCGTAAGTGTTCGGAAAGTCGAGTGGAGTCACTCCAGATTTTTTTATTTGAATTACGAATCAGTGTTATTCCAGAAAAGAAAATATGAACAGGAATATACGGTGTATATCCTATTTTCTGAAATTAATGTTCCACGCGAAATCTGTCAAAACTGAAGAAATCCTCTGTTTATTGTGACGAAGAATGTTGTATCATTATCGGTGAAAGCTTATAGCAACATAACAATATAGCGAAGGTGACTTGTGAGCCACCACATACCAAAAACGGTCAAATAATGCTTTTTATATTCCGAACGTGTACCACGTGAGGAAAGCAGGGGCGTAGACAAGGGGGGTGGTTAGGGGTGGTCATTACCCCCCCCCTCATGAGAAATTTTTTGCCATACAAAATGTATACTCTTCACTCCCTTATCACACACATGTATGCATATATCTGAGTTGCAGTAGTCGTAACCCCCCCATGAAAAATTTCTGGCTACGCCCCTGTAGGAAAGTATTGTAATCATGAACAAGATTTATTAAGATGGCGAACCAACTGCTGGCCGGAGGCGGCTAGTTAAAAATAATTTAAAAAAGAAAGATAAATCATGCGTAACGCATCGATTATAAAACACTTTCCAACACATCAGTATTTTTGAACCATGTTGGCGGTGTATTTTCTTTAAATCTGGCGAGATTTCGGAGATAAGATAATGTTGCATTATCACTATAAATGCATTTTTATAAGACCCTGTAATAGATAATATTTTTTTAAAATAGTTTAACTGAAGAATATAAAAAATGTTTACTCATTGTCTTGTGCTCGAAATGTATTAGTATCCCTCAAATGCCACAGATTGTAATGTATTGGAATTCTTTTCAGTGTTCCTGTAGAAGAACTATTAATAATACTCACAATATTTTCAATTGACAGCATTATTCTGAGAGTCTTAATAATATGTATGCCAACTTTGTTTCCTTTAAAAAAAAAAACCGAATATCTCTGAAATACGTTTTCGATACAGTGCGATACGTATTGGATTTTTTTTCTCCTATAAAAGAACTATAAATGCTACTTACACCATTTTCAATAGGGTACATGCAGTGGAGTAGCCAGAAATTTTTCAAGAGGGGGAGGGTTACGACTGGTGTAACTCACATTATATGTATATATGTGTGTGGAAAGTGAGTAAAGAATATGCATTTTGTATGACCAAAAATTCCTCGTGGGCGAGGGGGTGACCCCCCCTAACCCCCCTTGGCTACGCCACAGGATATAATAACGCGGGATATAATAACGCGACGTAGAATTATTTAATGCTTAGTTAGTTGTGCTGTAAGTCGGCTGTTGAAAAAACAAATATAACACTTTTAGTTTCACGAAATATTTATTAAAGCGGTATATTGTGTTTTGATCAGTACATCTACTAACTATTACAGCCTAGTATATCTACTAACTATTACTTATACTATCTTTTACTGATACAAATACTATATATTTTCGTTTTTTCCTTTTTAATGCTTAATTTAAAGAAACCGTTAAGATATTTTCTACGAATGTAGTCTTTTACTGTTTGGCGATTCTTTACAATTTAGGCATTAGCAAAAACGATGATCATTTCACTTTATCGTTGCCATTAAAACAGCTCTCCGTACATTTTTATGCATAATTCTTGTCAGATTGGCGTATTTAGCACCGCAAAATATTTCTTGCGATTCGGAAGCGTGTCCCGTTCACAAACTCTATCAGAAATAATGCTGGGTAATTCATTGTTGAAAAAACAGCATTCAATTCTTTTTCTGGGAACGTAATATAAAACATGGAATTATTTCGTACGTGCCATATGTTTTGCTTGTGACTCCTTTATTCTGATTGAGTTTCGAAAGGGGTTTTAAACTCGTTGCATCAAAATGACGTAGCATTTAAAATTCAATTATTTTAAAGTAATTTTATTAATTTTTTTCAACTGGCAGCTATTCAGTTTTAGTTACCATGACAGCTAAATTTGCAAGCTTAATATCAAACGAAATCTTGCAGCAGCAATTATTGAATTCAAAATCCTTCTTTACATAAAAATTCGTAAAAAATCTCCTAATTTATATTTTTCTTCCGTTCTTCTTTTAAAAGTGGGCGAAATGTATGCTTCGTCTTTTGCCGAAATATAAAAAAGTTATGACAGATAGAAATTAAGATACAACAGTTTTAAAATTATTTTAGGCAAACTTCGTCAAAAGAGAAATTCTTTTTAAAAATCCCCCCAAAATCGGCAAAATATGTTACATAGTCGAAACAAACTGTTTTCGAAAGAAAATTTTTTCCTCTATCCGATGATGCAAACATCGTTTTACTGCGAGTGCAATGACCGGCGTCATTACGTATTATGCAAGAAAAATCGCTAAAAATCGGACAAAATATAAAATAAAACATTTTATAATTCGAATTTCGAAAAAATCGTTCCGAGGCGTATTGGGATCTGTCCTAGCGAAGCCGTATGCAAAATTCGGTAGGTCTGCGACCAACCGTCTCGAAGCAAAAAACGATCGCGCAATGCGACCGAGAGACGCGCGCAAGAAGATTGGTGGTCACAAACCTACCTACATAGCTACATACAATGTTTACTCTCGGATTTTATTATATATAAGACTAGCTGCTACCCGCGACTTCGTCTGCGTCGGCTTTAGAATTAGGTCCCGACAGAAATGTAGCATGTGTGAATAACAAATATTGTTGCGACAAAAGGAACTGCATTTAAATATTATTTGCTTTTTACTTGTTTCAAATGAAGTACAATGCATGTTTGTATACTTCATTTAAAATAATTGAATATGCACAGAGTTACTAAATTTAGATTTTTTTCAGGCATTTGGCGAATAGAGACAGTTATGACAGTATTTGCGAACTGTTTTGTAAAAGAAATATTTATGCTATATGCATGAATTTTAGTCTATGTTAATCAGGGATAGAGCAGCTTTCTATTAGTGAAAAAGTTTGAGAATCGGTTCTGTAGTTACAGAGATACCCAGAGAGCGTAATGTATTAGAATTATTTTGAGTGTTCCTGTAAAGGAACTATTTATGCTACATGCATGAATTTTAGCCTATAATACTCAAGAATAGTGTAGCTTACTATCAGTAAAAAAAGTTTAGGAATCGGTTCAGTACTTACAGAGATGCACATAGAGCGTAATGTAATTCTTATTAGCATCCCTGTAAAAGAACTATCTGTGATATATGCATTAAAGGTAGCCTATAACATTTAGGATGCCACCAGTGTCTAAGAAGTTCTGCTCTCAAAACTGCAAGAGGGGAGGTGCCAGATTCAAACCCTGGTCGCGCCTGTCGACCTAGCCGCTCCCAGTTTTCCGGTGTTTTCTAAAAAACCTCGCATAAATACGGGCTAGGACCCTAGTGCAGTCAATCGGTCTTAATCCAAAATCAAACAATGATACTCAGGAATAATGTAACTTTTAATCAGTGAAAAAAGTTTTAGAATCGGTTTAGTATCTACAAAATGTCCATAGAGCGCAATGCATTAGAATTATTTTGAGTGTCTTTGTAAAAGAATTATTTATGCTATATGCTTGAAAGGCTGCCTGTATGTTAATCCAGGGCATAAGCTATTTTCATTACAAATTTTTTCAAATCCGTTCAACCATTTTTGTGCGATTCAGTCAAAAACACCCAAACACACAAACGTACACATTTATATTATTGGTAGGATTTGGAAATTTATGAACTTTAAGAAACACATCTGGATTTTTCTTGGTACTTACGTATTATCCCGGCGGTCATTCCCGCCAAACTGTTTTATCGTCAAATGGGTTGCCAAACTGTTGCCAATCGTATTCCAAACCATTAATAATTTCATGTCCCCGGCATTTATTTCGGCAAAAAATCGCTTGTCTTGGCGGACAGCCGGGATAATACGTAAGTACCCCTTTCTTTACTTATGCTTTTTAATTTGGCGTAAAATCAACATAATTTCCATGTTTTTCAAATGTATGTGATTTTGCAAATAGAATTCCTGCTTTATTTCAAAAGCATAAATCATTTTTTGCGGGCGATAAAACGGCTTTTAATTAATAGTTTGAAAAGTAGTTAAAATTTCAAAATTTTGAGCCTCGGGTGCACTTTACCGAAGTTATGGGCTCAATCATGCTCAAATTTTCAAAGCTCTGCTTTCTGTAGATTTGTCTGGAGAACATTCATTTTTATTATTACAGATAGATAGATTTGGCATAAAACTGGCTTAATTTTCGTGCTATTTAATGTTTTTCAGATGCACGCGCGCTTATTTATTGAAGTAATAGCATTCTTGTTAGCTCAAAACATGAATCATTTGATACGGGCGAAACTCGCCAACCATGGCAATGTAAAAACGGTTTTTAATTAATAATTAAAAAAGTAATTAAAAATCTAAAATACTAATTAGCCTATAACCAACTCCAGGGTCCCCTCTATATCTAAACCAAAATGCATCCTAATTGATTCAGCGGTTTAGGCGTGCAAGCGTCATAAATAAACAAACAAACAAACAAACTCACTTTCGCATTTATAATATTAGTTAGGATACCCAAATCGAATTTCTGGTAACGTGCGGAAACTCTTCGTATTCGAAAGATCTCGTTTTGCTGTGAACATCCGGAGGAAATCATTTTGTTAAAAAATAAAAGAAACAAATAAATAAACTTATAAATCCTGAAAAAGCTGTTAAGTATGACGTCAAAATGAAGTCATTGTCACTTGCAATAGCTAATTTTGTTACGCAAATGATTAACATTTTTGACTCTCGGAAATGAAATGTTGCTGAAAATAGCGAAAAATCGCATAAAAATGAGGGAACGGGTGGATTTTCAGATTTTTAAAGAAGCGTAGATTGTTTGCTATATTTTTATACATAATTGTGAAAATTTTCAAGCGGATCGTACCAACGGTGTAGAAATTATTAGGCTTTTTGTCCTTGAGATTGCAATGTTTTGCAGTAATGGCGGAAAAAGTTTTATCTTGAAGTCAGGGATCAGCGCAACTATATAGTAAGGATGATACGCTTTAAAGAAAATCTTCTCATAGAGCCCAATGTATTGGGACTATTTTGAGTGCTCCTGTAGAAAAACTATAAATGCTACATAGACCCTTTTCAATAGCATACATGGTACTGTACATAAGAATAACATACTTAAACCCTCTGAGCGTCTTGGAAATGGGCAAATAATGTAAAGTTGTTTTCACTGCAAAATTTTCATACAGCTTTAAAATTATTTAAAAAATAAAATTTTGATAGGAAGATTTGTAATTATTAAAAAGTTAACTCCTAAAATACCCATAAGCTTTAATATAGAAATATATTTTATGATGCCTTGGTGTTATATGTAATTTAAATTATAGATGCATTGCAGTGAAAACTGGAATGAAGTGAACGGGATTTTACGTCTCAGCCGCTTGGAGGGTTAAATTTCGTCGAAGTCGATGCATATTTACGGGAGTTAGAGCACGAACGGGACAGACAGACAAACCGAAATCATAAACACTTTTCAACCTTGTTGGAAAGAGTTAAAAAATATTTTTCTTCCTACTTTTTTGTAAAAACTTAAAAGCAACCCTCCTATACACGCCTAATTTGTGCCTCAAAACGCGTAAATACACCAAAATCTCAAATTCGAATTTTTTCATGATTATAATACTGTCCTTAGATGGTAGCCACATCTCTGGAAAGTAAAAATTAACATAAACTAATCTTTCCTACATTACGCAATTCTCAAATAATTAACAATTCGGATACAAAGTTAGGAACGAAAAACCTTTTCATGATTCTCACAATTTGAAAGCACGGATTTGTAGAAATATTTTGCTACTGCACGTTTTAAATACTATTTTATGCAAATTTAGCGTCATCTCCTAGTTAATTAGCAAGTCAACGCATGTATCAATAATCACACATGAAGCTTGAAATATTAAGTGCTTAATGCGTCTATTTTCGGTGGCATACCTTTAAAAAAATTGAAAAATGCATCTTAATTGAATAATTGCAAAACGAATTCTTATATAACTCAATTCTCCAACAGATCACGATCTGCTGTTAAGTATTTAATTCAAGGAGATTAAAAAAAGTTTCATGAAGCGAAAAATGCATTTAAATGATAACAATTTCAAAAACTCTTTCGTTAAACAAATACACAAATTTTCATTTAGTCAAGATTAATTAGAATTTTACTTTGAGGATTACTAAACTTTTTGTTTATATGATTTCTTGAGAGCTGGCTCGTTTTTCAAAATTAATTTTGCAATGGATGAAACAGATTCTTTCTAATATTTTATAACGGGATTACCCTTTCCATTATGTGCTTAATCCTGCCTGATATGAGTTAGTTATTGTCGTTCAGAATTTAAATTAAAATGTTTCGAGATTTTTTTAAGGACTTAACCCATGAATAATAGTTAAAATTAATTGTTGCAAAAGCAGTTAATTGATCGCTGTATTCACCGAAATAATGACTTAAGCGATTATGTGGTTAGAAGGGCAACGATTAATAGTTTATTAAGAATCTTTTAACTATTTAACTTTTATTTTATACTATTTTTATGAATATATTTATTTAAATAGAAATTATATGTTTAAATATCAATACTTTAATAAACGTTAACTATTTATAGCAGCAGAGTGGCGCTTTTTACTTTCCGAACATGTACCATGTAAGGAAAGTATTGTAATCATGAAAAAATTCGACGTCGAGATTTTGGTGTATTGACACGTTTTGAGGTCTTCTGAATTCATTTATGCTATTTTTACGAGATGTATGTGTGTATGTGTGTATGTATGTGAGTGAACACGATAGCTCCTAAACGGGGCATTCAATTGAGCTCAAATTGGGTATATATGTTATAAACCACCGTCGCAAGGCTGGTATTGATTTTGGTGTCTATAGGAGTTATAGTTTTTCTACAGGGCTACGACAGATTTCTTTTTGCATTATGGCCTATGGGAGGAAATTCTTGAAAGTGTGCTAGCTTTTAAACGGAACATTTGATTGAGCTCAAATTGGGTATACATGTTATAAACTACCATCGTAAGACCAATATTGATTTTGGTGTGTAGGACTTATAGTTCTACAGGGATACGACAAAGATTTCTTTCACATTATGGCCTATGGGGAGAAACTCTTGAAAGTGCTCCATCGTTTAAGCGGCGCATTCGATTGAGCTTCAATTTGGTATATATGTTTGAATTATTCATCGATTCAAATTTATTTAAATGCTTGGTAATGTTCTTAATCGTAAGTGTTCGGAAAGTCGAGTGGAGTCACTCCAGATTTTTTTTTTTTTTTTCAACGGGCCGGCACTTGCTCATTAGGCATTGTCCACTACAACTGCCCCGAGGTATTGAGGTCATCTTATTATGGGGGCAACCAGTGGGCAGCTAGAGTTATCCCCTATGAAGGGACGGACAAGTTAACATCCGCGTACAAGCCGGAATCCGAACCCGGACCTAAGGCTTGATAGAATGGTTCTTAAGCCACTCCACCACGTGGGCGGCACATGTATAAACTTCCAGAATGTGTTCTGCAAAAAATAATTAAAATTCATTTAAAATGCCTGTTTGCTGATTGATTTTCTTATGCCATAAATTAAAAAATATATTTCAAGCATATGATTATACGAGTTTCACAAAAAAATAAAAACAGTTATTATTGTCAAAGAGTTTTGTTTGTCAAAGATTTTGCTTGTCAAAGGTTGTTGCAGAATGCTCTGATTGTTTCCTGGTTTCGTCGTTCCAAAGTCCAGTAGGTGTAGAAAGTTCTAGTAAAGAGTCCACTTGCCAGGATGGAACACGAACTTTATTGGTTCTAGAATTTCGTCGAACAATCAGCTGCTCAAAATTCACAAGCATTATTAGACAGTAATGTCCTCATAACAGTTCGCATAAGTACGGAAGCTTTCACAAATACTGTATTTCTCTTGTAAAAAAACCCACTTCCACAGGCAAAATTTCAGTGGAAATATACAAAGGATATCGTACACAGTCCCTTAAGACTCAGCAATGAAGAATTTACACACAGCACTTAAAAACAAAACTTCAAAAAGGCAAGCGGAAGTACCGCTTCTATAGCACCGTTCACAGAGCAAAGCAGCCTGCTCATCGGAAGTTCGATCCACACTGAACTGGGTTGTCTGTCATGCCTGTATTTGAATCGGTGAGTACAGAAACCACCTCAGTCACAAAAAGGAAATTTTTTTCAGGAGAGAGAAAAAACTTCATAACTCCTCCAAATTTTCAAATATTTAAACTTATTTTTTTCCTCTGTCATAACATGCATTTATGTTTCTGTCATGCAAATATTACCTAATTTATGAAGTTTTATGAAGTTTTTCCTCTCTCCTGAAAAAAATTTCCTGTTTGTGACTGAAGTGGTTTCTGCACTCACCGATTCATTTACAGATGACGCAGAAGCTACCAGATTCTTCTAGAAGAATGTATCTCTTGAAGATTTCAGATAAAGCGGGACTTTTGATTACGTCATAGAAGAGAATTGTTAGGCTTTTATGCATGTTAATGCAGAAAAACTAACTTTATAAGCCCCATTTTGAAAATCGCGCCAAATGACCAAAATATTGGCAAGCTGGGAATATTGTCCAATTTCGCGCCAAAAATAAGTTCTCTAAAGTGAGGTTAGCCCATATTTTTCGAGATTTCTAGAAACGCTATACTGATCAATTGGGAAATCCAAAACTCCGTATCTCGTGTTCTAGTTGGTCTAGCAACAAAATGGAAAAATTAACTATTTAACGCGTATAAAACGAAATTTAAATTATTTTTAACAGCCGAGAGTCAGAACAGACCGAAAATTTGTGACACTATTTACAATTCACCGTGACGGTATTCACAATGACTGATACTAAGTACTTTAAGCCTTTTTTAGCACTAGAGTGTTATTTTATCTACGCCTTTGTTTTCTGTCGACATAACTTGTGGACATTTCTGTGGGCATTTTTTGTGGACCGATTTGCGTCTGCACGTTTTCATTTCATTTTTCAATAGGGTTGACATATAGCGTGGGGTGGAGAATAAAATGTTTCCAGGATATGCATTTTTCGATGATTTATCGACAAGTCTGGCGCCAAATGTAAGTCCCTGAAACTGAACCAAGCTTCGTGAACTCCTTATTTGGCGAGAAACTGGCAATCGCTACATTTCAGAGAAGTATAGTTAGAATATGTTTGACGCCCATTGTAAAGCAGTTTCAGTAAGCGATTTATATATAGATTTCAATTCCGAAGATGTGTGTTATAGAACAAAGAAGGCAAACACGGCACACTCATGGATTATAATGCACATTCGAACCAGCATTTATAAAGGTAAAGTATACTTAGAATATGCTTGATGAAGATTGTAAAACAGTTGTAGTAGGCACTTTTAATATGAGTTCCGATTCCAAAGTGTTTTTTTTTTATGAAACAAGTAAGAAACACCCGGTACACTCATGAATAATGATACACTTTCCAAGTACTCATTCGTGAATTTATCTGGCGATTGAAATGGCAGAGATCTTAAGTACTCGACGTGAAGTCGGCTCTGTCTCGTCTCATATCAAATTATATGGTCTGTTTTTTTGACAGGGGAGGACAGCTCACGTCACAGAATGTCCCGTTTAGAGCTACGCACGCCCTTCCCGGAATTTCCAATTTAGATCCACGTATGATGACGGTTGCACCCAAAATGAGGCTTGGGCAAGCAGCGACAAAACCATTTCTTAAAAAAGTTAAGTCAACTTCAAGCACCGTTTGTAAAAGACTTTCAATAGACAATCCTGATAGCTCGTGTAAAAGGGCAGAAGACAGAAGGGGACTGCGCCTTCTATTTTTACGGCCCAAGTGGGAGGAAGCCCGATTTTAGTCCGGGGTTCCCTAATTTTCAACCAATTCCAGAGGAGGGACAAACCCCCTGAAATCGTCATCCCCAGAGGGACCCTTTTTTAACGACAGCTGGCTGTGCGGCACAGCCAGCTGCGTCAAGATAGGGTCTCTAGATCTGTGGCACGCGATGAACGTTTTGATCGTCCGCCATCTACCTGGTAGTTAAGTCGAGCGATGGCAACGGCTGCCCTTTTTTCAGCATTGGGCAATCTATCAAACTGTTCTCGCATTCTTCCATTTTTCAGCAGGTGTCAGTGTTGTTAAAAATAATCGTGACAATTTTTTTTACGGGAAATGTGCTAAAAATGTAAAGGATTCTCGTGGAGCTCTGTCAACCGCAACTCTTTTTTATAGAAATCAAATCTATTTTTCGTGAGTGGCAACAGTCAAAATGTCAGAGTTGGGTGTTCCCAGAGCGGGAACACTGCGCGTTAAAGGGTTAATGTGCACGGTCCCACAGCAGTCGAGGCGAGAGGAAGTTGACCCTCCCAAGCACTGGCCAAGCCGGATGCTGCTCCACTTGCCGTGTTCTTATGGGAACGGAGTTTAGAGACCAGACCACTGCGGGACCTAATTTCCCTAGAAACACGTATCAAAACCGCCAAACATATATGCACGTTTACTAACAAGTTTTTATTAATCTGAACATCAGTGTTTTGTTTCAGGATCTTGCGTTTAAAAAAACCTCTGAAGATTAATTTTTTAATGATGATAATTTGAAAATAAATATTTGTCTAACTTGTATTATTCGACAGAATAAAAATCTGATATTAGAGTTAAAAAGAAACTAAATCATAACTTGGATAACATTCACTGTCTAAAATTTGAATACAATGGAATGAAAATTAATTCAAAGATTACCCACGGTTTACAAATAAATCACTTTAATAAAAGATCGATTTTGCTTTTTACTTTGAGAATCATTGTATGATTTTGCTTTTAAAATTCTTCGAATGCTCCTTCTTTTAATTAATAAGCCTATATCAATATTTCATTACAAAATTCCCATTTTCTAAAGAGGCGAAATCTTATCTGAAAATAATTAATTACGATGGTTTGATAATTTAAATTAAAACGTTACACGATAATTTTTCAGGGTTTAAGCTTACAGATAATAGTTAAAATTAATTGCTAAGAAAGCAATTAATTCATCTTTATAACCATTAAAAAGTATGATGAGAGGGATTATGTGGTTAAGAGTGCTGTTTAGAAATGGGATAAAGCTAACTATTTCTTATGTCATTAATTTTATTGTGCTGATGATCAAGTGTTGAAACAGTACCTCAGAAAATATCTGTATGTAGAGTAAAAACAATTAAAGTATTGGATTGGTCAATTTTTTTTTTTGTAGTTAAATAGAAATTAAAACAAGCAGACGATTTTGGTATTTTAAAAAATTCTTTGAAAATACATATTGGCAGCACGCTGAGCTTTAGTTCGAAATAAATTTTGACAAAACTTTTTGATATTTACATACACATCTTTAATGTTAAGGATAGAAAATAAAGAGGGAAAATTTCGGCTTATCGAGACTATACACTGGATCTCAAATAGGTGGTAAAGGACTTTAATTCTTTATCTATTAGAGATAAGTGGAGAGTGTACATTGAAAGAATGTTCTAAATAAGATCAGAAATAAGACTCCGTTAAAAAAAAAATCCTCTCGTTAATTTTCCAAAAATTACACTTTTTAAAGTTTTATACGACTCCAGTACAAAACAATTCCCAATTATTAAAATGTGCCACATAGACTCATGAAGTGACTTACAAAATTTGGGAATTATACCTTAAAAAATGTCAGAGATATGAAGATAAATGTAACACTGACTTAAGCCACTTTTCGATGGCTCTCGAAGGGGGAAAAAATCACATGGAATGATCGCATTTCAGGGGTCGTACAGAAATTACGAAGGAAAATCTTTTTTTCACTCCAGAAATAACGATTATAGTAATCATATATAGTCCCCGATCATCCTTCTTTGAAGATATCTCTAGAAAGTTGTATGATGAAAGGCTCAGATTTTGTACACCACCTCATTAATGTGTTTGCAAGTGCAACCGGGTGCAAGTGCATTTGCAAGTGCATATCAAAGTGCAACCGGGACGACCAGTGGCCGAGAGCATAGCACTCTCAACTGGGCGATGGAAATCGGTGTGGTTCAAACCTAGGTCTTGGACCGACGACCTAGCCATTCGGAATTTTCCATGCTTTTCTCCGAGTCTTCGAGTAAATACGGTTAGGACAACTTATAAACACCCCCCACATAGGGCAACTCCCCCCCTGGTGTACATCATCAGCTGTATTCTCAAAACCAATTTAAGTGTAGCCGAAACGAAGTATAAAACTAGTCTGGGAATAGAGATGTTGTGACTGCACGAAGCCGCCAGGAGTGGTTTGCAAAGTTTCATTAAGAAGGTTTTTCGTTTTAAAGTGCACTCTTATTTCATGTTACAGTAGACTCTCGATTAACCGCGATGGTCGGAAAATGCCTCACCCGGATAATCGAATTTCCCGGATTACCGAATTTATTCAAATTTTGCGGTAAATGTTTGAAAAAAAAATAGAGAAAATGTAAAATTTAATTAATGCAAACGAAAAAAAAAATATATAAATTTTTATCTTAGTTAGATTTTCAATAAGTATTAGGTTGTAACGAAAGTTTCCCGCCACCGCAAACATCGTCAGCACACAGTTCGCGTTGGCGTATTGGCTCATATTTTGTCAAACGATTTTTGGCATTTTAAAGAAAGAGGCTTACTTTATAACACTGTGTTGTGAAATCTGCAAAAAATATAGTTATCATTAAGTATAAGGTGTCCCAAATGGAACTATCACTCTAGAGGATTCGAACCATCATTTACTTCCGTTTGTGTTGCAGAAAGTCAGCTACAGAATATCAACGAATTATGAGTACAGCTTTAAGTACTATTGTTGTATCATGTGACGCTGTGCAGGTTTGGTACCGAAAGTTCAAAAACAGTTATCCAAGGAGTTAGAAGTTAGTTTTTCAGGCAGATATGGCGGAAAACTTTCGTTACAACCTGATACATTATGAAAAATTATTTTCCCTCACTGTTTCGTGAAGAATGAAATGATAGAAATCTGTTTTCGTTTTTCCTCATCTCTTTGACGAATTTTGCAGCGCGTGTTTCTGAGCATCCATTTTTCAGCAGTCTTGTCATCTTCTTGCTCCAAGTAATTAAGTAACGCCTTATGTGTCTTCATGATTCAGTTTCTGATGAATTTACACATTACTTTCTTCATCACCCTATCCCACTATGACGGAGCGGATGAGACTGTGAAAAATGGTAGATAATGTGAAGATTCTCAGTTCTGACCTACCGCGTGGGATTCGATAACGGAATGCAATCTAAATCCCTCAGGATCCTACTTTATCCCGCACGAATGTTTGTGGGACTAGTCTCGCGGGATTAGGACCGTAATCCCGCGAAATCGAAACTAAAAAATCTGGAGTGACTCCACTCGACTTTCCGAACACTTACGATTAAGATCATTACCAAGAATTTAAATAAATTTTAATAGATGAATCATTCAAATATATATACCAAATTGAAGCTCAATCGAATGCACCGTTTAAACGCTAGCGCAATTTCAAAAATTTCGTCCCATAGGCCGTAATATAAAAGAAACCTTTGTCGTAGCCCTGTAGAAGAACAATAAGTCCTATACACACCAAAATCAATACAGGTCTTGTGACGGTGGCTTATAATATATATACCCAATTTGAGCTCAATCGAATGTACCGTTTAAACGCTAGCGCACTTTCAAGAAATTCCCCCCATAGGCTATAATGTAAAAGAAATCTTTGTCGTAGCCCTGTAGAAAAACTATAAGTCCTATACACACCAAAATCAATACCGGTTTTGCGACGGTGGTTTATGACATATATATCCAATTTGAGCTCAATCGAATGCTCCGTTCAGGAGCTATCGTGTTCACTCACATACACACAAACACACATACATACATACATCTCGTAAAAATAGCATAAATGGATTCAGAAGCCCTCAAAACGTGTAAAAACACCAAAATCTCGAAGTCGAATTTTTTCATGATTACAATACTTTCTTTACATGGTACATGTTCGGAAAGTAAAAACATTTAAAGTCGATTCCCCTACTTAGGTCAACAAGGAAAAATTTTATTTTAGTTAATTTTTATCAAATTTATATGATGAATTAATGAATTAATGCAGCGTTTCTCAAGATGTGGGGCACGCCCTACAAGAGGGACGCAGAGCGTTTGCAGGGGACCAAAGAGCAAGTAGTGATGCATGTTTTTAAAAAAATCATCCTATTTATTTTCATTTTTACTCAAAAATATATCCATTTTCGCTTAAAATGTTCATTCAAACTTTACTGTTAACATTATTTTGTAGAAGATTCGACTCAATGTTCATTGTTAAAGATTAACCCATTTATGCCTAATGTCCCTTTTTTGGGACGGCATTTTCGCTATTAGTCGAAAACGTTATTTATTTTTCCTAGCCTTTATTCATGAGTATTGAGCCTCAACTCTACAAAATAGTTTAACATGACCCAGTAGGATGTTGATATTTCGATTTTTATGCATAATGATTTTAAAAGAAATCATCCCTTGTTCAAGAAGTTGACGTCAGAAATTTATCTATTATTTCTGTTATCAGTAAAAATCGAAGAAAGTCGCAAAAATATCCAGGCACAAATGGGTTAAAAAACTGAATGTATGCTGAAAAATGTGAGGTGGGGGGCGCCACCATAAGTTAGTCTAGCCTTTGTTGGGGGTTCGCGACGTTAAAAGGTTGAGAATCGCAGAATTAATGAATTATATTAATTAATTAATTAATGTAGGGCCGTTTGGGAAGCAAGGGTCGGTACTATTAATCCAGTTTGTTTAGTTTATGGTTTTGATTCATTTTTAATCCCAAGTAACGGGATATAAAATGAATTAATTAAATTTAATTAATCAATTAATATTTCGAAAATCTGTATTAACATCAAGCGTCACCCACAAGTTTTAAAAAATGTATTTGAACTTGAGTGGATGAATAAAAAGTATTTTATTAACGATTAAATATTAATATAAACTCGGCTGTTCGAGTCTCGTCAGGGGGAGATCCCCCTGAACCCCCCTAATTTTTTAGTTTCATTATTGCCAAAATAAAACGATATTAATGGACTATGTCATTTTATCTCTCATCTTTCGCGTATTTCGCCTGGTAACCCTATGTTGAAATTTTTAGGATTGTAACCTATTTATAGAAAAATATTTGGGATGCATATTCTACAGCTTACGAAATAGTGTAACAATGGATTAAAGCTGTTGTGAACTAATAGTGTTTAAATATATGTAAAAAATACATGGGATGCCTATTCTACAGCTTAGGAAATAGTGTAACAATAGACTAAAGCTGTTTTGGACTAATAGTATTTAAATATATGTAAAATTATGTCGTATACTTTTATGTCGCATTTTTGGGACACATTTTTCGGAGAATTTTCAATAAAGGGGGTGAGAGATAAAATGACATAGTCATTAATAAAAAAAAAATTAAAGTCGATTCCCCTACTTACACCAAAAAGGAAAAATTTTAATTTAGTTACTTTTTATTAACTCTAATTGATGAATTAATAAGCTATATTATTTAATTAATTAAATAATGCAGGGCCGTTTGTGAAGAAAGGGCCGATACCGTTAATCCAGTTTGTTTGTTTAGTTTATTGTTTTTATTCATTTTTAATCCCACGTAACTGGATCTAAAATGAATTAATTAAATTTAATTAATGAATTAATATTTCAAAAAACTCTATTAACATCAAGCATCACCCACTAGTTTAAAAAAATGTGGATGAATAAAGAGTATTTTATTAACAATTAAATATTAATATAAATATCTGCCAATTATTTTTCGAAAGATCATGTAAATTACCAAAAACCTGAAGATCTGGAAATTTATAAAGAAACACCCAGGGAAGTCATGTGGTGTCCAAATCAGCTTATTCTTAAACGATAAGAAATCTTGTTTTAATATATCACGATGTAGTATTATCAGAAGAAACTACCTAAACTCTTTATTTTCCACGTAAAGAATTACACTTTTGATGCACGATATTAGATGCATCATAACTCTCAATATCGGCGCTGCGCTAACTAGAGGATCGGTCATCAATGCAAGGCACCTATAATGACCTGGCAGCAGAGTACTCATAATGCCCCGGAAGTGCAGTTAAGCGGAGACGTTGAGAGGAAATAGTTCTGAGTTTACTCTTTGACTTATTATTTCAGTGAATGGATACATCATGATGTGAATAAGGTGGAAGTTATTCCACGAAAGTCATGTAATACTCCGTGATGGTATTATCCTAATCTACACTCATGTCCATAAATTAAGGATAATAAAGTTCAGGCAAAGAAAGAGAAAGAAGCAAAACAAATTTGACTTATTTGTAAAGTCTATTTATTAAACAAAAAGTAAAGAGCAAAAAAGATGCTATATGTTTGACATAATTAATAAAAATTGCAAGTTTTACTCCCTTGACCAAATTTCAAAAAAGAACCTATTTACAAAAAACAGTATAACATGGTTAGTAGGATGGTTAATACGGAGTATGTCTCCCGGACGATGCAATACAGGCCTGACAACGCCTAGGCATGCTGAGTATCAAATGATCAATCTGATCTTGGGGAATATTACACCACTCATCAAGCAATGCACTCCGAAGTTCCGGTAGACAGGTGGGAGGGGGTTGAAGGGCTGCAATTCGTCGGCCAAGCATATCCCACACATGCTCTATTGGATTCAAGTCCGGTGAGTATGCTGGCCAATGCATACGGCTGATATCCTCCGATTGAAGGCATTCGTCTACAATGTTTGCACGGTGAGGACGGGCGTTGTTATCCATAAACACAAATTCAGCACCCATGGCGCCCCGAAACAAACGTACATGTTGTTCCAGAATGACATCCCGATAGATGTGGCCTGTCATCGTTACACTCTGAACATGCAGGTCAGTTCTGGAACCAAGAATAATTCCTCCCCAAACGAGCCATCCTGCACCACCGTAACGGTGTCTTTCAATGGTGTTCTCTTGGTGGTAACGGGTACCTGGCGCTCTCCAGATGAATGTCCGGCGAGAATCAGACTCCAAACTAAACCTGGACTCGTCGGAAAACATCACACAAGACCACTGTTGCGGTGTCCACAATGCATGCTCTCTACTCCAGGTTAATCGCAGGCGACAGTGAGTTGCGGTAAGTGGAACACATCTGACAGGCCTACGAGCATATAGACCAATGTGCCCTAAGCGTCTGTACACGGTCTGCCTTGAAACTGTCTTACCGGTAGCTGAAGAGAGCTGACGAGACAGGTCTGATGCTGTACTCCGTCTGTTCCTTTTGGCAGTAACTGCTAAATAGCGGTCCTCATCCGGCGTTGTAACTCGGGGGCGACCTGTGCGGTAACGTCTACTCACATTACCATCATCTTGGAATCGTTGCCAAAGCCTGGAGATGACACTCTGGGCGATTCCAAGTTCCTCGGATACTTCCAGCTGGGTACGTCCACATTCCAGTCGTCCGATAATTCTGCCACGTAAAACATCATCCAAATGCCTCCTTTGTGACATAACTATGCGGTTTTTGCACTGAAAGGCTTTCACAGCGCTTGTGAACAATTTTACTTCTTTGCCACCATTCCTTATATACCCCTCTCTTACACTCTCGTCATTGTGACGTACCATCCACGCCATCTGGTGGTTTCCTGTAATTTGCATATTCTTCTTCAAGATGTGTGCGATCATTCCACAGGTAAAATTTTTATTTTAGAGATCAATTTCTGTGTGATTCTGAATTATCCTTAATTTATGGACATGAGTGTAGTAGATAGGACAATATGGACCTAGATAACCAGGGACTAGAGTATTGTACGGAATGTAAACTGTGATTATAAACAGTAAATGTGATAGAAATTTCCTTTCGAGCGGTTGCCAGTAGTACTGATTACAAGTTATGTTGCAGGTGACTTGAACCAGGAATATAATACACTGAGAAAAATGATTACAGCAAAATGTGTGTAAACGTTACGCCAACACGTTGTGATGCTGGCGTTACATTTATCCATGCATAGTGCTGAAGACTGTGCCAATTTGCCGTACATTGTTCTTCTTGATTGGCTTATGAACGTCATTACGTTATTTTGTGAGTGGATTTACAATACACAGCGCTGCGTTGTTTTACATCACAACGTGTGGGTAAACGTAACGCCAACACGTTGTAATGTAGACTGCCAACTGCCATACAATCAATGCTATAGGTTATTCGTAATTGTCTTATCAATATTACGTCATTTTTGAGTGGATTTACAACACTCAACATTGTATTATTTTAAAGCAATATGTGTGGTAAAATTACAGGTATTTCTTACAGTGTGCATTCGAATAAGTTTTAAGGAACAGCCATTGTCGCAAAAAATTATTCTAATAAGGGGAATATTCCATTAGTCAGAAGTCAAAGCCCGTTGTGGAGGCATTTACAACGGACGCTAGAACAAATATTTCACGAAAATAGGTCTACGCTCAATCTATTTCATCTTCGTCCATCTAAAATAAATAAGTTCATATCAAATTTTTATTATAGACCTAAATCGAATTTTATGCTCTTTTGGAAACTTTTGGCATTCGAAAGATATCGTATTGTGTATACAGACCCTATTATACCATTGTTTCATGTAGGCGGCATGCATTATAAAAAAAATTTAACTATATTATCGACAAAAACTGTTTAAAATGAACTGAAATCGCAATTTTACCTTCAACGCCTCATGACCGTGACTGCAAACATGACGTCATTGTCACTTGCAAAGCCTAATTTTGTCACTCAAATGATTAATTTTTTTACTCTCGAAATAAAAATTAAAAAAATTTCATAATGAGAAACAAAACAATTAATAACTCCCCCCCACCCCTCCTAAAAAGAAAAGACATCATTTGTAAACTAATGCTCGACACTGAAGAAAATATCTAAAATTTCATCTATGTACCAAAACGAGCGGACTTGTTAAACCTGGGTTCACTGGTAGATTCAATAAGATTGCAACCCATACTTTGTAATGTGCTCAACTGTTTGAATTTACTCTGAAATGAAACAGCTTTACATCGTCAGACATACAACACGGCACCAAGAAGGATTAATTTTAAAATGTTTCGAACGAAATATTTGCGATCATTAATTTTCTGATTGTATTTTGTATACCAAAAAATAAAAAGATAAATAAATGAATAGATAAAAAAGACCCTTTTCAAAGGGAAGACAAAAAACTTTTCCTATAGAAATGTTATTCGATTTGTTCAAAATTTAATAAAAGAAATGCTTTTCTAACATTTTTTTTTTGTCTGTCTGTTGATCATTATTGAAAGGCTAAAAGAAAGAAAAATTCCAGAAATTGTATTAAACACAAAAGGGAATATTGCATTTTCAACAAATGAAGAATTTTATTTTTCTTCAAAAGAAAGAAAAAAAAACTTTTTTCTTAACAGAAAACTAATATATCGTCAAATTTTATTTCGCTGTTTTTTTGGGGGTATAATAAATACAGCAAGAAATATTCCACGAATACTTTGGTAATTTTAAAAATAAAAATATTCCTTATTAGTTTGTACAGGAAGTATATTTTATTCTGATTTAATTAATATTGTTCAAATTAAATTTTTAACCATTTCTAAAGCCGTGATAGGAACACTTGCCACCTTTGTTGACTATAGAAATGAGTTACACTACTGGCAAAATTATTGCAAGTTTGAGAAATCTAACCCTCGTTTCAAGAATATGCCCAGAAAATTTGCCAGATATAAATATTTTTGAGAATTTATGTAGTGTAATTGGAAAGAATGCATCTGAAAATCACCCAAAAACAAAATGAGAGTTTCAGGAACCCATAATTTAAGTTGGCATCATGAAATACCGAAGGAAATGTTGTGAAACATTCTGGATTCCATATCTAAAAGAGTGGCTGTTGTGATCAAAGTCAAGACTGCTCTACAACATAATAAATGATCTTTAGTTCAATTGCATTTATTTATTATCCTCTTTTTGCAGAATAACTTGAAATTAATGTTTTATTTAATTTTATTCCGGCGAGGCAAAATGGATTATGATTTCTATAATAACCTATATATTTTTTTATTCTATTTCTTCAATAAATTAAATAATTATTTTTGTTCTTTAGCTTAACCCATTCGTGCCCAGTTATTTTTGCGACTTTCTTCGATTTTTGCCAATACCAGAAATAATAGCTAAATTTCTGATGTCAACCTCTTGGACAAGGGATGATTTCTTTTAAAATCATTATGTATAAAAATTGAAATGTTAACATCCTACTGGGTCATGTTATAATATTTTGTTGAGTTGAGGTTCAATATTCGTGAATAAAGGCTAGGAAAAATAAATAACGTTTTCGACTGATAGCGAAATTGCCGTCCCAAAAAAGGGACGCTAAGCATAAATGGGTTAAAGCTATCTTGTCCTTGAATCTTAATTTAACATGTTGACATTCGAAAATACCAATTATATTGATTTTTAATTTTGACGGAAGAGAGGGGGTCTTGCAATCTTGCAAAGGGTTAGATTTCTGAAACTTGCAACACTTTTGGCTAGTAGGGTATCACTAGAGAATTTACCTTTTTTTTTTTCTTTTGAGTAACAATGCATAAAATTTTTTCCCACATATATACAGAGTGTCCCAAAAGGGTGGTAACGGGCTTTAATTCTTTATTTGTTAGAGATAAGTGGGTAGTGTAAATTGAAAATATGCTCAAAATAAGATTGCAAATAAGACTCCGAAAAAAATTCCTCGTATTAACTTTCAAAAAGTTACACTTTTTAAATTTTTATACGACCCCCCATACGAAAAATTCCCGGTTACTAAAATGTGCTCCATACACTCATGAAGTGATACACGAAATTTCAGCCTTTCATTATACAATGTCTCAGAACTACATTTAAAGAAAGATGATTGAGAGTTATACATGATTTTGAATGTAAACGTTTATTGTTAGTGTAGAAAAAAAGATTTTCTTTCGTAATTTCTGTATGACCCCCGAAATGCTACCATACCATTCGACGTGAAATTTTCCCTTTGACAGCCATTGAAAAATGGTTTCGGCCAGCATTTTATTTATCTTCATATCTCTGACACATTTTAGGATATAATTCTGAAATTTTGCAGGTCACCTCATTAATGTATAGGCCCATTCTATTAATTGGAAATTTCTTTTGTCCTGGGGTCATACACAAATTTGAAAAGTGTAACTTTGGAAAATAAACGAGATGAGATTTTTCTAAACTGAGACTTATTTCTGACCTTATTTTGAACATTTTTTTTTCTATTTACATTACCCACTTATCTCTAATATATAGATAACGAATTAAAGCTAGTTACTACCTTTTTGCCGAACTTTGTAGATTCTAAATTAAATCTAGCCTCTAAACTTCTTTTTGATTTTCATTTTTAAAGAACGCTCGGGTAAGTGGCCGCATTCGTAAACGGCGAACGAGTTACACTCGTGCAACCAGTTTCTATCTAACGTGTTCGTAAAGGAAACTGAGTGCATTCAGTTTAAAAACTAGAGCGTTCGTATACAAAACTGAGAGAGATTAACTGAAAAAACACTCAAAATACTGGTGTTAAACGATAAAGTAATTAAAAAACTTTGTAAAAAACACACATAAGAAGTAAAAGGAACTTACTTTTTACTTCTTATGTGTGTTTTTTACAAAGTTTTTTAATTACTGAGAGCGATTAGTTTCAAACGAAGTAAACTGAGAACAGATTAGGTTCATTGAGTTGGAAGAGAAGATTATTTGCTGCTCGCTGTTTCTGTTTAGAATTGGCGCCCGTTGTTCTGGAAAAGTATGTTGACATGTAAAGTATTTCACGTTTGCTGAAGCTGCAAATATTATTTTTTCGAGGAAATTCATGCGTACGTTACAAACAGCAACGAAGGTACATAATTTTTCAAAGGTAATCATTTTCTTGTATTTTCCATTTTAGTAAATTCAAAAATACATGTTTCAGTGTTGAGATTGAAGTTATTAACGAAACCGTTATTAGCGAAATTTGAACTTCTCTTGCTAAATACTTTTGAAAAAATGAAGTACAAGTTCAAATTTCTAAATTTTGATATGTGCACTTCCATGATGGCCATTCTTTCTTTTAAAAATCCTGTTGATCTTATATTGAGTTTGTAGTAAAAAATCTCCTTAGCAAAATTAATGCATTCACGAATTGTAAACAAAAACTTCTCTTAGGCGATGAACCTAAATATAAACTGAAGTTGCTCGTAAAGTCAAAAGAAACTGATAACCACAGACAACACTAAACACACGCATTCCAGTTTTCTTACGAAAACTCGTGCGACGAGTTTGTCGTTTACGAATGCACCCACTCTTTAAAAGTGATCATTATTGTGATTATTTTTTAATTAGAAATGTTTGCGTTTATCTGTGTGTGCAATCACCAGTCAGTTTTCAGACTTCGATTTTGTCAAACATTAATTTATTCTTTAACCTTCCGTTAGGTGATTAAACTACTATCGTAGACCTAGTACACTCACTCAAAAATGCATTTAAGTAATAACCAAGCTTCTTATTTTAATTTTCTAAATACTTATTTACTCATTTGTGCCTAGATATTTTATCGACTTTCTTCGATTTCTGCTAATACCAGCAATAATAGATAAATTTCTGATGTCAACTTCTTGAGCAAGGGATGATTTCTTTTAAAATCATTATGCATAAAAATTGAAATGTGAGCATCCTACTGGGTCATATTAAAATATTTTGTGGAGTTGAGGTTCAATACTCGTGAATAAAGGCTAGGAAAAATAAATAACGTTTCCGACTGATAGCGAAAATGCCGTCCCCAAAAAGGGACACTCGGAATAAATGGGTTAATTTTCGAAAAAAAAAAAAGAAATATGAGAAGTTATAATTATATGTCTGACATCATTCACTTTTACGGAGAACAGTAGTTTAAATATGAAACGGATGTAGAAAATTTGTCTTATACTCGAATACAAAGTGTATACCTGGTCTATGATCATAGTCCACGCGTTTAACGGAGGGTTAAAATTTTTACGTTTGTGCAATACTTTTTCTTTAATTTTAACGTCACGCATTAACCCATTTATGCCTTGTGTCCCTTTTTTGGGACGGCGTTTTCGCTATTAGTCGAAAACGTTATTTATTTTTCCTAGTCTTTATTCATGAGTATTGAGCCTCAACTCTACAAAATATTTTAACATGACCAAATAGGATGTTAATATTTCGATTTTTATGCATAATGATTTTAAAAGAAATCATCCCTTGTTCAAGAAGTCGACATCAGAAATTTATCTATTATTTCTGTTATCAGTAAAAATCGAAGAAAGTCGCAAAAATATCCAGGCACAAATGGGTTAAAGTAGAGGAAAAATCTATGGAAAAATATATCATTTATAAATGGGTCTTGAAAATTACCAAGTTCTTTTGGACTCCTGACACCTAAACTCGCCCATGAAAGGTTTAAGCGAGACAATCTGCTAATTACCGTCGGATTACAATTTTGTCAATTACAAATCCTAAGCGAATGTTTAAATGTCTGGCGAAAATTCTAGATAAGATCCCAGCTGCTCTAAGACGAGCTGGAGAAAACTCCTTGCAGACACCGGGAGGGGCGGGGGTGTGTGTGAGAGAGAGGGGGAGATGACTGATTAGAATCGAACACCATCCCTTAGAATTACACTTAGGTAATTGCTTTTGATAAATCAACGCGTATGATGGAAATGAACGTCTCTTACAGATTACTCAAAGGATGCTTCAAATTACGATTTTGAATTATTCCAAGGAGTGTAAGGAGTATTAGGTAGGTAAAGCTTTAATTTCTTAGTTGATTGCAATGTTTTTGACGTATTTTTGAAAGTACGGCTAAATAAAAATTTACGTAAAATTTGTCTGGGATATGCATTAACATAAAGACTTTGAAGATTTTCTGGGATAAGGGGAGGGGGGGGTTAGGGGGTATCAAATCCTTTCTTATTGCCTATAATTAGTGTATCTTCGCACACACACTAATTATAGGCAACTACGTATTTTGAATCCATCGCTCAATATAGCATACGGCTAAAAAAATATAATTTGATATATATTACTTTAAAATTTTAAAAATTATATTGATTTTGTATGTTTTATAATTCAGCCAGCAATTGCTGTAAGATTTACATATATAATACAATTATTATGTAATGTATTAGGTTGTAACGAAAGTTTTCCGCCACTCCAAGTACTGCCTGCAAAAGCAGTTCGCGTTGGTTTCTTTGCCAATATTTTGTAAAACGATTTTTGTTATTTGAAAGAAAAGACTTGTTTTAGAGCACTGTGTTGTGAAATCTGTAAAACAATATCGTTATGATTAAGTATAAGGTGCCTGAAATAGAACTACCACGCTACCAGATTGATCCATCATTTACTCTCAGCTCTGTCGCAAAAAGTCTCAGCTACAGAATGACACTGAATTATGTGTACAGCTTAAGGTACTACTGTTGTATCCTATGACACTGTGAAGATTTGGTACCGAAAGTTCAAAAACGAGGACTAGAATATTAAAGAAGCAGAGCGCTCTGGTCATCCTACTAATGCTGATTAGTCCCGCCTACCAGAATTTGTGGAAGAAGATAAAATATTCATCCCCTCGAGAGCTAGCTAAAAGAGTCAGACTTTAGTGCCATGTCCATTAGTCGCGCTAAGCATCGCATAAACTTGACATATAAGGTCAAAAGCTGGGTACCGCGTGAGCTGACTCAAGCAAATCTGGCGGAAAACTTTCGTTACAACTTGATATTATTATTACATATATAATACAATTTACTATAAGGAAATTTAAAATTTATCAGATATTTATAGTAAAATTAACTATCAAATTATGAAGCAAGAATGGACTCCACCCCCTTCCACATCCTTAGCTGGGCCCTCCTCATAATAAAGCATATCACGTAAAAGTGGTTAGCACACACACAGTAAAATTTCGAATTTTTACTTTGTTCTTTACTTAACTGAAATTGTAATTTCTTAGTTCTATACATATACATGAAGCGTTTTCGCTACATTTTAATATTTTTAAGGTTGTCGTTGGATTAAAATTTAGTTTCTTTAGTATTTAATAAAGCAAGCATAAGAAAACTACAAGAGAGGCGTAAATATCAGGCTGTAACCAAAGTTTTCCGCCAGATTTGCTTGAGTCAGCTCACGCGGTACCCAGATATTGACCTTATATGTCAAGTTTATGCGAGGCTTAACGCGACTAATGGACATAGCACTAAAGTCTTACTCTTTTAGCTAGCTCTCGAGAGGATGAATATTTTATCTTCTTCCACAGATTGCCGTAATCGGGCCTCATCAGCATCATTAGGCCGGCAGAGCGCTCTGCTTCTTTATGTCCTAGTCCACGTTTTTTAACTTTCGGTACCAAATCTTCACAGCTTCATAGGATACAACAGTAGTACCTTAAGCTGTACACATGATTCGGTGTCATTCTGTAGCTGATTTTTTTGCAACAGAACTGAGAGTAAATGATGGTTCAATCTGGTAGTGCGATAGTTCCAATTCAGACACCTTATACTTAATCATAACGATATTGTTTTACATATTTCACAACACAGTGCTCTAAAACAAGTCTTTTTCTTTCAAATAACAAAAATCGATTGGCAAAATAGTGGCAAAGACACCAACGCGAACTGCTTGTGCAGGCAATACTTGCAGTGGCGGAAAACTTTCGTTACAACCTAATACAATCGGAACGGACAACTAACTACCCGTGGCTAAATTACGTGTCTTCATAACAACTCTCGAAAAACGCGGGTGCCAGAGCTAAAGAAATTTTCACACATATTCATAAAGAAGAATTTTTTTTTTCTATCTGAATAACGTGGAAATGGATTTATGAAATTGAAGCTGCTCTTGCTCATTAGTTATTAATGGCGTGTTCAACCAAAAGATGAAGCCTGTGTACAGTTGTTGTACAGTGCACTGAAGTTTACAAAATGTTATTCAGTCGAAAGAAAGCAGTTAAGTCCCATTTGTCACTATGGGTAAACGACCAGTGTCGTCTAAGATTGAAAGAGGCAAAATTGATGCTTATCTAAACTGTGGTAAATCTGTTCCTGAAATTAGTATAAGATCTGTTGGAGCAGTATATAATTATAAGAATGACCCAGTGAATTACAGCAAAAATTTTAATAAAACGAGCAGTCGACGCTTAACTAAAAGGGATAGAGAAGAAGGATTCTTCAAAAAAATTCGCAAAATGGCTACAGTTCAAAGCAGATTTGTACTGATTTATGTCACTTCCCGTCACTTCTACAAGAGTTAGACAAATTCTAAGCTCTTTACAGCAATTGAGAGGTCAAAGATGAAAGTTTCTCCAAAGGTGACCTTTCGTCACAAGTAACTGCTTTTCAATATTGCAATGGAATGCTTATGCAATTTCAATATCATAAATATATGGATTGTGTCAGACATGAAAGAGCGTAATATTTTCTGACTAGAAAAAAAATAATTTAGATGGTACCGATGGTTTAGAATACTATTGGAGGATCTCAGGAAAGAATCATGATCTATCTTCAGTAGAAATTTTTCTAGCGGAGGTTTGGCTGTTTTCCCAGCATTTGTTTATAATGGAAGAAGTGAAATTGTCTTTTCAGAAGGTCATTAGAACTTACTGGAGTAGAGCTTAACTTTAGAAAATTACCTCTTTCCATTATCACGGTAAAAATGATGGCTTCAGCTTCATCTTTAAGCAATATAATTCACATATTGATGCTTTAAGTGATTTGAACAACTGGTCTGAAGAACAAAATTTTGCTCTATTAGTTCATCCTCCTAATAGTCTAGATCTTAACCACATGGAAAATGCTTGGGCAGAACTTGTTAAAATGGATTATGGAAATGGTCAACAATATGCATCGATTGCATAACCGAAAGCTTCAATAAGTCAGCGTTTAACATTCAAATATGATATTCAAAATCATATTCAAATATGATATTAAATATGATATTCAGAAATATATTAAAAATCTTTTTTCATCCATGAAGAACAGAATTAAAGAAACACTGATAATGACAGGCCCTCGGATAGACATTGGAAAGGCTACCCTTACAGGGGGAATTTAGAGGGAATAAAATATTAGGATATGTAATATTTTAAAATTAGGCTTACATGCCTAAATACCATATTCAACTATTTTAAAGCTGTTGGGGCCCCTGATTCTTTAGTGATCCCTCGCAACGCTGTGTGGAGTCATTCGCAACGTCATGTGTAAAGGCGTACGATTACAGGGAAATAAATAGTCGAACTACCTTGGTATATTACTCAGGTATACACTACTGGCCAAAAGTATTGCAAGTTTGAGAAATCTAACAATCGCTTCAAGAATAAGTCCAGAAAAAAATGGACAGGAAATTTGCCAGATTTAAATATCTTTGAGAATTTATGTAGTATAATTGGAAAGAATACATCTGAAAATCACCAAAAAAGAAAATGAGATGTTCAGAAACCAATCATTTAACTTGGCACCCTGAAATACCGAAGGAAGTGTTGTAAAACATTCTGTATTCCATATCTAAAAGAGTGGCTGTTGTGATCCAAGTCAAGGCTGCTCAGCAACATAATAAATGATCTTTAGTTCCATTGCATTTATTTATTATCCTCTTTTTGCAGAATAACTTGAAATGAATCCTTTATTTGATTTTATTCCGGCAAGCCAAAATGGATTAGGATTTCTATAATAACCTATATATATTTTTATGCTATTTTTCCAATAAATTAAATAATTATTTTTGTTCTTTAACTTAATGCTATCTTGTCATTGAAGTAATTAATTTAACATGCTGACATTAAAAAATATTAATTATATGGATTTTTAATTTTGGCGGGGGGAGAGGGGGCTTAATTTTGAAAAGTGAGAGATTTCTGAAACTTGAAATACTTTTGGCCAGTAGTGTGCATCAAATTACTTTAATTATAAAGTAATCTATTCACGGCCTCGCTGGGGACCCCCTTAGGTCGTCTGGTCGGCGATTGACGAGGGACCCCCGGCCGAAGGAGGCCCCTGAGTGGCCGCAAAAATGGATATACTACTTTACTATAAGAGTAATTTGATATATGTCAGAGTAATTGGATAATTTATTTCCCAGTAATCGCACGCAGTGAAGCAGCGGAGGATACCCAAACCCCCGAGACTCAAGGGGGCCCCCAAAATGACAAGGGGGCCCCAAAATCTTAAAAAAATAGGCTTACGTGCCTAAAAACCGCATTTAACTATTTTCAAATAATACATATCCTAATATTATATTCCCTCTAAATTCCCCAGTGAGGGGCCCTTTTTCAATCTCTAGCCGAGGGCCGCCAAAAATAGCCCCCAAAGGAGCCAGTCCGAGCCTGCCAGGGGTCCTCGGCAATCACCGACCGGCCGACCTGGCCAGTCCGGGCTTGTTTCAACCGATACTTTTTCATTGAGTGCCCTCTGGTCAGTCTCGACTGCTAATTTTTGACCTTCATTTCGACCACATTATTTTTCTTCGAGAATGGTGCCATTGAGAAATAAATCAAATAGGTGTACCCGAAAGTAAAAAATAAATAAAAGGAAACCTTCCAAAATGGCAAAAATATTTCATTAAAAAAATAATAAAGTTAGTAAATATATAGCCCTGGCCACGAGCCAGCCGCAAATAAAACAGGCTTAGCGTACAATCCCTTTTTGAAGAAAGGCAAAAATCAAACACCCCAGTGATTTGCCAGTGAGCTTCCGCATTTCATCGGTTCCTCCAAAAGTAAGATGAACTGCTTCCGCGGTTGCGTCAGACTTTTCCAAAGGGGAGCGGTATTTTGCCGCTTAATAGGGTGATTTATGGTCTGAGTGTAACGTTCTATGTGCCCTTTTTAATATTTCGAACATCATATATAGCCATTTTATACACCGTAATGTGATCAAATGTCCTATTACCTAATATTGTTCGCAAATGTATTAAAATTTGACATTTTTACTTTTATTGTATGGAAATACTTGAAACACAGTTTTTTTTTTATCAAAACTCAGTCTAACACCACATTTTGTTACTGTGTATCCTTTGCAGTTTGGGAATTTGCAGCCAGTAATTTGTAGAAAGATATATTGTATACAATAAAAATAAATAAACTACAAAATATAAGTAGATTTATTCAAATTTAAGTCAAATATATTCAGTCAATATTAGATATTTGTAACAATCAATAGCCAAAACTGCTCATTGTTCTCCAGGGTTAGTAGAACTGTATGCCTATTGTTGCCAGTTGGCAATACACATAAAAAAACTGCTTTCAACGAATATTTTACAGTGGAATATCCAAATGCAGTTATAAAAATGAGCTACATACTTTACTTTTCCACACGATAAATTTTACTTAATCACTGCAGAAAAAATAGGGTATTTGCAAGCTTTCGAACAGAACAGAAAGCACATGCTGGTGCAACTTTAAAATCTCAAAATCAGAGGTCAATAAAAGAATCCAGTGAACGGTATGCTTATCATGTAACTTGCAAAAATTTTATACGGAAGTTTCGAAATTGTAGCTAAAATACCTAATAACATACATTGGCGTACACAGATTCCGTTGAAGGGGAAGGGATTATGGACGTAATTTTAATGGTAAAACATGTAATCTTTATGTTGAAAATTTAAATTTTGGGATTTTATGTTAAAAAATCTTCGACAAGGGTTATTAGAATACCCCCCCCCCTCCTTAAGCATATAGCTGTCGAGTACCTCTGCCTTCATGCTCAGCAATTCCTATTATTAGTGTCCACTCTCCCTCTATTTATATATATTGTTCAAATTTTCAATCGTTAATAAAATACTTTTTATTCATCCACTCAAGTTCAAATGCATTTTTTTAAACTTGTAGTGGATGTCACGATGTTAATACAGTTTTTTTCAAATATTCATTCATTCATTAAATTTAATTAATTCATTTTCGATCCTGTTACGTGGGATTAAAAATGAATGAAAACAAACTAAACAAACTGGATTAACAGTATTGACCCTTGCTTCACAAACGGCCCTGCATTAATTAATTAATTAATTTTTTTAAAAAGTAACTAAAATAAAAAATTTCTTTGTTGACCTAAATAGGAATTGACGTTTTTTTTTTAATATATATTACTTGCTTAATTTAATTTAAAAGCCGCGTGTTGTTTTTCGGCTGCATACCCAATTTGGCCTTCTACAGTACCATTAAAATAATATTGAAGCTCCAATGCCTAATGTTGCCAGTTAGAAACATACTGAAAATACCATTAAATAAATATTCAACACATAGATTGAAGCACTAGAGCGCTTTTAGAATAAAGATAGATGAAATTTTTCAATTGCAGCTACATGTGCTTTCTGTTTAGTTCCGTAGCTTGCATACAACCTATTTTGTTCTGCAGTGATCAAGTAAAATTTTTCATGTGGAAAAGTAAAGTATGCAGCTCATTTTTATAACTGGTTTTGGATATTCCAGTGTAAAATATTTGCTGAAAGCAGATTTTTATTTGCATTGCCAACTGTCTACAATAGATATAAAGTGCTGGAGAACAATAAGCAGTTTTGGTTTTTGATTTTTAGGAATATCTAATATTAACTGAATATACGTATTTGACTTAAATTTGAATAAAACTATAATATTTTACAGTTTATCTATTTTTTTTATTGTATACAAGATTGCTTTCTACAAATAATTGTCTGCAAGTTTCCAAACTGCAAAGGATACACAGTAAAAAAAATGTGAAAAATGTGATGTTAGACTGTGTTTTGATAAAAGAGAATAACTGTTTCCAATATTTCCATACAATTCCTTAACTAAGTAGTTGGCAAGCACACTGTCAAGTATCATAAAGAAAACTATTTTGCATTACACATTGATTTTTGCATTGTCTTGCAATAAATTCTTGTATTTTTAATAAGAATCAATTACTTTTGAAGTACTTTGTGGAAATTATTTATCATAGTTTTTAAAATTTATGTGTGTTTGATATAAAAATATTTTATTAAACAAAATTATTATTTCAACTAATGCCCAGTGTTGCCGATTGGCAACAAACTGTTTTTTCAGCCGTAAACCATACCTAAAAAAGTATAGTTTTTAGGAGTATTTTTCCTGTGATTTTTACTTAAGAAATGAAAGTCAAAAAACATTTAAAATTCCAGATATCAAAAGGTTAATGTGCGTGGGAAAAATTTCAACATATTTTTCCTTCATAATGTTGACAATAAATTATTATAACTCGAATGTTCGAGCCTCGTCAAGGGGAGACCCCCCCCCCTAATTTTTTAGTTTCATTATTGCCATATTAAAACGATATTAAATGACTATTTCATTTTATTTCTCATTTTCCGTGAATTTCGCCTGGTAAACCTATGTTGAAATTTTTAGGATTGCAACCTTTTTATAGAAAAATACATGGGGTGCATATTCTACAACTTACGAAATATTGTAACAATAGATTAAAGCTGTTGTGAACTAATAGAAATAGTGTTTAAATATATGTAAGAAAATACTTGTGATGCATTGCCATATTAAAACGATATTAATTGACTATGTCATTTTATTTCTCATTTTTCGTGAATTTCGCCTGATAAACCTATGTTGAAATTTTTAGGATTGTAACCTTTTTATAGAAAAATACATGGGATGCATATTCTACAACTTACGAAATATTGTAACAATAGATGAAAGCTGTTGTGAACTAATGGCATTTAAATATATGTAAAAAAGTACATGTGATGCATATTATACAGTTTACGAAATATTGTAGCAATAGATTAAAGCTGTTGTGAACTAATACTTTTTAAATATATGTAAAACTAGTGGTACCCGAGCGATTAATTCGCACTAAAAAAGTGTATTATCACTTTGCAAAATTACAAAAATTATTTATTCTTTACAAGCTGGCCGGATTCTTGTGTAACGAAATCAATCGCAAATCGCAACAAACAAAACACTTGCATCCATCTAGCGAGTGGTTCTATATTCACGAACGATTTAACTGCAAAGCGTAACACACGAATGCCGCAATGACGTCATATTTCAAATGCGCGTTGGCCTTGCACTAACTGCGAATTTCACTGGTAAACTAATGCTAAATGTACAAAAACCACTACTTCGTAACTCCTAGAATATCACCTCTTCACGCAAGTTTTTTCGCAAATCGCAATAATCAACAGCTATGAAGTTTCTCTTGATTACGAAGAAAAACGATAACGGTTGCTAGAAATGGTGCGTTATCGCCGTCATTTGGCATGGGCACCACTTCTGCACTCCACCCATTAATTTACAAAAACAAATGCAATAACAAATATTTTAGTTGTTGATGCCGGTAGAGCAAGCAATTCTCTATAAAATGATATAAAATTTATATGGAGTAATTGTGAGGTTTTTTTCTAAAAAGGGAGGCAAACATCTTAACCTTATCGTATTAATACATATGATTATGTCGCATATTTATGCCGCTTTTTTGGGACACATTTTTCGGATAATTTTCAATAAAGGTGGTGAGAGATAAAATGACATAGTCATTAATAAACAATAAATCCTACCGATGTACCACATGAAGAAAGGTAATTTCCAGGTACTGTGGAAAAATATCCCCGTCTTTCTAAAATTTAGTAGAATAAAGGACCCTTGGACAGTAGCCAACCGCAAGATATAAAGCAGACTTTTACCCACAATCCCTTTCCCTAGGAAAGCAAAAATCGAATAGGATGGTGATTTGTCTGTCCCCCTTTCCGCTTTTCATCACCGTGGCAAAAAGTAAGATAAAGTGTTTCCGCGGTTACATTAGACTTTCCAGCTGGGGTTGGGGTGGGAGGATGTGAGAAAAGGGTTCGGCTGCTTAATATGGTGATTTATGGGTCGAAATCTAATGCCTGATATTCTTCTATTTTATTTCAGATATCTTGTACTAGGTAAAATTGAGGTATATTTTTGAGAAAATAATGGCAAGTATTTAAACCCTTTAATGCGCAGTGTTTCCGCTCTGCGAACACCAGTCACGAAGAATAGATTTGATTTCTATAAAAATAGTTGCGGGTGACATAGCTCCACGAGAATCCTTTACTTTTTAGCACATCATTTCCCGTAAAAAAATGGTCACGATTATTTTTAACAGCACTGGCATCTGCTGATAAATGGAAGAATGCGAGAAACGCTGGATAGATTGCCCAGTGCTGAAAAAAGGGCAGCCATCGCTCGACTTAACTACCAGCAAGATGGCGGACGATCGAAACGTTCATCGCGCATCCTTTCTTGACGCAGCTGGCTGTGCGTCAAAAAAAGGTCTCTAGATCTGTGGCACGCGATTCTGGGATTCTGTGGCACGCGATTCTGGGATTCTGGGATAGCACGCGATTCTGTGGCACGCGATCTTGCTGGTAGTTAAGTCGAGCGATGGCAACTGCTGCCCTTTTTTCAGCATTGGGAAAGGATTGCGCCTCAAAGGGTTAACTGTAAGTAAGCGTTTGAAAATATATGTTCCGTGGTCTTTTAAACAAAAGACGACACCTAATTTTAGTTCTTCTTGTTTTACTAACTGTTTTCAATAGTTTACCGCACATACAAAGAATACTATCATGACTCAGAAAATCATAAAATATGAGTAAGAATGACAAATTCATTGACAATAACATAACAAAAATAAGGTAAAGTTAAATGATCATAAAAAATCAGTTAACTAATAAGAAATTCATACATTTTTAAAGATTGCTGTCCCTTCACAATTTGAAAAACAGTAAATAAAAATTTGATGTTCTTTTCTATTCATCTAAAATACCTTTTTTGAGCATCATTTTGCTAGCTAAAGTGCCTGACTGCCATTGCCAAAATATTTGGTTTATCGTTAGAAAGACCGATAGCATCGCCAATTTTGTTTGCTTAGAATCAGGGCCCGATTAACCTCTGAAGTGAGGGGAAGCCCAGTCTCATTTCTGGCCCCCCATCCCTTTTTGTTTGGGAAAAGTAAAGTTTTAATGATTTTCTTTCATAAAAATATTTTATTCATAAAAAAGAAATTTCATTGATTTAATTATATCTAATCATTTCCTTTGATAATAGCAATTTATTCATTAATTTGAAACTTTCCTTTGATAAAAATATTTTATTCATTAATCTTTAATAGTTTAGTTCATTGTAACAAGATTTTACAGTATTTTTGAAATTAATTTAAACATTACCAAATAACTAAAAACATTTCCTTACTGGAACATTAAACTTTATTAATTTAGACCTATTTTTTCATTAGACATGGTTTTTTTCAGGAATTCTTTGTTTGCTTTGATGACTTCATAAAAATTACAACACAGGAGTTGAGAATTAATTTTGACATTTAGAAGATGTTTAACATTACATATTAAAAGTCTACCCCTTTTTATAGACCAAATATTCCCCATAATAGAAAAAAAAACTCCCAACTGCAGCAGATGTCCCAGGCAAAGACATTGCAAACAACCAATTTAGAAATGTTGCGACATGAAGTATCAAGACTTCTGAAAAGCACCATTTCTCTTCATTAAAAATGTTTACAATAACTTAAAAGATCATTTAAAAACAAAATTTTGAATTTTT
Organism: Cheiracanthium punctorium; assembly: GCA_038373885.1. Lineage (NCBI taxonomy): Eukaryota > Metazoa > Arthropoda > Arachnida > Araneae > Cheiracanthiidae > Cheiracanthium > Cheiracanthium punctorium. Next base: position 109,808 of record JAWZYV010012412.1, read on the forward strand.
ATCGCAGTTTTTCAATCATTTTCGCCCCCCCCTTCAAATTCTGAGGGGAAGCCCAGGCTTCCCGAGCCTTTTCAGTAATCAGGCCCTGCTTAGAATTGCAAAACATCTCTGTACCTGGTTTTTCACGAGCGATAAGCTATATAAAGGTGTTGCTTGCGTATTATACAACGCTACTTTCCGTCTTCTTGTAACAGCTGAGATTTTAAAGTCGTGAGAGGTGTGTTCCAGTAAAGACGTTTATTTCTTATCAGTCAGGGGCCCTCACCATAGCCAAGAGGACAGGAAACTGAACAGGGTTGAAGGCTGAAGTTTTAAAGTCCAGAGTTCTGCCTACCGTCACTTTAACGGTCTGTAATGTTTTACGGCTCCCTCCAGACGTAACGTGAATAAGTGCTAGAAGCTTTTAAAAAGTCCTTCGCTGAAGGTATAATCACCTCTCCCAACCCACACTTAAAACCATCGTGCGGGATAGCTTTGAACTTAATACAACACATATGGGTAACCTTCGGCCAGCGGCCCGGATGTTGCCCGGCCTAGATTTTGATGCGACCCACCGAGCGTATCACAACCCTTTATAAAACTAATGTAAACCATTCAAAATCCCATATTAATCCCATGATTTCACTAACAACCTGAAGATTGGCCCGCATCTTCCAAAGTTTGTCCATATCTGCAATACACTGTAACTAATCAGCGTTTCCTGTGGCAATTCGTACTAGGCTTGAGAGATGGACAATTTAGTTCTTTTAAGAGATAGTTTTTTTTGTTTGTTTGACATCTATTTCGGATTTGTGTGCTTGACCCGAATCCCGCTTATAAATCCACGCCAGAAGGACAATACAAGGGAGGGTGCCCTCCGTGGCGGTCTTTCTAAGGGGTCCGTGCTAATCCGTATTTACGCTAGTTTCGGAGAAAACCACAGAGAACTCCGAATTGTTAAGTCGACAACCGCGCGATGGGACCCCGAACCTGGAACCCCTACATTTCGGCCGCCTACCATTTTCGGGGACGTAACCACTGTGCCAAGGTGAGGCTCTTGTTTGTTTGAATGAGACTTTTTCTTGAGGTTTCTGACTACAATACCGAACATGGTCTTATAACTCTGAATATCCCTTTAACATTTATCTAATTCCAAATAACGTTTATTAACAATCACAGGAGAACACAACAGAAGTACAAACACGGAAAAAGACAACCATGGGTTAATGGGATTCGATCCCGAGACCTCACTGCTCACAGGCGCGAGGCCCCCGTTGTTTCTTCGATAGTTCGTTCACTTCAGTTGTTTCTTCGATAGTTCAGTGAACTATTTCTAGGCCGCATTCGTAAGCGCCAAACGAGTTACACTCGTGCAACGAGTTTCCATCGAAGGTGTTCGTAAAGGAAACTGAGTGCATTCAGTTTATAAACTAGAGGGTTCGTATACAAAACGGAGTGCATTCGGGATGCATTCGTAAACGGCAAACTCGTTGCACGAGTTTTCGTGAGAAAACTGGAATGCGTTTCTTCAGTACAGTTCAGTGCTATCGGTTTCTTTTGCCTTTACGAACGGATTCAGTTTATTCAGTTTCGTAGCCTAGGAGATGTGTTTGTTTACAATTTGCGTATGTTGTTATTCTTCTCGAGGAGTTTTTAGTACATACTCGATATGAAATCAACAGGATTTTAAAAATAAAGAATGGCCATGATTGAAGTGCACAGATCAAAATTTAGAAATTTCAACTTCATTTTTTTCAAACGTACTTAGCAAGAGAAGTTCAAATTTAGCTAATAACGGTTTAAATCAACTTCAATCTCAACCCTAAAACATGCATTTTTGAATTTACTAAAATGTGAAATACTTTTCATAACAACATACTTTTCCAGAACAACGGACGCCATTTTTAAACAAACACAACGTGCAGTAAGTAATCTTCTCAACAAACTCGATGAACCTGTTCTGTGCTCAGTTTATTTAGTCTGAAACTAACCGCACTCAGTTTTGTATAGGAACGCTCTCGATTATAAACTGAATGCACTCAATTTCCTTTAAGAACACTTCAAATAGAAAACGTTGCACGAGTGTAATTCGTTTGACGTTTACGAATGCAGCCTCAGAATGTCAAATCAGTAAAATGAACTACCCTACATTTCCCTTTTAAGGAATAGTTCGTTCGCGAGTTTAATCTTGCCAAGTCGCTGGTCGTCCAAGGTAAAAGTTCGTCTGCCGCTAACACTGGCCGCATTCGTAAACGCCAAACGAGTTGCACTCGTGCAATGAGTTTCTCTCTAAGGTGTTCGTAAAGGAAGCTGAGTGCTTTCAGTTTAGAAACTAGAGCGTTCGTATACAAAACTGAGTGCAATTAGTTTCAAACGAAGTAAACTGAGAACGAATTAGGTTCGTTGAGTTTTACTTTCTGCGCGTTGCTTTTGTTTAGAAATGGCGTCCGTTGTTATGGAATAGTAATGTTATGAAAAGTATTTTACGTTTGCTGAAGCTGCAAATATTAGTTTTTCGTGGGGGAAATTGAGGCATACCTTAGAAACTGCTACGAAGGTACATACTTTTTCAAAGGTAATCATTTTCTTGTATTTTTCATTTTAAAAAATTCAAAAATGCATGTTTTAGTGTCGAGATTGAAGTTGATTTAAACCGTTAATTGCGAACTTTGAATTTCTCTTGCTAAATACTTTTGAAAGAATGAAGTTTCCTCATTCAGTTTCCTCACTTCATAATGAAAAGTTGAAATGTCTAAATTTTGATCTGTGCACTTCAATTATGGCCACTCTTTCTTTTAAAAATCCTGTTGATTTCATATTGAGTATGTGCTAAAAACTCTCCTCAGCAAAGTTAACGCATTCGCGAATTGTAAACAAACACGTCTCCTATGCGACGAAACTAAATAAACTGAAGTTGTTCGTAAAGGCAAAAGAAACTGATAACCACTTGCAGCACTGAACACACGCATTCCAGTTTTCTTACGAAAACTCGTGCAACGAGTTTGCCGTTTACGAATGCAGCCACTATTTCTTTTTAGGTAAATAGACATGTTCCCTTTTTATTTCTTAATCTGAGCCTTTTCTCATGTTTATTTCTAAAGTTGTAGGTGAAAATACATTGCTCAAAATAGTGTTTAGTTAGAAATAAGCAAATTGGCTGTTAAACTTGATGTTTTAAGAAATTTATCGGTATGTTCTGCACTACTGACATCAATTGTTTTAAGACACAAACTTTTCGTAAACGCTTTAATTTGAGACATCATATGCTATTGTGGTTGTATTCAATACTGTTTAATTCTATTTTAATTTTTTTTTTTGTGATATCTTTTAGGGTCGTTGATTTTTTATGTCCATCGCCATCTTGATTAGCTGTTAACGATGTTGAACTGATTGCTGACCGAGACAGTGAATTGGAGTATATACTACCTTTTACAGAAAGACAGGTTAAATCTTTATATTTAGAAATCTTTTAGTAAATTTATGAAGTATATTAAGTAGACAGTTGTAAGATTGTGCATGAAGTTGATGTGTCGAACTTAAAATGATAATGTTCTACAGTTATTTTGAGAGATGAGGAGGAACGTTTATTATTCGATTGATTTTATGATAAATTTCATCAATCTAAATTTATTCACTATTTTAGTTCAAATCACTCGATACTTTAAAGTGATGGGTCATAGTTTTTTTGTGTGTGTGTGTTAGTTTTATATATTTATTTGATGATAGCAGTGGATATATTTGAGCTGAATGCGAAATTCTATAAGACGTTACCTATTTTTCTGATGCAATTAAAATAAACAGAAGCAAGAAATATTGTAAAAAATGGTTTTTCATTATAATTATATTTTTTTTTAAGTAATTTTAGACTTGTTGTTAAATTTGCTGCGTAGCACTTCAATAAACTTCAGGGGGTCCTCGATAAACTTTGTTTCAGTGGCAAGGCTAACATTCTTAAATATCTTGTAACTAGTGCTTTTATAGCAAACTGAACTTCTACTAAACTCGATTGCAAATACTAAAATATAAACCACCCGCTTTTTTAATTCATTAATTTCAAAACCTTTAATGAACTTTTATATAATTTTAGATTTGTTCTATAAGTAGCGGAGCAGTCTGTTGGCTAACTCGAAAAGCTTGTCCCAAACTTAGACCAGTGACGTAGCGCAACCCCCTCCCCTACCCCCCGAAAAAAAATATCCCGCCCTCTCTGTATTTATTTATATGCGTATATGTTTTCACAATAGTACGGAATACGCAGCTGCGCTTGAAATAATTCCAATTTTAATTAAGGTAATTATGTGCAACTTGGCGTAACCTTTACTCAGTAACTTATAGACACATTATTTGGGATCTCGAGGTTTTTACTGACGGGAAGAGAAGTGGATGGTAGCTGTGAAAACTGATCGTTTGAATTGCAAGATTGACTTGAAACAAGGGGGGGGGGGTTATAAAAAATTTAATGAAAAAAAATATGTATGTATATATAACTCTTGAAATAAAGCAGACCTATAAAGGATAACCTTTGAAAAGTTATGGAGCAAGCTTTAGGATTTTATCGAAGTCGCGAGCTAAACTTCAGGATTTTAGCGAAACAGCGAAAAAAAAAATAACGTGTTCATGCAGTTAATGTCATAAATTTATCTGCATTTGCTGACGTCAGCTAACATTGGAGAAAGTTATGCTAACAGTTAACCCTTTAACGCGCAGTGTTCCCGCTCTGGGAAAACCAAACTCTGACGTTTTGACTGTTGCCAGTCACGAGGAATAGATTTGATTTCTATAAAAAGTATTTGAGGGTGACTTAGCTGCACGAGAATCCTTTACTTTTCAGGACGTCATTTCTCGTAAAAAAAAAATGTCACGATTATTTTTAACAGCACTGACATCTGCTGGAAAATGGAAGAATGAGAGAACAGCTGCAGAGATTGTCCAATGCTGGAAAAAGGGCAGCCTGTGCGGCGGCACAGCCAGCTGTCGTCCAAAAAGGGTCTCTAGATCTGTGGCACGCAATGAACGTTTCGATCGTCCGCCATCTTGCTGGTAGCTAAGTCGTGCGATGGCAACGGCTGCCCTTTTTCCAGTATTGGGAAAGGGTTGCGTCTCAAAGGGTTAACGCGCAGTGTTCCCGCTCTGGGAAAACCAAACTCTGACGTTTTGACTGTTGCCAGTCGCGAGGAATAGATTTGATTTCTATAAAAAGTATTTGCGGGTGACATAGCTGCACGAGAATCCTTTACTTTTTTGCACGTCATTTCCCGTCAAAAAAATTGTCACGATTATTTTTTAACAGCACTGACATCTGCTGAAAAGTGGAAGAATGCGAGAACAGCTGGATAGACTGCCCAATGCTGAAAAAAGGGCGGCCGTTGCCATCGCTCGACTTAACTACCAGCAAGGTTGCCGACTATCGAAACGTTCATCGGGTGCCACAGATCTAGAGACACATTTTTGACGGCAGCTGGCTGTGCCGCACAGCCAGTTACGTCAAAAAAAGGGTCTATAGATCTGTGGCACGAGATGAACGTTTCGATCGTCCGCCATCTTGCTGGTAGTTACGTCGAGCGATGGAAACGGCTGCCGTTTTTTCAGCATTGGGAAAGGGTTGCGCCTCAAAGGTTTAATGTCAAATTTATCTGCGTTTGCTGACGTCAGCTAAGATTGTGACAAAGTTATGCAAATAGTTAACGCCCACCATGGCCGAGTGGATAAGTCACTGGACGTCGTAGATGGCTGAAGTGTGAAGGCAATGCGTTCTGGCCCCTCCGCGTAGCTGTTGATCTAACGGTCTAGAGTTTAACCCTTTTGTGCCCACACATTTTGGCGACTTTCTCCGATTTCTGCTAATACCAGCAATAATAGATAAATGCCCGATGTCAACTTCTTGAACAATGGATGATTTCTTTTACAAAATCATCCCTACTAGCAATTTTGCTCGGGTTACCATCGGCCACGTAACCGGCCGCTGATGGCCCGAGCAAAATTGCTAGTAGGCATTACGTATAAAAATTGAAATGTCATCCTACTGGGTCGTGTTAAAATATTTTGTGAAGTTGAGGTTCAATACTCGTGAATAAAGGTTAGGAAAAATGAATAACTTTGTCGACTGATATCGAAAATGCCGTCCCAAGACAGGTACACTAGACATAAACTGTTTAAGGTGGTATTCTGGAGGTGTAAAGTAAGTACGCGTTTAGAACCCCATGAAAAAGTCCACCGCTCAAGGTACACTCCCCTTAGTCTGATGTCCCTCGTGTAGACTTGCCGCAACGAAAAATCACGAACAACTTTAACCGTAACAGATAAAAAAATAATAATTAGGATATCGAATTTAACGCCCAAGAATTAGCTAAAAAGCATCCTTAAAAAGACGTTATGATAAACGACCCCCTCTTTATTCTTATCTAGGTATTCAAATGAATTGTAAATTTTGGTAAAGGTACCAAAAATTCATCTGACATCTAAAAAATCAACTTAATTTACTGATAATCGAATTTTTCTTGGTGCATACTTGAAATCGATTAATCGTCTTTTACATAAGTTCTTATAAGTTTCCCAGGAATAACTTTTGAACTTGTTTTTATTTTGAAAAAAGTTAAGTGGCGTAGTATAGACATATGCTGTAGTGTAAACAGACAGCCTTTAGGAGGGGTGAAGCGAGGTTATTAACATAAATTTTATGCTCAAACACTTAGTCCGTAATCCATTTATTCCCATACTGTTTGGATAAGTTTTGATAATTCGTGCTGATGCTTGCAGTGATAGGTTCATTTCTGACGTCAATTGTATGGACGGTTAATATTTTCCTTAAAAATATATCTGGAAAGTAAAATTTTACATTCCTTACTTTGTGATCTTAGGAATTTTATTTTTGGAAGTAAATTTTTATACACTTGAATTATGCCTAGGAAATTTCAGTAGTATTTGCGATTTTTCGATACTAGTACTTAAAACTTATAAGGAATAGTAGGAATAAAAGGGTTAAAGCAAAAATTTTAGGATAATTAAGGAGAAATTGACTTGTCTGACTTTTGGGTATGCTGCTTGTCGCAAGACCGATTATTCGTATTACCTTACAAAGAGCTCGTAATTTATTCATTTATTTGTTTGTGCATTTTTAACTGGTAATACGCTTGACCTTATATGCATTTGTTGATTGGTTGTAGAATCAACTACTCAGCAACCAAAGGGAAACGAAAAATTTTGGGGTGAAATAATGCAGAGCAATTTTAATTTTAGGTTTTTAGAGCTGCATTATATAAACTTCTATTGTTAAATATACATACAGGGTGTCCAAAATGGTGGTGAAGATGCTGTAATTCTTTATTAAAGATAATAAAGTTGAAAATGTGTTCAAAATGCGATAGGAAAAAAAGACTATTCCTCCCGTTAATTTTTAGCGTTACTTTTAAATTTCTATACTAAACCTGTACGAAAAAATTCCAATTTAGTAAAATGTGTCCCATACACAAATAAAGGGGATATTCAAAATATGAGAATTATATCCTATGATCTGTCAGAAAAGACCATATTTAATAATTTCTTGCAATCTAGCAATAAACGTTGACATTCATATTCACGCATAGCCCCTGATTACCTTTGTTTAAAGATATATGTGACAAATTTTATGATGAAATTTCGTATATCACCTCATTAATGTGTGCGGCAGATGTTACTAAGTCTGGAATTTATCTGTACGGAGGAGGTTGTATACAAATTTTAAAAATACAAATTTTTGAAATTAACGAGAGGAATTTTTAGAATAATTGCAGAAGTAAATAATTTCTTGCAATCTATCAATAAACGTTGACATTCATATTCATGCATAGCCCCTGATCACCTTTGTTTAAAGATATGTGACAAATTTTATGATGAAATTTCGTATATCACCTCATTAATGTGTGCGGCTAGGGATGGACGCGAGACGACTTTTTTGCGAGACGAGACAGAGATTTGCAGCTTTTTTGCGAGACGAGACAAGCTTTTAGACTATTTTGCGAGACGCGAGACGCTTATTTTTCGTCTCGCGTCCATCCCTATGTGCGGCAGATGTTACTAAGTCTGGAAGTTATCTGTACGGAGGAGGTTGTATACAAATTTTTGAAATTAACGAGAGGAATTTTTAGAATAATTGCAGAAGTAAATAATTTCTTGCAATCTATCAATAAACGTTGACATTCATATTCATGCATAGCCCCTGATCACCTTTGTTTAAAGATATGTGACAAATTTTATGATGAAATTTCGTATATCACCTCATTAATGTGTGCGGCAGATGTTACTAAGTCTGGAAGTTTTCTGTACGGAGGAGGTTGTATACAAATTTTTGAAATTAACGAGAGGAATTTTTAGAATAATTGCAGAAGTAAATAATTTCTTGCAATCTAGCAATATACGTTGACATTCATATTCATGCATAGCCCCTGATCACCTTTGTTTAAAGATGTATGTGACAAATTTTATGATGAAATTTCGTACATCACCTCATTAATGTGTGCGGCAGATGTTACTAAGTCTGGAAGTTTTCTGTACGGAGGAGGTTGTATACAAATTTTAAAAATACAAATTTTTGAAATTAACGAGAGGAATTTTTTCTTAACCCTTTATAAGACCGTGGTAAGAACACTTACCACCTACAGTCTATTCAATACAGAAATCAATTGTCATTAGTGAATTTTTTGATTTTTGTTCAGTTATTTTGGATGTATTAGATTGTAACGAAAGTTTTCCGCCACTCCAAGTATTGTCTGCACAAACAGTTCACGTTGGTGTCTTTGCCAATATTTTGTTAAACGATTTTTGTTATTTGAAAAAAAAAGACTTGTTTTAGAGCACTGTGGTGTGAAATCTGTAAAACAATATCGTTATGATTAAGTATAAGGTGTCTGAAATGGAACTATCACACTACCAGATTGAACCATCATTTACTCTCAGTTCTTTCGCAAAAAGTCCGCTACAGAATGACACCGAATTATGTGTACAGCTAAAGGTACTACTGTTGTATCTCATGACACTGTGAAGATTTGGTACCAAAAGTTCAAAAACGAGGACTAGGACATTTAAGAAGCAGAGCGCTCTGGCCAGCTTACTGATGCCGATGAGGCCCGCCAACGAGAATTTGTGGAAGGAGATAAAATATTCATCCACTCGAGAGCTAGCTAAAAGAGTTAGACTTTAGTGCCATGTCCATTCGTCGCGCTAAGAATCGCATATATTTGATATATAAGGTCAATCGCTCGGTACCGCATGAGATGACCCATGCAAATCTGGCGGAAAACTTTCGTTACAACCTGATATATTCTTTCCATACATCTAGATTCTAAGTTGTATTTGGCGTATGAACTTGTCTTTCATTCGTAATTTTAAAGAAAGCCCGAATAATTACACGAAAATGGAGCATAAGAATCATCGCTTTTAATTATATATTTTTGCGTTTTATTCCGTGTACAAGCAGCAGGTAGTTTTCCGACTTTGATTTTGTGTATAATTAATGTATTCTCCTGCAAAATTTCTATGTTTGTTGAATACTTGTTACTCCAATTTTCACGTGGGATATCACAGAAGAGGGAAAATATATGAATGAATCCTAAAAAATGGGCCAGAAAAATCCCAAGTACTTTCGACTCTCCGCACATAAACTCTCCTTATAAAGGGTTAAAGTAGCATTTTTAAAAGTCATTTTCACCATTTTCTCAATTTACATTGCCCAATTTATCTCTAATGCATAAAGAATGAGAGCGTGTTATTTTGGGACAACCTGTATAAAGGGTGAATCCAAACTCTTGGATAAAACTTTAAGAGGTGATAGGGCACATAGTAAGGAATCAGAATCACGTAGCAATGTGGGGTTCGGCATCATCGTCTTCATGTAGCTGTTAATAATCACTTTGGAAAAAGTGCTGAAACAACAGTGCATTTCCCGACCATAGTTCGTCAGAAACTAATGTATTTTTCTCCGAAAACAGAAGTCTAAAATTCATAGTTTAAAAATTCTATTTTATTTAACGGATGAAATTTTTGGAGACGAACCTATTGTTTATGAAACTTGGTTAAGAAATTAGGCGAACACTTCAATGCTTTATCACAAAGTGATTATTAACAGGTAAGTGAAAACTGCATTTTTGACCCCGCATTGCTATGTGATTCTTATTCCTCATTATGCGCCCTATCACCCCTTAACCCATTTATGCCTAGTGTCCCTTTTTTGAGACGGCATTTTCGCTATTAGTCGAAAACTTTATTTATTTTTCCTAGTTTTTGTTCATGAGTAATTGAGCCTCAACTCTACAAAATATTTTAACATGACGCAGTAGGATGTTGATATTTCGATTTTTATGCATAATGTTTTTAAAAGATATCATCCCTTGTTCAAGAAGTTGACATCAGAAATTTATCTATTATTTCTGTTATTAGGTAAAAATCGAAGAAAGTCGCAAAAATACCCAGGCACAAATGGGTTAAAGTTTTGCCCAAGAGTTTAGATTCACCCTGTATATTAAAATTTTCCCCCTTTTACCTGTTCTTAAGACTTACTTTGTTTTCAGGTGCCCATGGGAAAGATACCTACACCGTTGAATTCTTTGGTCCAGACAAGATGTGATAAATATCCATGAAGACATATTCAAGGTTTCCCAAGATTCTGCAGCATTTGCAATAATCGTCCAAGTTTCTCACTGCCCTGGAAAAGAGGTTGCGATGGAGCAAACACTGCTGGAGTTGAAAATTGAGTGTGTTGCTGGCGTGAACTTTCGAATATTGAAATCATATATTCGTGATCTTTAAGGCCAGTTCTGTAAGTTTATACCTATTAAATATTATAAAATTAGAGTGGAGACTCGGAATGTGAATATGGAAGCCCCTAGATTTGCAGGCCGGCAAAAGATCCGATTTTTGAGTGTAGGGAAATTTTGCTGAACATACTATTAGGTTGTAACGAAAGTTTCCCGCCACCGCAAACATCGTCAGCACACAGTTCGCGTTGGCGTATTGGCTCATATTTTGTCAAACGATTTTTGGCATTTGAAAGAAAGAGGCTTACTTTATAACACTGTGTTGTGAAATCTGTAAAAAAATATAGTTATCATTAAGTATAAGGTGTCCCAAATGGAACTATCACTCTACAGGATTAGAACCATCATTGACTTCCATTTGTGTTGCAAAAAGTCAGCTACATAATATCAACGAATTATGAGTACAGCTTTAAGTACTATTGTTGTATCCTGTGACACTGTGCAGGTTTGGTACCGAAAGTTCAAAATCAGTTATCTAAGGAGTTAGAAAGAAGTTAGTTTTTCAGGCAGATATGGCGGAAAACTTTCGTTACAACCTGATATTTTAGCGCACTTGGCGCTTTTGAAAGGCAACAGTATTTTCAAAGACATATTTGAATTCTGAATTTAATAAATTCCCGTTTGTTTTTATTTTAACTATAGGCTAAAAGAAATATATAAGAAGAGATAGATAATTAGAGAAGAGATATTAGTAGAAATATAGTTAGAAGAATAAATAAATAGATGAAATATTTTTATACCAGAGACTTCCTAAATTTCTATCTTAAAATAAACAAAATCAGAGACAATAAGAAAAAAGAAAAAACGTTGAGGTATTCACATTTTTCATTCTCAAACAACCGGGATTTATTAATTTAAGATAATTATTTGCTGCATATATCTCCTTTTCAGCATCAACCCTACAATCTACCCGCTTAGCCCTTAAATGCTTGGTGCATCATACTTTGTGCATAGTTTTATTTTATTGTTACATAAGCATGGAAGTATACTTTACCGGTTGTATCAATTTAGATTCACAAGGTATACGTATAAATTAGATATTTGGACCACTTTCTGTATTACATGGCAGAACATAAGCAAATTAAATAGTTGCAATTGAAGTTCGCTATTTTAAATTCAGATATACATCAAATAGTGTAGAATTTTTACTTTTGTAACATGGTTTTTCATCTACGATAGTTTTTTTTTATTGTTCAGGCAAGTAGCTTTTGAAATCACAAATTGAATATAATATTATAATTTCAGTAAAATTGCCACCACACATAATGTATCCACACTGAAACATTAATTGAAATTACACTTTAGTTTTATTACTTTTAACTTGAATTTTTCCCTTTAATTTTCTCTAGTTATATACTATATAAATCAAACATTCCAAAACTAAGTTATTTTGAATTTGGAAAAAGCATGCATTGAAGGGATAAAATTGCATTAATTACATATTTGGACCACGTTCCTTTATTAGATGTCAGAACATAAGCGTATTTAATAGTTGCAATTGAAGTTCGCTATTTTAAATTCAGATATGCATCAAATAGTGCAGTATGTTTACTTTTGTAACATGGTTTTTCATCTACGATAGTTTTGTTTTTTTATTGTGCAGGCAAGTAGCTTCTGAAATAATCACAAATAGAATATAATATTATAATTTCAGGAAAATTGCCTCTACACATAATGTATCCACACTGAAACATTAAAGTTTCTATTTCCTTTATTACTTTTAACTTGAATTTTCTTTTCACTAGTTGTATACTATATAAATCAAACATTCCAAAACTAAGTTATTTAGATTTTGAAAAAAGCATGTATTGAAGGGTTAAAATCGCTACACTTAGCAAAACAGCCACTTTACTGTTTTGTAAAATTCTAAATTAGGCTGTAATAAATCCTTATTATTTCACTTAAAATTAATACCGCTCTGTTTCCGCATGCAAACAATATTTTGTTTAAAAATGACGATTCATGATTATTCAGTTACTTTCACGAATTGATCTTCACCCTATTGCATCGATTCAAAACCAAATCCATTTTATGCGGCCGAAAATCGCCAAGCATGGCAGTCTTGATGCTTTTCTTTACTCAGTATCTGTTACAATAATTCTAATTTCAAAACTAAAATCTCTACACTTGACAAACCAGCCACTTTGCCCAGCAAGCACGCACAGGTTCTCTGAACGTCTACGAACGTCTATTAACGTTCAGAAGACGTTTTCTGAACGTTAGGAGAACCTGTGTGTGTTTGCTGGGTGTCTCGTAAAACTCTAAATTAGGCATATTTTGTAGTAATAAATCCTTAATGTTTTACTTAAAATGGATACCGGTCTGTTTCCGCAAGCAGGCGATACTTCGATTAAAAATGACGCGATTCATGATTATTCAGTTACTTTCACGAAATGCTTTTCTCGCTATTTCTTCGATTCAAAACCAAATCCATTTTATGTGGCCGAAAATCGCCAAGCAATGGCAGTCGTGATGCTTTTTTTAGTTAGTATCTTCTACAATAATTCGAATTTCAAAACTGAAATCAGCCGATCGACATGCGGGAAAAATTTAAGAGTTTTTTTTATACCTATCACGTGTTTGCATGTAGTTTGGTTCCCGAGTCAGCAAAAGCGAATTTTGAAATATGCCCGTAACTTGTGACGACGTTAATTTTTTTTCTTTACATGGAACAGTTATGGAGGAACATAATCGCACATTAAAAACTTTATATAGTTTTAAAAAATTAGATAGTGTAGTTAAATGTAGTTAATATGCTGTCTTTTAGTGGTAGCCTGGAATCGGTTAAACCTTTCGTTGCATATTCGAAAATAGTTCTTTTTGGGGCAGGATGCAGCTCCTTCAGTTTTGGTGTACGAATCCTAGTTCCTCAGTAATACTCGAAAGTTCCTTTCCAAGGTTTTAAAATAACCAATTAAAAAATCTGGAGTGACTCCACTCGACTTTCCGAACACTTACGAATAAGATCATAACCAAGCATTTAAATAAATTTTAATCGATGAATCATTCTAACATATATACCAAATTGAAGCTCGATCGAATGTACCGTATAAACGCTAGCGCACTTTCAAGAATTTCTCCCCATAGGCCATAATGTAAAAGAAATCTTTATTTTATCCCTGTAGAAAAACTAAGTCCTACACACATCAAAATCAATACAGGTCTTGCGACGGTGGTTTATAACATGTATACCCAATTTGAGCTCGATTGAATGTACCGTTTAAACGCTAGTGCACTTTCAAGAATTTCTCCCCATAGGCCATAATGTAAAAGAAATCTTTGTCGTAGCCCTGTAGAAAAACTGTAAGTCCTATACACACCAAAATCAATACCGGTCTTGTGACGGTGGTTTATAACATATATACCCAATTTGAGCTCCATTGCATGCCCTGTTCAGGAGCTATCGTGTTCACTCACATACACACAAACACACATACACACACACACACATACATCTCGTAAAAATAGCATAAATGAATTCAGAAGACCTCAAAACGTGTAAATACCCCAAAATCTCGAATTCGAATTTTTTCATGATTACAATACTTTCCTTACATGGTACGTGTTCGGAAAGTAAAAATAAAATTATTTAATTTTTTTTGTTAGATTCTAGCTCTTTTATAGTAATTTCTTACCATTTTCTTTCAATCGCGTTTAAGCTTCACGAGAAAGAACTCTCAATAATGAACAAGTGATATTTAGTCTTGTCAAAACATAAAATGCTAATTTAAAGTTCAAGTTTTTAACTTGAATAAAAAAAAACAATATTCGGAATAAGCACTCAATTTATGCACTTTTATGCTATTTAATAAAGCTTTCTTCATAAATAAAAACTGATAGAACGGCTAATATATTTCGAAACTTCGTGGGTTGTTCAGTTCTCAGACATGTTTCACGTTAGTGATTGTAATTCATTGTGCAGTGGCCCGGCCCTCAACCACATTGACTTATTACAGGATTAAGCCTAGTAATAGAAAAATATTTTGCCATATCTCCCTCCACTCCAGTTTTATAATATGTATAATGTTGGTAACAATTATTACAATGTAATAGACTCAATATATTTTTATGAATAAATGTGTTTCTTTGACTATTTAGTAATGTTTTATTAACCCAATTCAACACAAGGTCAAGGAGAAATTGTTTTTTTTCTGCACCAAAGTGTATCAGAATGCGCGTGGACTTTGTCTATTTTCAGGGCGCGCATCTTGTTCGACGTCAGCGATGACGGCTTCCGGTTTCTTCCCCGAACACTCGATTCAGTATGGAGAGAACACATGCTGAAATCAGGATTTGAATTGAAGTGATTGTGTCTTGGTTATATTTAAATCTGGATTTAACGACATTTTTTTCTGTAGTGACAAAGATGGAGACAAGATTGATTCTTCAACTATGATGCTGACAGCAAAGTCAAAACTTGTCGTTGTAGAAGGTGCAATTCTATAGTTTAATAGGCGACACAATGGTCTTTAAATTTCTGTAGTACGTGCTGGATTTTTATTATGTGTTACAGAAATTTTAAGACCATTTTGTCACATATTAAACTCTAGAATTGCTCTTTCTACAACGACTATGTTCTATCTTGGCTGTCAGCATTTCGCTTGAATCCCTCTTGTCTCCATCTTTGTCACTACAGAAGAAAAGGTCGTTAAATCCAGATTTAAAAATAACCAAGACACAATCACTTCAATTCAATTCAAATCCTGATTCCAGCTGTGTTCTAACCATACTGAATCAAGTGTTGGTGGAAGAAGCCGGAAGCCGTCATCGCTGACGTCGAATAAGATGCTCGCCCTAAAAATAGACTAAGTCCACGCGCATCCTGACACTCTTTGGTGCAGACTGCGCAAAATGAATTACTTACACAACTGAAGATCTAGCACCATTTTAGCTGTACAAAATTTTTATTAATATCCAAAATGTCTTACAAAATTTCACAAGCAACTTACATTTTATTATAACAAAAAATTTCTTGAGATTTCCTAAAATGAAAGCCCCAAATACTTGAAGATCTCGGGAACAATTTATCTTGAATGCACCACTCGGGAAAATGCAGGCCATCGAAATTTTTGAAATTCACTGCCAGTCACCTGAAATAAATACAGCATATATATATATGCGTGTGTATATGCATTTTCTGCAAAACTTACATATAATAAACTTCAGAATTAAATCCTTTTGATATGTAGACTCACTCAAAAAGATTCAAGTGTAATCTTAATTCTTTGTGCATTTTAATTTCAGTTTTGATAATACCGAATTTTTTGAAAATCAATCGACTGAAATAAATGAGAAAAATTATGTGTATATATTTTACTTTTTACAAATAATAGTACTATATATATATACGAAAACGACATTTCATTTACACTTGAATGCTCTGAGAGCGTGTACAACATTTTTGGAATACTCTTCACCACTTAGACAAGTATTTCCAACAAGCTTTCTACTTCTTCGGGCTGGCAACATACAAAAATAGCAAATCCAGTGTGGTCCTAAACCATACATCAAATATGTGAAGGGTGGTAGAGGGGACCAAGATGGCACAGAATCACATAGCAATGTGGGGTGGAAAATTTAGTCTTCATGTATCCGTTAATAATCACTTTGGAAGAAGTGTTGAAGTAACAGTGAACTTTCCGATCATCGTTTATCAGAATAACGAACGCATTTTTTACAGAAAACACAACTAAAACTGATAGTTTACAAATTTCATTTCGCTTTACTGATGAAAGTGTCATCAATAAAGCTAAAACTATCGCTTAATGAAGAAAAGCTCATTGTTTATGAAACTTCATCAAGAATTTAGACCGAAAGTTCTTCCAAAGTGTTTAATGGGAGCTAGGTGATTAAAGCGAGCTTTGCTAAAGTTCTTCCAAAGGTTGTACATGGAAGATGACATTTCCAATACCACCTTTCTTTGTGATTCTGGACCGTCTTTGTCCCATTTACCTGCCTTTTCATTCTTGACTTACAGATTAGGAGCACCCTGTATAAATTAGTCTTATGTCTGTACATTACTTGGAATTAAAAAATTATACGATTTCAATCAGTTTCAAGCACCTCGGAACCCAGTACAACCGTGAAAAATAATTTGCCGTTTTGTCCCTGATTTTTTTTTTTTTTGTCAGCGCATCAACTAAAAATGAAATTCCTTGACATGATAGGTAGTCACTGAACTTAAACTATAGACGTCAAAATTCTTAGAAATTTTGATCAGATTGTGAACTTTCGAGAACTGTTTCAAAATGTGTAAATTTTGTTCAACTTTTCGCGCATCACCTAATAACGACTACAGCGAATAGAACGAAATGTGGTGACATTTTAGGTGAACATGAAACTTAACGGTGTTATTCGAAAAAATCATGTGATTTTCGTACATAATTACAAATAAACTAATTATGCCAGGCACTTCAAAATTTTGAAACTGTCTCTTTACAAGCTGTATTATATACTGCGAAGACAGGCCAATCTGTATCAGTTTCAATACTTTTAGAAAAAATTCTTAAAAATCGGAAATTTTCGCAAAGCGTGTCACTCTTCGAAAAATCTTGCAGCTCAGATCCATGTTTAAGAATTTTTTCTGAAAATTTCACAAAAGCCACAGCGTTTTCGCTTATCGTAGTGTGTAAAACGGCTTATGAAGAACCATCTGGAATTTTTTGGAGGCCATGGTGCTATTAGTTTATTTCAATTTGTGTACCAAGACTAAAAACAGAGTTCTTTTTTTTCGAAGAACAGCCTTAAAACTATAGACGTCGAATCTTTTGAAATTTTTTTTATATGATTGAGAGATTTTGTGCAGATTAGGTAAATGTTTGTTCCATGTTTTAAAAAAGTGGCATTGGAATAGACTGAAATTGTATATTATGTTTTGGTGCAAGTTAATTTAAATTATAAATACTGCGTGACATAGGCTTGCTCCATTATTTAGGATTTTCGCACATGCGTAATTGTTATTTTACTAATGTTTACATGCATCTAGTTCTTGCCGTTTGCAGCGTCGATTTTGGTGCCACATACGTTAGCGTATTATATAAGTAGATCCTTCCAATTCTTAACTGACGCAACTGCTCTTGAACTTGTGTGCTCCCATTTAGAGGGTTAAAGCTTTAGAGCTTTAATTCCAAAAACTAGGATAAAATAACTTGGACCAAATTATATGAGATTCAGCACGGCTGAATCATGTTCTCCGGCTATAACATTAAAGTTTGCAGGAAGCCAATTACTTTACGGTTGCTCTGTAAGATCTCGGCTGATCCCTACCAATGAAGGAGACCTTATTCTCTCACTCATATATGAACATGTTACGATTACAGGAATTTTTCTAATTAGCAAATGGGGATAATGTTCAATATTCGTACTCACAGGAATCAATGGTATTCACCCCCGCCTTCCACCTCATGCTCAGCTGACGAGACACCCGGTTCAGGCTGACGAGACACCCGGTTCAGGCTGATGAGAAACCCGGTTCAGGATGACGAGACACACGGTACAGGATGACGAGACACCCGGTTCAGGATGACGAGAAACTCAGTTCAGGACGACGAGACACCCGGTTCAGGATGACGAGACACCCGGTTCAGGCTGACGAGACACCCGGTTCAGGATGACGAGACACCCGGTTAAGGATGACGAGACACACGGTTCAGGATGACGAGACACACGGTTCAGGACGACGAGAAACCGGGTTCGGGATGACGAGACTCCAG
This sequence comes from Cheiracanthium punctorium, assembly GCA_038373885.1. Taxonomy (NCBI): domain Eukaryota; kingdom Metazoa; phylum Arthropoda; class Arachnida; order Araneae; family Cheiracanthiidae; genus Cheiracanthium; species Cheiracanthium punctorium. The sequence goes on from JAWZYV010012412.1 coordinate 128,286, forward strand.
GCTCAGATTGACGAACTTCCATGTTCCGTCTGATGAGCTGCCTCAGATGCAGACTGTGAAAAAAGAAAACTATAAGAATACTAACATATAAATGCTCGGTGAAAATTGTACGATTCATGCGAATCAGATTGATCGGCTGTAGCATTAAATGTTTACTGAACATATGCTGAAACCCGACTTTCTATAAACGGTTGCTATGAAAGATTTCGGCTAATCACTAAGTAATAAAGGATCCCCAATTTTCAACAGTTTTGCACAAACACATAGAGACGCGATGATCACAGGATTTTTTTTTTAATTTTTCAAATATGTAAAATGTTCAGTACTCTTACTCACTGGATCAATGGGGTTTCAGTTGTTCGGACTGTTGAGCTTCTCTGTTGCCGATTCTGTTGAAGTCTCCTTGTTGCCGACTGTTAATGAGCCTCAACGTTTCCAACTTTTGAGCCTTCTTGTTCCAAATGAAGAGCCGCCATAAATGTAGGCTGTAAAATAAAATATAAAAATGCACTTTTACATCCTTAGCAACATTTAACTGCACAAAGAAAATTGTATCCAAATAAATGCATTTAGTCAAAACCATCCTATAAAAATTCAATTATGTTTTTAATTAGATTTCAAGTTTTTTTCCCCCTTAGAGCGGAAGGGTTGATTCGGCATTTGTCACATGACTCACGATCGGTTTAAATACTGATGAAATAGCCAGAGACTCACGAAAATGATCATTTTTCGAAATTGAAAATAAAAAAAAATTATATTTTCGGATTAATTCAGTTTACGGTGTTGTAACTCGTGTTCTAATTAATAGTGTTACATAATACAAAAATGCAAGCGTTGACTGTTTAACGCTTAGACCATTCCTTTTAGAGCAAATGAAGCCTTAAACGAACAGAAGCTCCTCAAACTTTATATTGCTATTCTCCTGCAGTTCTCAGAATTACTTCATTATACTGGCCTTTTTACGAACAGAAGGGGAATATTCTTAGTTTTCGCCACGATGGAAGAGAACAGGCTTTTATAAATATACTGCGTGCTAAAACAAAAGTAATTCAATGTTAGAACTCAAGAAGCTTTACTTGCGTGCCTGTTTAAAAAATTATACATCTAATGCTTTAGAGCTACAGGCGAACTCTAGAGATCAGTAACAGCTGTTACTGCTAGCTCGGATTTAACGAAAAGCCGATTTTAGTGTAGGGGGGTAAAATCAACCAAGACGGTGCGTGCCCCACGTAAACACGGCGACAGTCGCTGGAGCTTGGCGGTTACAAAGCAAAGAATTTTAACACATTAAAATTGCACATAAATTGCACTATCAAAAACATTAAGGCAAAATGCACCGTCCATATTTAATCTAAAAAAGTCTGAAAATTCAGTAACAGGTCATTTACAATGAGCAAACAGTGGATCGTTTTTAACTCAAAAAAACTACACTGGATTAAGCAACCTAGTTGTACAGCTAATGTAAACTGGACAAACACTGGCCCGTTTTCAACAAAAAAAAAAAAAACATCTGTGGATTAAGCAACCTAGTTGTACACCTCATATAAAGTCAGTATGATTAGAATAGCACCTAAATAGCATTGACGAAAACATAAAAACATTCATAATCAATTTATAATTCACAATAAGAACCCCAAACATCCCAAAGATTCGTTAAAAAAAAGGAGCACTTTATTTTTTTTTATTAACCGCTCAAAAATGTCCCTAACACCCACCACCTTATAACGTAAAACCAACATGCTTTCTTTTATTTAGTTTTATATTCACACCATATTTCTAACAAACACACACACACACTTTCTTTTCATACAATAACATATTTCATTCCTTTCCATCCATAACATGAACCAATTTCAAATTCCAAAATTGTCGATACACGTTTCTTTACAGTTGCCAGTCAAAACTACCACCTGCAGGGTGCTTCACTCCCGCTGTGCATCGGCAGCGATGGCGCCAGAACGATCACCAAATGAAACATGTAAACAAACATTGATATGTAAAGAGCACCGGATACGGAATATAGTCCTCTTTTTCTTTGATGTGGAGGGTTATGTGAATTGAGCTTTTAGCCCCCTACACCGCCCTTAACCCATTTATGCCTAGTGTCCCTTTTTTAGGACGGCATTTTCGCTATTAGTCGAAAACGCCGTTTTCGACTACATAAAAAATATTTATATCTCCAAGCCTTTATTCACGAGTATTGAGCCTCAACTCTACAAAGTATTTTAACATGACCTAGTAGGATGTTGATATTTCGATTTTTATGCATAATGATTTTAAAAGAAATCATCCCTTGTTCAAGAAGTTGACATCAGAAATTTATCTATTATTTCTGTTATCAGTAAAAATCGAAGAAAGTCGCAAAAATATCCAGGCACAAATGGGTTAATATAGATTTCGGCTTTTGGAAAAATCCTCTCTTATCCAGCACCCGTTTTACGAAACTCACATTCATGCCAAATTTTTGTATTTTTAGCTTCAGTAGTTTCGTCTAGGCGAGATACTGACTATAATGATATTATGTATAAAGAACTACATAAAAAAAAGTTACTTTCTGATCCCATACATTAATATGCTAGTAATGCTATACTTACTACATCTACTGTAGCTAACTTGCTTAATGTCAAAAAAGCTTGACTAAGCCAACATGGAGCCCGTTTCATATATACACATTATTTGGCAAAGATTAGAAAGCTTGGAACTACAAGCCACGTGCCATCTTAATTTCCAAGCTTTCTACTTATGTAAATGATTGGAACTTTTTAGCAACCGAAAAAGGGCATCCCTTTGATACCGACCAGCATGATTATAATGACCAGACATTTATCATTTTTCTCAAAATGTTTCATTAAAACCAATTTTTTTCAGTATATTTAAATAACCTTTTTAGAAAATTGTTAAAGCAGAAAGAGGGGAGGCGGGAAACCTTCCAGAAACAACACATTTCATCAAACATAATGGGAACATTTCTTAATTTGAGGGACCCCTTTGACTGAAGGCCGGGAACAACTGCCCCCCTGCCACTGACTTAGTCAGGCTCTGATAATGCATACATGACAAGTGAAATATCGATGTGTGACTACTTATAGACAAGAATGTGATAAGGCTTCACTATCTTCCACATATCTCTGCAAGCTTTATACTACTAAATTGAACTCTGTTTTATTTTTGTAGATTAAATTTACTGATATAACGACACTATTTGTAAGTAATTAAGTTTCCTTTTTGAAATATTTGCGAAGCTTCAAAACAGAATGTAGTTAAACTAGATCTCAGTTTTGCTTTTAAATTAGATATAGAACCACATCTTACGTTAAGAACATTTACTATTTACTTGGTGGCGTCCCAAATGCGATATCCCATCATTAATATAAACAATAAAAGAATTTAAAACTCTTAATTAACATCATAAATACTGACTTAATCAACTCACCAAACAAAAGTGTATATTAATTACATAGAAAGTAATCTTCACTGTTTATCTCGTTAGCTTATCCGCCAATGCCAGATGCAACCTCTTATCAAAATCATTCTCGAATAGCAAAAATATAACGCATTATAAGCTTTAGTGAAGAGTGTTCAGACATATTTAATAAATAAACCCTTGGACTGACACACATGTTCATTTTTTTCCTACGTGGCCATTGTAAACATTTCCGACGCCTTACGTTTTAACTGTTAAACGATCCAGGGCTCTATTCTGCCACGTTCGTTTAAGCGAACGATTTGTGACGTAATTCGAAGCGTATGTGCGAATGTAAACATTTGATAGGAAGATTCAACACCTACAGCTCTACCGTACCTTGCAGAATACCAACATTCGTTTGCAGGCTGCGAATGACGTCTATTTGATGTTACACATACCAACATTCGCTTAAACGAACGTGGCAGAATGGAGCCCCAGGCTTGTGTGCTTCATCCTAAGACTTCTGTTATCCTCCTTGGCTATTGATGCCAAACGAATGACAAATCTGGTTACGTGTTTTTCACCAAACCGTTTTCAATGGCCTGATACCACATAGAATCAATCCTTGTTGGGGACCGGTAGCTTTGAGGTTAAAGGCATGTCTACTCCACTCGAATGGCCTAGGCGTGTTATCGTGAGTTTCCCACTCAATCCCGTAGCTCTTTAACCCATTTATGCATAGTGTCCATTTTTTGGGACGGCATTTTCGCTATTAGTCGAAAACGTTATTTATTTTTCCTAGCCTTTATTCATGAGTATTGAGCCTCAACTTTACAAAATATTTTAACATGACCCAGTAGGATGTTGATATTTCGATTTTTATGCATAATGATTTTAAAAGAAAACATCCCTTGTTCAAGAAGTTGACATCAGAAATTTATCTATTATTTCTGTTATCAGTGAAAATCGAAGAAAGTCGCAAAAATATCCAGGCACAAATGGGTTAAATTTCCTTTCTCTGAGCTACTGAAACTTTCATAGAATTGTCTACTTTCTTGAACGAGATTGAAAAGCTAACACTTGGAACCAAGCATACAAATCCGAAAATTAATGATCGTAATAAAACAACAACAATCTTTGCGTTCGCAAGCTCATCAACACGTGTGACTAATTTTCGAGCAAAAACCAGAACAAGTGTGATTGTGTCGGTGGCTGAGAGGTTAACTCATTTGTGCCTGGATATTTTTGCGACTTTCTTCGATTTTTACTGATAACAGAAATAATAGATAAATTTCAGATGTCAACTTCTTGAACAAGGGATGATTTCTTTTAAAATCATTATGCATAAAAATCGAAATATCAACATCCTACTGGGTCATGTTAAAATATTTTGTAGAGTTGAGGCTCAATACTCATGAACAAAGGCTAGGAAAAATAAATAACGTTTTCGACTAATAGCGAAAATGCCGTCCCAAAAAAGGGACACTAGGCATAAATGGGTTAAGGGACTGTCCTCCTCTTCGCTAAACACACAGGGAGTGCGATGGGGACCGGTGGTTTGGAGGTTAAGATCCTATGCCTCTTTAAGCCTATGTGTACGGTTGTGGGTTCGATTCCCAATCTCACCACAGTCCTTTTCCTTTTCTTTGTGGTAGTAAAAATTTCATCCAGTTGTCGACTTTATTCGACCAGGATTTGTAAGAGTCTTTTCTAAACCAAGCACGTAAGCCTGAAAATAAATGTTCCAAATACAACAACAACGAGGTGTGATTAGTGGTACTAGTTTCTTTCGCGTTTAAGAACGACCTCCGTTTCAGCAGTTTCGGTGCTTAGGGCAATCGTTTGTTCATCATAAAATCTTGCTGCTTTTGTATTTGGAACATTTATTTTCGGATTTATTTGTTTTGTTCCAAGAAACCGCTTATAAACCTTCGAAGAATTAAGAATTACGGTGAAAGTTTTCACCAGCACACAAAAAAAAGGAAATTAAACAACCAGAGGTGAATGGGAATCGAAGCCATGACCATACGGATGTAAATATAGAATATTTGCACGTGACTTCACTGAAATATTTTACACTGCTGGCCACCCAAATTGCAACACCAAGAAAAACAAGAGATATCACAACAAAATTTATTGTGTAGATAACATGTTGACCAAGTAACAAATGATTAAATTTACAGCATTCTATGAAGCGTGGTTCCTGCCAAAATCAGTACCCAGAGTAGCCGCCGTTGTTGGAGATCACAGCTGCCACACGCCTCGGCATTGATTCAAAGAGACTTTGAATGTGTTCTTGGGGTACAGCAGACCAAGCAGCTTCCACACGTTGCCAAAGTTGATCTGGTGTGACAGCTGGGGATGAACTCTGGGTCAGTCGTTGAGCAACCATGGACCACATGTTTTCTATCGGCGAAAGATCCGGAGAGCGCGCCGGCCAGGGAAGCAATTCAATCTGGTGATTGACGAAGAACCCTTGGACAATGCGTGCCACGTGTGGCCGTGCATTATCCTGCTGAAATATGGCTGTTGGCAAGCCCTGAAGGTAAGAAAGGACAACTGGCTCCAACACCTCGGAGATGTAGCGCTGGCTGGTTAAAGTACCGGCAATGCGTACTAGAGGAGTGCGAGAGAGATATCCGATACCGCCCCATACCATAATACCCGGTGCAGGACCAGTGTGACGGTGCATAATGCAGCTGTTCAGCATCCTCTCTCCACGGTGTCTCCAGACTCGAATCCGACCGTCGTGGTGTTGCATACAGAAGCGTGACTCGTCAGTAAAGAGAATTTCATTCCATTCTGTCGTCCACATCCTTCTTTCATCGCACCATTGGCGGCGGAGACGTCTGTGGTTCCGCGTCAGAGGTAGACAAAGCAACGGACGTCTTGCGGACAGACCATTCTGCTGTAAACGACGTCGAATGGTACGCGCAGACACTGGATGATGCGTTACAGACTGAATCTGCTGTGATATGGTTCGTGATGTGACTGAGCGGTCCGTCACTGCCATGCGTACAATCTGCCTGTCATCACGTGACGTGGTGCACTGAGGTCGATGCGGTCGATCACGTCTGTCCGTCGTACCCTCCTGCACCCAACGATCACATATCCGCATCACAGTTGTTTGGTTTCGTCCAATACGACGACCGATTTCCCTGAAAGATAACCCACAATCTCGGTATGCCACTATCCTTCCTCTGTCAAACTCGGATACTTGATCAAAAGATGATCGTTGTTTCCTACGAGGCATAATTTATCGTTTTTTTGAAAAAAAAGCAAGAAAAACACAATTGCTGTACTTGAAACCGTCGAAATCTCCAAGCCTTAAATAGCGCTTTGAGGTGGCGCCACAGGCGCGCTTGATGTGCGTCTGCGCTGAAATTCTAATCATTTGCATATCTCACCTCAGCTAATGCATGTTGTAAATTTCATATTATTTGCATGCTTCCTTCAGGGTGTTGCATTTACGATGGCCAGCAGTGTAGGTCAAGTCGGATATTTAGGGATACAAAGCCACATTTTTGGCCTATGAGCATTCTCAAATGAACGAATGTTTGACCAAAAAAAGTTGGTTGCTACCTAGCAAACACACACAGGTTCTCTGAACGTCTATTAACATTCAGAAAAGTCTTCTGAACGTTAATAGACGTTCAGAGAACCTGTGTGTGTTTTTCTGGGTAAGGTCTGACGTAGTGATAATGACGTAGGTGAAACAGCTCTATATTAGAAAAATACAGGCACTTAGTTTTTCTAACTACGTTCTGATAGGTTAACTGTAAATAGGGATGGGATGCAGACTCTCTCATGACGGTCGTAGACCAGTTTATTGACCAATTCCAACTTTATTACTGGTTAAAAAATTGGAATCGGTCAATAAATTTGATTTAGTGACCGTCATTAGAGAGCCTGTTTTCCAGCCGGGGTTTTAACAATACGATTTTCTATTTTTTTACGTATTAGTTCAAGTCTTTCAAGCCGATCTAAAAATGTAAATTTTTATGTGGCAGAACTAAATAAAAATGCATTTATATTTACTTATAAGGTTAATTAATGTTTTACAGAAAAATGAATCAAAGGAGAAACGAAGCTTATAAAAGCGATTTTATTAGGTTGTAACGAAAGTTTTCCGCCACAGCAAGTATTGCCTGCACAAGCAGCTCGCGTTGGTGTCTTTGCCAATATTTTGCCAAAAGAATTTTGTTATTTAAAAGAAAAAGACTTGTTTGTTTTGGAGCACTGTGTTGTGAAATCTGTAAAACAATATCGTTATGATTAAGTATAAGGTGTCTGAAATGGAACTATCACGCTACCAGATTGAACCATCAGTTACTCTCAGTTCTGTTGCAAAAAGTCAGCTACAGAATGACACCGAATCATGTGTACAGCTAAAGGTACTACTATTGTATCATATGACACTGTGAAAATTTGGTACCGAAACTTCAAAAACGAGGACTAGGACATTAAAGAAGCAGAGCGATCTGGCCGGCCTAATGATGCTGATGAGGCCCGCCTACGACAATCTGTGGAGGAAGATAAAATATTCATCCACTCGAGAGCTAACTAAAAGAGTTAGACTTTAGTGCCATGTCCATTAGTCACGCTAAGCATCGTATAAACTTGACATATAAGGTCAATAGCTGGGTACCGCGTGAGCTGACTCAAGCAAATCTGGCGGAAAACTTTCGTTACAACCTGATACAAACGTAGCTTAAAAAACTTGTTGCAGTACAGCATTTCTAACTTAAGGAGCACTAAAAACTCGCTTTAAATCATCTTTACGTCTGCAAAAATTGCTACCTTTTTAAAAATCAATCTCACTTAAAAAGAAGGTAGCTCAAAAACGGTTTCACAGTTTTAATAGATTTTAAAATCTACTAAGCAAACACATTATACGAAATTCTGCTTTTGAATAAAAGCACTTCCAGATTGCAATAACTTCTAAACGATCCCACATCATTCCATCGTGTTTGCATTCTATTTAGCGTAGTTATTTCTAAAGTGGATACAAATATATAAGTTTTCTATTAAGGGAGGTCTAACATCAGTGCAAATATTGAATGGGAGCAATTTCTTCAGGACACATTTAACGTATTGGATATGGACGGATGGAAAGTCAAATATTTCGATCTGTATTTTCAACATGTTATAGCAGAGAGGCGGCTTTGAATTCAAATATGAAAAATAACGGAGTTCAGTTGAGCGTAAATGGACTTTGCTTTTTTTAAAAATCGGTGCTTACATATTAAATTGGAATATAAGGAAATGGGAAATGTTTTGCAATGCGATGCTAACAGAAAAGTTTCTCTATTTTTAACGTTCTTATTATGAAAAGGGAAAAGCATATTTTTTAACCCATTTGTGCCTGGATATTTTTGCGATTTTCTTCGATTTTTACTGATAACAGAAATAATAGATCAATTTCCGATGTCAACTTCTTGAACAAGGGATGATTTCTTTTAAAATCATTATGCATAAAAATCGAAATATCAACATCCTACTTGGTCATGTTAAAATATTTTCTAGAGTTGAGGCTCAATACTCATGAAAAAAGGCTAGGAAAAATAAATAACGTTTTCGACTAATAGCGAAAATGCCGTCCCAAAAAAGGGACACCAGGCATAAATGGGTTAACGTTCTTATCATGAAAAAGGAAAAGCATATTTTTTAACCCATTTGTGCCTGGATATTTTTGCGACTTTCTTCGATTTTTACTGATAACAGAAATAATAGATCAATTTCCGATGTCAACTTCTTGAACAAGGGATGATTTCTTTTAAAATCATTATGCATAAAAATCAAAATATCAACACCCTACTTGGTCATGTTAAAATATTTTGCAGAGTTGAGGCTCAATACCCATGAATAAAGGCTAGGAAAAATAAATAACGTTTTCGACTAATAGCGAAAATGCCGTCCCAAAAAAGGGACACTAGGCATAAATGGGTTAATAATTTTAGTTATTTATAAGAGGGTTTCTGAAGAAGGCAATAGTTTGATTACTTCGTTTTTCATACAGGGAGAATCGACATTAGTTTCACAAACTTTTAGGAGGGGTAAGATAAACCAATACGGTTCAGAATCACATAGCAAGGTAGGGTCCGAAACGTCATCTTCAGGTACCTGTTAAGAATCCCTTTGGAAGAAGTGTTGAAGTGTGCGTCCGATTTCTTAACCAAGTTTCATAAACAATGGGCTTTCATCCGACGATTTCATCAATGTAATGAACGAAAAAATTCTGTATTAACCCTTTATAAGTCCAGTTTCTGTGCAGAGAGTTGAAAATACTTGGGATCTTCCTGGCCCATTTTAATGGATTAATTCATATATTTACCTCTACTATAATAGCCCACGTGAAAATTGGAGAAGCAAGTATTCAACAAACATATAAATTTTGCTGGAGAATACATTAATTATTGACAAAATCAAAGTCAGAAAACTACCTGCTGCTTGTACACGGAATTAAACGCAAAAATATATAATTAAAAGCGATGCTTTTTATGTTCAATTTTCGAGTAATTATTCGAGCTTTCTTTAAAATTGCGAATGACAGAAACGTTCATAATCCAAATATAATTTAGAATCTAGATGTATGGAAAAAATATACATCGAATATAACTTGCACAAAAATCAGAAAATTCACTAATGATAATTGATTGCTGTATTTAGTAGACCGTAGGTGGTAAGTATTCTTACCACTGTATTATAAAGGGTTAAATTTTTCAAGCCGATTTAAAAATATGAATTTTTTTGTGGCACAGATAAATAAATATGTTTTTATTTTTATTTATAAGAGTTTAATTTTTTTTTACAGAAAAATGAATCAAAGGAGAAACGTATCTTATAAAAGCGATTTTACAACCGTAGCTTAAAATACTTGTTGCAGTGCAGCATTTCTAAATTTAGGAGCACTAAAAACGTCCTTTAAATCATCTTTACGTCTACAAAAATTGTTTCTTTTTTAAAAATCAATCTCACTTAAAAAGAAGGTAGCTCAAAAATGGTTTCACAGTTTTAATAGATGTAATATAATTAAATGGAAATGTTTTGCAATGCGCTGTTAACAGAAAAGTCTATTTTTAACGTTCTCAAAGAGGGTCTTGTTATGAAAAGGGAAAAGCATATTTTTTATTAATCTTACTTATTTATGAGAGGGTTTCTGAAGGAAGTAATAGTTTGGTTGCTTCGTTTTTCATACAGAGAAATTAGTTTTAAAAACTTTTAGGAGGGGTAAGATAAACCAAGACGGTTCAAAATCACATATAAATGCGGGGTCCGAAACGTCATCTTCAGGTACACCCTCCAAAAAAAAAGTATTTGAGCAAGAGAGAAAATTCCTATTTTAGATTTGCGAATAATAGAGTTTTTGAAAAACGGACAACGTGACAGAAATATGGAAATTCATATTTATACATAGCCTGATTCATATTCTATGATAAATAATTTTTAATATAGGAAACCAACGTAGGAAATTTCTCTCTTGCTCGAATACTTTTTTTTTTGAGGGTGTACCTGTTAAGAATCACTTTGGAAGAAGTGTTCAAGTGCGCGTCTAATTTCTTAACCAAGTTCAATACACAATGGGCTTTCCTCCGACAATTTCATCAATGTAATGAAAGAAAAAATTATGAATTAACAATTTTTATCAAATGCAATCCGTGAAAGATGTATTTATTTTTGTAAAACCGTGGTCGGAAAGTTTACTATTACTTGAACACTTCTTCTAAATTGATTATTAGCAGGTACATGAAGACGACGTTTTCGACCCCCCCATTGCTATCTGATTACGAACCGTCTTGGTGTATCCTACCCCTCCTAAAAATTTGTAACCCTATTGAAAACCGTGTATGCAGCATTAATAGTTCGTCTACATGTGACCTCAAAAGATTTCTTATACATTACACTTTATGGGCTGTCATTCTTTAAAATGTATTTTACAGATTTTTAGACTATTTGAAATGAAAAAAAATTCATACATGTTATTAAGGATTATAAGATAAAGCTCTCCATCTAACATAGTGTCTGTATCATTCTTAGCTCTTTAACATTCAAAATAATTCCAGTACATTAAGTTCAACAGCAGTTTAGAGAGAGGCATCAGTTGAAAGCACAATACTATCTTACTACATAATATTAGCTAATGGTCCGACGGCGATCTTGTGCTTCCCCAAAATTAGAGCCAAAAATCTCCAATATTGGCGCCTTTAGCGTGTTTTAGAGATCTTCAGTTATTTGAATGGAAACAAAGTTGACATATATGCTAAGGCTCACTAAATAATGCTCTTCATCGAAAATAGTGTTTGCATCATTAAGAGTTCTTCTACAGGAGCACTCAAAATAATTCTAATGCATTATGTTCAAAGGCAATTTACAGACAGGCATCCATTTAACCCATTTATGCCTAGTGTCCCTTTTTTGGGACGGCATTTTCGCTATTAGTCGAAAACGTTATTTATTTTTCCTAGCCTTTATTCATGGGTATTGAGCCTGAACTCTAGAAAATATTTGAACATGACCCAGTAGGATGTTGATATTTTAATTTTTATGCATAATGATTTTAAAATAAATCATCCCTTGTTCAAGAAGTTGACATCGGAAATTGATCTATTATTTCTGCTATCAGTAAAAATCGAAGAAAGTCGCAAAAATATCCAGGCACAAATGGGTTAAAGCACAATGCTATCATACTAAGTAATACTACGCAGTACCTCCCTCAAAATCTGCGCTAAAAGTTTTCGATATTGGAGACTTGCAATAGATCACTCAAGTAGGGGAGAAAAAAAAATCTTTCACAAAATGAAACCAGCTTTGGCCATATTTTCCTTATTTGGCGAGAAATCAAAAAATAACTTAATGTGGTAATATTAAGGTATGGTGATTTCAATGGAAATTTTAAAAATTCATGAATCGCGCTTTAATTAAGTGATTGAGTGTGTTGTATGTTGTTAAGGCAAATGTACGCCAGGGCTATCTGCTCAAAGGAAGTGTAACCGTGTGTGTTTGCGTGCGCCAGTGCGTTGGAAAGTGTTTTATAATCGATGCATTTGGCATGATTTATCTTTCTTGTTATTTTTAGACATTAATCAAATTTCTGTTGAATTTTATTTTTATCAGAAAAGCATGCAAAACAGACTAATTATGTTAGACGAAACCACCATGGGGGAGTGGATAAGACACTAAAAATGGCAGACGGGTGAGGTGTTAAGGTGCCGCGTTCTGGCCAATCATGTTGCTATAGATCCAAATGTCTGGAGATTTGGTCAGTTTTCTCCAGATGTAACTTGAATCTGCGTCAGAACCCCTCAAAAAATACTCCGACTAAGGCAACTCTCCCTTGTTTGACAAAAGAGCCCGTAGCAGGGCGGATTAAAGGGGGGGGGCCCGGAGAAAAAAAAAAGGAATGAATGTAAAAGATCCTATTTTACTTCCATAAAATGGATGCATATGTCATTCTTCTAATTAACCCCTCCCCCCTCCCGACAAACTTGCATTAATCCGCCACTGGCCCGTAGTTTAGCCATAACAAATCAAAACAAATATTTTTACCCATTAAAAGAAACGTCAGTCAAATCCAATTTTTATGAAAAATGTAAAATAATGAGCGCATAAAAAACTGATTCATTAAATTAGAAAAATTAACATATTCGTTGTTGATTAATTAAAACAGATTAACCCATTTGTGCCTGGATATTTTTGCGACTTTCTTCGATTTTTACTGATAATAGAAATAATAGGTAAATTTCTGATGTCCATTTCTTGAACAAGGGATGATTTCTTTTAAAATCATTATGCATAAAAATCGAAATATCAACATTCTACTTCGTTGAAGTCGTTCTTCATCATTCTGCGTCATGTTAAAATATTTTGTAGAGTTGAGGCTCAATACTCATGAATAAAGGCTAGGAAAAATAAATAACGTTTTCGACTAATAGCGAAAATGCCGTCCCAAAAAAGGGACACTACGCATAAATGGGTTAAGCAATGTTATAAAGGCGAAAAACTAGTCCTCGCAGGTAATAATTTAGACTTCCTATCTTACGGCATGATTAAGCAATAATGCAAATGGCTGCGACAAAAAAGAGAATATTTCTTGATTAGAAATTTCTCTCCAATAGCAGTCATCTATTTGCTAAGTGGTTCCACAAAACGCCAAACTCCCATTTCTGTATATTTACGGCAATGATTTGAATGAACAACGCAATCAACGTTTGTAAATTAGAAATGGATGTTTTCTGAAAACTTACTGGTGATCAGTAAATTTTTCATCACGTTCCAATTAGGTAAGAATTGTTCATGCACAATTATTATGTGTATCCTTAATTGGGTAACGTTAGTTCGACGAGTCAGTAACACTTTGTATCACCGTGTTACAGATCTACAGCATACCAACTAAAGCTGTATAAATGAATAATAGTGTAGTAGAAAATATTTGAATGACTGGGTTTTTTAGAATAATGGGAGCATAAGTGACATAGGGTGATGAGTTTAAAAGAGTCCCGTTTGGTTTCTCTTATAACCCTTAAATCTGACGGATGTGGCAACTATTGTAACAATGAAATGTAGTTGTTTTAGAAACTTATTTAATTGTGGGAGACAATTTACAACACTGTTGGACTGTTACAACTTTATTTTGTGAGCTAAAACAGAAATGGAGACGAAGAACGTTAGTCAATCGTGTAATAATTTGAAAGACATAATTTAATTCATTTTTTTTACATTATCATACTATTATACCGGGCGTGCCAAAAGTTTGTGCAAACTTTAAAAAAAATCCTTAAAAAAGAACAAATGATGATAAAAATGCCTGGTTTGCACGATTGGCATCAGAAAGAGGGATGGATTTTTTTAAAGAGCAAATAAAATTAGCTCAAAAATGACCGATAGGTGGCGCTGATGTTGAATATGTAAAGCAAATGAATGCAAATGAGGTATACATTAAAATTAAATGAGCGGAAACACGACACCAACGCAGTTCTATATTTTCAAAGATTTATTTTGCAGCGCGAAATTTTCTCAGTGCGTCCGTTGCTGATTCGTCATTCTTATAAAAGAACTTGATAATCAGCGCTTTATCCTGTAACGACAGTATGATGTTGGCATCGATTGAAGAGTCCAAGTGCATTTAAGTGTTTTATTGACAGCCTGATTTGCATAAATCATCTTGTAGTGTGCATAGCAGTGCCACCTATCGGTCATTTTTTGAACTATTCTATTTTTTTGTTCTTAAAAAAAAATCCACCCTCTGTCCGATTCCATTCTTGCAAACCACACTTTTTTTAATCATCATTTGTTCTTTTTTATTGATTTTTTAAAGTTTGCACGAACTTTTGGCGCCCACGGTATATTATTAATCACCCCGTTATATTTTTTTTGTGTGGTGTTATCTAGGAAATTTTGATGAACCAATAAAGCATTTTTTTCAATGTACTACAAGGTTTTAGTCAATTCCACTTAAATCAAGCCTTTCTATAACTGGCATACTTAAAATAAATTCGAATTCCACGCGACAAGAACGACCTGGTCGGATGCGCCTCGAACATTCTGCCAATTCGATATTGACAAGACTATATATCTGTCTACAATAACAGAACAAGTATCCGTTCTAAAATAACTACGGAAGTATTTAAAGCAAACGCAGTTTGGCTAAAATAGGCGTGCGGGATACAACTTATTTATAAAGATATTTTCCCAGTAACTTTAATGTTGAAAAGAGAACTTGAGGATTGGTGAAGTGTGGATTCTGGTTTTTTTGTTATATTTTTTGAAGAAACAAATTATTTTTGTAGCATCAAGCATTACGGCTTGTAGTAAAAATTTCATGCATGCAATGCGCTTTTCACAAGTGAATAAAAAAAATATTTTTAACATATTTCATCAAAATTGAAATATGCTCGGAAATGCATTTATACTATATGCAGATGTGTCCCAAAAACACTGACATAGCCTTTTATTCTACATATAAATATTGAACTTAGATATATCTACTTATATAATACGCTGACACGTACCAAAATGGACGATATTTCCACCCTGAAAACGGCAATAACTAGATGTAAACATCACTGCAATAACGATAACGCAGGTGCAGTACAAAAATACAAATTAAGAGTTCAATGGTGTCCAATGGAGCAAGCATATGTCAGGTAGTAGCTAGAATACAAATTAACAAAAATCTGGAGTGACTCCACTCGACTTTCCGAACACTTACGATTAAGATCATTAACAAACATTTAAATAAACTTTAATCGATTAATAATTCAAACATATATACCAAATTGAAACTCAATCGAATGCTTGCGCACTTTCAAGAATTTCTCCCCATAGGCCATTATGCCATGATATAAAATAAATTTTTGTAGTAGCCCTGTAGGAGAACTATAAGTCCTATACAAACCAAAATCAATACCGGTCTTGCGACGTGTGGTTTATAACATATTTACCCAATTTGAGTTCAATCGAATCTACCGTTTAAACGCTAGCGCACTTTCAAGAATTTCCCCCCATAGGCCATAATGTAAGAGAAATCTTTGTCGTAGCCCTGTAGAAAAACTACAAGTCCTATACACACCAAAATCAATACTGGTCTTGCGACGGTGGTTTATGACATACATATCCAATTTGAGCTCAATCGAATGCTCCGTTCAGGAGCTATCGTGTTCAATCACATACACACAAACACATACACACACACACACACACACACACACACACACACACACACACATACATACATACATGGATTCAGAAGACCTCAAAACGTATAAAAACACCAAAATGTCGAAGTCGAATTTTTTCATGATTACAATACTTTCCTTACATGGTACATGTTCGGAAAGTAATAATGGGCACACAAAAAGGCAAGATCTTTCGCACTTTTTCAACAGCTTTAAAATATCGAATTGGCAATACTTGGCGAATGAATCGCCCATCTAAAAGGCGTCACATTGGGCTAAAGCACATTTTAGCCATTTGCTGTTTCAACATGGGCTTTTAGGATGACACCCAAAATGTATAGCAACCCTAACATAAATTATTTTAATGACAAATACCATTAAAACAAACGAGATACAATAGGATAAGAAGTCGTTGGTTAAACAAAGAAACATGATTTTACATTTAAATGAGTCCAGAAATTGAGTCAACACTGCACTGAGCATAAAAAACAGTAAGGTATGGGGAAGCGTAGCTGGCAGCCTTGGCGGTTATCACACTAGATTCCACAGTTATTTTAATGAAAAGGTACAGAATTTTTAAGTATCAATTAAAATTTTTAGGATATTAAACCTAAATAAATTAAAGCGTATTAGAAATCAGTGAATTGATGTAAGCAAAAATAATTTTAGGCAGGACTATACGCTATTCACTGATATAATCTTTAAAAGCATCAAGCGCTTTAATTTGTATCTCGTATGACCCTCTGCCCGTGAAAAGTGTGAAAACTGAGTTTTAGTATAAGTAATCTTATAAATAAAAATGAAATTCTGTTTGTTTGTTTGCGGATTTGAGTTGTATACAAATCCACAAAAATGGACCTATCAGCCTGAAATTTTGCACAGATATGTAAAATAATATAGAATAAATCATAGTCCACTTTAAAACTTTGAAAGTCCACCCGTTCCCGGAATTTAAGTGATTTTTTATGTTCTCCACGCAAAAAGCTTTCCGTAATTGTAACCCCTGTAGTGAAAAAAGTGTGAAATAAGGATCGTGGTTGCCATGTGTGGCGATTTTGCCGAATAAGATGTTTTAAAGTCTCAAAGTAAAAATAAAAGAATAATAATGATTTTTTTTGTTAGTTTATATTTGTAAGATTATTAATTTTTTATTATAATATCGTGTACATGGGAAATCAGAGTAGGAATGAAATGTTTTATACGCAAAACAATAAGAATTGAAGATTTCCGAGGCTAATAGGTAAATTTTTTTAGTTTGGCGAAAAAATAAAATGGCTCAAATGTCGATTTTGAGAAAGTGAGTTCTAGCGGTTTGCACAGTTTTCGGCTTGGCGCAATTTATTGAAAGCTTAAGGAAATAGATTTTTCAAAACAAGTGCAAAGGTTTTATTAGAATACAGCGTTAAATTTTAATGATCCGTGAAGAAACAATGCAGTTATTAAGGGATTTCAAGCGATCTATCTTCAGAATTCTCGCCGATTGAGTACATTGATTTAAGTTGGGGAATTCCGCCAAATTTCAGAAAATTGAAATCTTCTCATTTAGTACATCGGAGTAACGATGAATAAAACACGTTATAGTTGATAATTTAAAAAAATTCGGCTGTATTAAGGGATTCCATTTTTCACATAAATGCTTGCTTTACTTTTTGGCGGCCGAATGCTTCGAAAGATTTCCTGAAAAAACTCTTGCAAAATGGCGTGTGTTGGCACTTTGGCGAGGCTTAAATTTGAAACTGGATTTTATTTGAGACTGGGATATATAATGAGACTGGTTATATAAAAATGAATGTTGGTATGTGTGTATGAGGTTGAAAAACTCTAGCAACGTTGCACCATGAAATTTGGTTCACCTAAGTCTTTTATCATTGAGAAGCCTTTTATGCTATCCGTTTTCCTCTAACTTGCCACTAGGTGGCGCAGCAGAACGTCGAATTCTATTCCATTTAGCCGTTTACTATGCGAATATCGTCCAACCAATTTCGATGAAATTTGGTACACGCGGATATTAGAACACGGAGAATATTTTTCACTATCCATTTTGCTGTAACTTGCCGCTAAATTGCGCTGCAACGCATCAACTTCTATACCGTTTGACCGGCATAAAATTTCTTATACTTACACATTTCAGCACGAAGAATATATTCTAACTGTGTTCCTTTTGATGTTACTCACCACCAAATGGCACTGCAATGCATTATTATTTTAACTCGCCACTAGATGACGCTGCAGCAGGCCAAATTCTTGACCATTCAAACGGTCGCTATGAAAATCAGTATACATAGCTATTTAACAATGAGAATATTTTGGCGTTATCCATTTTGCTATAACACGCTACTTGACGGCACTGTAGCAAATCATTACTTTAATTTTCCACTAGATCGCGCTGCAGTGCATCACTTCTTGACTGTGCAACTGATCGCTATGAAAATAGGTATACATAGATATTTGAACACGGGGAAGAGTTTGGCGCTATCCATTTTCCTATATAATTTGCCACTAGATGTCGCGTCAACACATGAACTTCAGGGCTGTCCAGCCGATCGTCGTGAAATTTCGTATTCATCGATATCTGAATGCGAAGAATATTTCCGCCGTATCCGTTTTGCTAAAACTCGCCACTAGATTGCGCTACGCCGCATGACCTTCTGCGCCGTACAAACGATTGCCTTGAAATTCGGTATGCATGGTTATTGAACACAATATAAAGCGATATCCATTTTGCTATATCTCTTTATTACAATAAATAGTAATCACCACAAATCGTAATATCAAAAAGTCCATTCATTCCCGTGCGAAGAACGGGTACTTCAGCTAGTATGTAAAAAAATTATTCTTAAAACAAGAAGAATAGTAGCTGAGCTCCGGTGAGCTCCTATTCTAACTAAGCGACCCTGTCTGAACTGAGGACCTCTCTCTTGCGGCGCAACCATTTACCAATGCTGACACAAAAAAGGGCAACCGTTGCCATCGCTCAATTTAACTACCAGCAAGATGGCGGTCGATCGAATCGCCCATCGGGTGCCACAGATCGAGACCATTTTTTGACACAGCTGCGCCACACACAAAAGAAAAATTCAATACATTCAATTCGCTTACTACAATAAAGCAAAACTGATATATGTTGTTAAGTATTACAAACAATGTTCCGCATCGAAAACAGTGTACGTAGTATTTGAGTTCTTTCACAGGAGCATTCAAAAGAATTCCAATGCATCACGGTCTATACCAGCGTAGAGATATTGAACCATTCAATGCACTATATGCAATAAGTATGCAGACGTTCATAACAGCTTACTCTGTATTTAAAGGATAAAAACAGCCCCTTTAAGGGTCCCGCCAAATTACATTTAGTTTACACACTACTATGAAACATAAAAAACCACGCTGAAAAAGTGTGGGATTTTTCAGTATATATGTACAGTGGAACCTGCTAAAGTGACCACTTTTGAACACACATTTTCACTTTACAACCACAACACTTTATCATTGATGTAAGGTGATAAATTTTGTCCTTCCCGAAATTGGTTATATTGTACAGGTACAAGCTCCACTGTATATATTTTATTTTTGTAAACCCTTCTTACACGCAAAATATAATATTGTTCGAGGAAATTTCTTTTTGATGAATATGAAAAGTGTTTTAATTTGCTTTTAATGTACAAAATGAACTCATGTATGTGTTAGTTGGCAAGTTTTATAGTTAAAATGGTATGTTGTAAAGTACTAAAGTGCCCAACGCTACTAAAGTACTAAATTGCCCAACTATATACTATAGTACTAAATTGCCCAACGCAGTGTTAGGCATAAAAGCAGCAAAACAATAACGAATCCAAATGTATTGAGGCTTATTTTATTTATAAAGATATAAATACAGCTATTGCATAGAATTGGGGCACGAACACCTGATTGTTTCGAAGTTGACTAGAAAGACTGAATTACAGGCGTTGCACTGTACTTGACATAAAATGGGTTAGTTAGATAAAATCGTCGGCATAAAAATGGCCATGGTCCTTTACTTCTAAAATGTCGACGAATCAAGTCCAGAGTTGAAAAATTCGATGCTCATAAAAATATTTGCAACAAAAGTTCAAGATGATACATTTTCTAAACTGGCGACGGAATGGCTGATTCTGAAGTGAGAACCAGTTTATGATGCGAAGATGGAAGACGACTGAATTGCTTAGACGAGGTGGAGATGAGTGTTCTTGACTTCAGACGCATTGAAGAAATTTGTTGCGTTCATTCTATTGTAGCTGTTGCAGCTATTTCATAGGCTATTGTAGTTAGGTGGTGGAGAGGCTATTGAAGCGATGAAGAGGCTTGTGACTATTGAATAGAAGTTCTGTAGCAGTTCGTTATGGCTTGAAGAAATTTGTTGCGTTCACGCTATTGTAGCTGCTGCTGCTATTTCATAGGCTATTGTAGTTAGGTGGTGGAGAGGCTATTGAAACGATGAAGAGGCTTGTGACTACTGAAGAAAATGTCTGTTGGTTTAATCTCGGACTGATCTGGTGCAGGAGAGGCGAGAGAAGAACTTTCGGATGCGGCGGAATTTCTTTTTTGGTTTCGGGACTATTGCTGATGGAATGACTGGTGCAGCTTCGAGAGGTACTATGGCTGCCGACTGGACCTGGTTTGCTATTGATTGTTCTATTTCATATTGCTGAGCTATTATGTCGTCTGGAGGTATGAATTCACTGTCAATATTACAGGCTATTGCAAAGACATATTCAGGTATTGGACTTGGATTTTCTTCCTCTTCTATTGATTGAACATTTTGTGGATGGTTTTCTTTTGCTATTGAACTTTCTGATGGCCATTCCACCAGTCCGAGTTGGTTATCGAAATATCTATTGACTTCTTTGCGGGTCCAGTCGTCGTAACTATTGATTTCTATGGAGTCGTCAAGAAGTGGATAGAGTCGCCTGGCTATTTCTTCAGTGTGATGATGGTAGCTGCTGGGTCCCGGGTTATTGCAAAAGTAGATATCGGCGTGTTGAATGATAAGCTCTTCAAACTGTGAGTACCTATTGTATACTGAATAATATGAGTTGTCGGAACTAGATGCTGTATTATAGGATGAGGAAGAGGTTGAGTCCCAGTTGTCTTCTACTGATGCTTGGCCTGAATCTGGAACTATTGAAATGACTGTCTCCTGCTCCACCACCGAAGACTCCCCTGATTCGTTAGTAGGAGGGTCAGAAACACAAAAACGTTTCAACAGCTTTACTAGAAAGCACACGAAAATAATAGCACCAAAGATGATCAACGCCATACTTTGATAAAGGTCTATAACAGACTGATGTTAGTTGTTGAAATTGGCTATTCCCACATTGTTGTAAACAATGTAAAATACCACATAGTTGTAATAAATGGAAAAAATCCCATTGTTTATTAAACTGTTTTCTTATCATTATTGACATAACAATTAAAAGATACAGTGGGGGGGGGGCAATGTATAAATGTGACTAATCAAAACACTGTTTATTATTCATATGGCCCTCCCTCCTGGAAATCTTTTGAGTGTTCCTGTAGCAGAATTATAAATGATGAAGACACCACTTTCGATAGAGAGATTCATTTCTAACCCTTAACAACATAAATCACTTCTGAGTCGTTTGAAATAGCCTAATACCTCTAAACTACGCTTTAATGAATTCTTGCTCATAGAGCGTAACGAATTTAAAATCTTTTGGGCGGTCCTATAGATGAACTATCCAGTCAATTGAGACCAAAAGGGGAGGCGCACAACTACATGTTACAGGCGCGTAGCCAGGAAAATTTTTCGGGGGGGATATGAACTTATATGTGTATAAATAGCCGGAATTTCACCACTAATCCAAAAATTTCGGGGGGGGATATATCCCGATATCACCCCCCCCCCTGGCTACGCCCCTGACATGTTACAACAATTCTAAATATAAAGTTTCAAGATTCTACGACCAATAGTTTTTGAGATATGCGAGTTACGTACGAACGTACAGACGGCATGGAAAAACTGGTCAAAACGGACTCCGGTCGGTCAAAATGGGTTGCACACGCATTTATATGAAAGTGTATGCTATCGTACGATGAGATGCATCGCAAAAATTCTTAAAACTGAATTCAGAGGTATCGGTTTTTTTCATCGGAATCTGACTACCGAAATTTTCCGCGATCACATTTACTTCCTTATCTTATATTTCGTACAAGCAAGGAAGTAAAAAGAATGCTTCAGAACAACTTTTGAAATTGGGGGCCCTTTCGAACAGTGGGCAAAGTCCCGATTTATTCCCATGCGATAATAAGGCCTTGCATCGGTGCATATTTACAGCAGTTAGAGCAGGGCCTGACTATAGCACATTTGTTCCCAGGACACTTTCCAAATGTTGTCCCATCAGCTGTTTCAATTTTTGTACCTGCATATATCGCTCTAAACTCAGAGTGCGAATTGAACATTTTCTCCACGGGGGGGGGGACATTTGAAAGAAAACATTCTCCAGGTGGGAACATTTGAAAAGAAAAGGGAAAAAAAAAACAAGAAAAGGAGGGAAGGCGTAAAATGCTCCACTCACATAAGTTAGGTATTACATGACAAATGCAGTCGCCAACATGTCTGGGAAGGGACTTAAGTTCAAACAAAAGTCGATCCCCGATTTTCTGTGCACATATATGTAATGTATAAAAAGGTAATTTGGGTTTTACTAGTATAAAATAAAGATAAAATTTAAGTAGTAAATAAAGATAAAATTTAAGTTTTATATTGTCTCCGTACGAGAAAATTCTTTTTTAGTAAAATGCATACTTTCTCTACTTTAATTTGGTAATGGGAAACATTTTAACTTTTTATCAGAAAAGGGATCAGAAATACGTTTAAAGAAAGTTGGTAAAAGACACTACAACGCTAATAATAGCAGATGTGTTCTGTACTTATGTAATCATAGTATCTGTTTACAGCCTCTGAAATGCGAGCTTACGGTGTTGTTTTTGTACGTTATGTAATTAATATATGCATTAAAAACTTCTAAAAAGCATTAAGAACCGCCCTCTTCCGAACAAAATTTTAAAAAATGTGACCAGAAAAGTATCAGATATCATGCGAGGTGTCTATCCCTTTGTGCACGATTCTAATAAAATTTAACCACTTAATTCATGAAGAATGTAGTGCTGCTGAAATTTTAATTCAATCCTAGCATATAGCTATGGTGATGCCTGGTTCAGTGTGTAACCGTTCCGGGCAACTCATCCAAGACATAAAACTTTCATCTCATTTATTCCAAAAAGGTTAAAAAGTTATGTACGGAAAAGGCAATAACATCTACACCGTTTTTTGTATGATCCGCTTTACTTTTTTCATAATCTATATAAATAAAATTAGACTTTTGTCTGTACATTTCTTGGAATTCGAAAATTTTGCGATTTCTATCCGTTTCAAGCACCTGGGAATCCGATGCGACCCTCAAAAAAAAGTTTGTCTGTCTGTCATTCTGTCACTCTGTCGTTCTGTCATTCTGTCCGTGACGCTTTTTTCGTTTAAGCATCACGTAAAAACGACTGAAGCGAATGATATGAAATTGGGTGTCATGATAGGTGGTCACTCAAATGAAAACATAGTCGTCGAATTTTTAAAAAATCTTGATTAGATTTTCCGATTTTGCCAAAATCGTTTCAAACTGCGTAAATTTGTGTTCAAGCATCACGTAAAAACGACTGAAGCGAATGATATGAAATTGAGTGACATGATAGGTGGTCACTCAACTTAAAACATAGGAGTCGAATTAAAAAAAAATCTTGATTAGATTTTGAAATTTTGTGAAAATTATTTCAAACTGCGTAAATTTGTGTTCGCACATCATGTAATAACTGCAAAGGTGAAAAAATGATATTTGGTGAAATGATAGGTGGTCACTCACCTTAAACTATAAGCATCTAATTAAAAAAAAATCCATCAGATTTCGAGATTTTGTGAAAATCGTTTGAAACTGAGTGAATATTTGTTCCCGCATTACGTAATAACGACTAAAGCGAATGATAGGAAATTTGGTCACACGATAGATGGTTGATCAACATAAACTATAGGAGTCCAATTTTTTAAACATTTTCATTAGATTTAGAGATTTTGTGAAAATTCTCTCAAAATACGTTTATATTTCTTCAAACATCACGTAATAACAAATAATACGAATGATACGAAATTTAGTGATATGATAGGTAGTTGCTAATCTTAATTTATAGGCGTTGAATTTTAAAAATACTTTGATTACATTTGGAAATTTTGCGAAAATCGTTTTAAAATCCTGAAATTTTGTTCCAGCATCACGAAATAAAGACTGCAGGGAATGAAACGAATTTGGGTGACACGATAGGTTGTCGTTCAACTTAAATTCTAGGCTTCCAATTTTTCAAAAATGTTGATTATATTTTGAGATTTTGCGAAAATTATTTCAATATGCGTAAATATTCGTTCGCGCATCCCATAATTACGACTAAAGGGAATGAAATGATATTACTTAGTTACTCTCACCTGTAATATTTTAACAGTACATAAAAATTATAACTTCGCTTTCTTTACTTTGGCAATATACTACATCCATTCTGTGTACTCCTACAATGCTGACTAAAGTTCTTGCTTTTTGGAAATTTTCATTCACTAACCCGTCGAGGACGGGTACTTCAGCTAGTTATGTATAAAAATGAAGAAAACAATCTGCGTTACTTTGAAAATCTGAAAATCCGCCTGTTCCCCCCATTTTAAAGCAATTTTTTGCTATTTTCAGCTCTATTTTATTTCCGAGAGTCAAAAAAGTGAATCGTTTGCGTGACAAAATGAGCTATTTCAAGCGAGTATGACGTCAAATTTGAAGTCACGTTCAGCAAGCTTTGAAGGGAAGTCAGTTCCATTAAAAGTTTTTTCAGATAAGAAGTAATGCACAAGTAAGTTTGTTTTTTTAAATTAAAATAATCGTCTGCTTGAAGCATTCGTATAATAAGGGCTACACAAAACGAAATCGTTCGAATGCGAAAAGTTTCCGCGCGTTTCCAGAAGAGCATGAAATTCGATTAGGGTCTGTAATAAAAATTGAATATGAAGTTCAAATATATTGCGTGTACACATATTTTCGTCAATTTTTTTTTCTAGCGGCCGTTGTAATTCCTTCCACAACGGGCTTTGTCTTCCAGTATTCCATAATGAACAACAGCTATTATTTTCAAGTAAACTAAAATTTAGAACTAAAATGTTAGAAGAAAGTACTCAGAAATTGAGGGGGCTGAGTCTTATGTTTCAAAAGTTTAAATTAAATTTGTTGTAAAATATCTTCCTTCATTATGTATTACTTCACATCTCTAAATTTGCATTGCAATATACGGAATTAGTAATTCCGTATATAAAGTTTAATTAATTTTCAAGAGACAAATTCAGTTAAAAGTATTTAAACAGAGACTCTGCCCTCCTAATTTCTCTGGGCTTTTATCTAACATTTCAGTTAAAATTTTATGCCGTTTACTTGGAAATAATGGCTGTTTATTATGAAATACTGTAAATAAATTGCAACAACACTACATTATTTATGAATTACGTGGCTTATATTCTATAGATCATGCAGAGAGATGCAGACTTTTCGATGGGTTTCAGATACATTTCTGGTCATTCTTTTAAAAAGTTTGTTCGGAAGAGGAAAGTTTTAATGCTGCTTAGACGATTTTATTGGATATCATGTTTTTTTTTAGTATACTAATTTTTAAAAACAATTAATTCATTTCTGAGCTATCGTGTCAAGTGTACTGATTTATGCATTATTTACATTTTTTGTGCTTAATTTTTTAATCTTTTTGGAGTAATGGTGCTAAAAGTTTATTCTTCGAGTGGTTGCTCGGAATTGTTATAGAATTTATGAGCCAGTAAGTCAGGGATCAGCGTAACTATATATAGTAGGATAATATTACGTATCCAGAAAAAATCATAAAATTAAAGCGTATTAGAAATCAGTGAATTGATGTAAGCAAAGATAATTTTAGGCAGGACTATACGCTATTCACTGATATAATCTTTAAAAGCATCAAGCGCTTTAATTTGTATCTCGTATGACCCTCCGCCCGTGAAAAGTGTGAAAAGTGAGTTTTAGTATAAGTAAATAAAATAAATGATGAGTTAATTATTAAAATCACAAATGAAGAAAATCAATCGAAAAAATTATTTCGTTAAATATTTAAACGTCATCGAAATTATCGTCTCGATATAAATTTTATGATGTCTTATTTTTAATATTATAAGAAAAGACATTCATGTTTCTTCCTTCAAAACTGAGTTAAATAAAGTAAATAAAATAGATCAGGTTTTAAATATTAAAAATCACAAATGAAGAAAATCAATCGAAATAAATTGTTTCGTTAAATATTTATACGGCATCGAATTTATCGTCCCGATATAAATTTTAAGATGTCTTATTAAAGACATTCATGCTTCTCTCTTCAAACTGAGTCAGGTAAATAAAATAAAAGATGAGCCACAGGAAATAAATAAAATAAAATAAATGAACTATTAAAATCACAAATGAAGAAAATCAATCGAAATGAATTATTTCGCTATGTATTTAAACGTCACAATTATCCTCTCGATATAAATTTTATGACTTCTTTATTTTTTAATATTAAAGACAATCATGCTTCTCCCTTGAACATTTTACAGAAGTTAAGGAAATATTTTATTTTTTAGGAAATGGTATGTTCGGGAATCATTTATTCTACATACCTACTCAATGCGATATGATGTTGAATACATTTCCATAATTCTCGCAGTCACGCGCGTTGCATCTTGCCATAAATATTTGTACAAATATAAAAGTAATAAAATAAATCGAATAAAGTAAATAAAGTAGATCAGGTGTTAAATATTAAAAATCACAAATGAAGAAAATCAATCGAAATAAATTGTTTCGTTAAATATTTAAACGTCATCGAATTTATCGTCCCGATATAAATTTTATGACGTCTTATTAAAGACAGTCATGTTTCTCTCTTCGAACTGAGTCAAGTAAATAAAATAAAGGATGAGCCAGAGTAAATAAATAAAATAAATGCACTATTAAAAACACAAATGAAGAAAATCAATCGAAAGGAATTATTTCGCTAAGTACTTAAACGTCCCCGAATTTATCCTCTCGATATAAATTTTATTACTTCTTTTTTTTTAATATTAAGACGATCATGCTTCTCCTTCAAAAATTTACAGTACTTAAGGAAATGTTTTATTTTTTTTAAAGAAATGATATGTTTGGTTTGGGAATCATTTATTCTCCATACCGACTCAATGCGATATGATGTTGAATAAATTTCCATAATTCTCGCAATCACGCGCGCTGCATCCTGTCATAAATATTTGTACAAATCCAGAAAGCTGCATCTTTTACTAAACGCAATCAAATTAAACCGGCCTAATAACTTTAGAAACAATTTGCAAAAGCATCTCCTTGCGTGCATTTATAACGTGAGCTATATCATAAAAATATATTTTAAAACTCCATGCATTGAAATTTATGCATTTTATTAAGGAATTTTGGGTATTTGCTATTAAAATATTCAGAAACATTTTTTTTTCTTTTTGCCTCCTAGTATCAGGGGAAGAGATATTCCCGCAAATGAAGTCACCGTTATGATAAAGATTATTTGGGAAAGTATCGAAAAAGACATTTAGAAAATAACGTAAAATGTCGCTCCCTTTTGAATTTTACATCAAGAAAGGTGGTTTTACAGGTACACTCGAACCTTATTGGGATTTCTAGACTTTCTACTAAGTGCGAATGTTATGAATGTTTGACACTGATCCAGTAGTTTGAAACGAGAATCATCAGTAACACCGGTTAACAATTTTTTTTTTTTTGGGGGGAGGGAATTTCTGTTCTCATGTTTAAATTCGGATACTAGACACTGAAAAACACTTAAATTTTCACTTTTAGTTCGTAAAGTTTGCTTTTGTCTGATTTACGTCGATAAATATATTTTAATTAATTTCATAAACGAAAGATGGCAGCACTTTGATTAACCCGAAAGTAAACTGTATTATTATTTGTAACTCTGTAGTATTGCTTGTAGTATTATTTGTAGAATTATTTGTAATATTATTATTTGTTTGTATTATTATCTGCTCATACGAACATAAAAGGAATACGAAAAATATTCACTTTTAGACATTAATTTCTCATTATTTTGCATTTATATGTTATTGTTTATCACAAATCTTGAATAAAAAAAAGTCTTTTATACCTAGCAAAAACTTTTGTGATAATAATTTAGAGTGGTATTATAAAAAAAAATATATAAAAATCAGTGATTTTTGCTAAAAAATTGAAAACTTGCTTTAATTTCTACAAAAACAAACTTTCTTAAAAAAAAGTTATTTTCTTTAGTTTTTGCATAGGAGAAACTAAAATTTATTTAACATTGAGAAGTCAGACCCAAAAATTGTGTTGACCGGTGTAATATATGCTACACAGTACACTCGATGTTCACTAATTCGAAGGAGCAGGCCTTTAGGAAAAAGATTAAAAATGTTAATAATTATTCAATGGCTTATTCAAAATAACGGTACAGCAAATGGCAGAAGAAGAAAGATTATTTATAGCCTCTGGAAATATTATTATGCAAATTGCAAGTAATAAAATGCAATAGAAACTTATCTTGATCAATATAGAAAACAAAACTCCATAAAGAAAGCTTTTATCACTAATATTTAAAAAAATACTAATATGGACACCACGTGATTTTCTATTATGCTTATTGTACGGAAGATATTTTTGTGTAAAATAAATTTAATATATTGGTGATAGCCATGCGAAAGCATATAAATCCAGAACAAGAACCGTTGAGAATTAAAAAAATGCAGGCGCATGTGATCAATGATAGTGGTTAGTATTTGATGAATTGGTTGAACACAGGGTTTTTCCCCGATTTACGTATTTTTCTTCCAATTACTTTACAAAAACACACACATCTAGAATACCTGAGCATGCAGTAAACATCTTTATCGAAGGAAAAGAAAACGATCATCAACATGCCAGATATGAATAATTCTTTGCACTAAACAAGACATCACTTCCGAACTTTGTAGATGAAAACGAATGAAAATGCACTGTTTCTTAAATCACCGTAAATGAAGAAAACAGATTATTGACGATAATGAAAATTTTTTATTTTCAGGATTACGATATCACAATATAGGCTTCTAGGTTAAATTGCACACGATCAATATTGAAGTAAGGAGTAACAACATATTTTCACATAAAATTAGAATATATTATGGGCACGGACAGAGGCACAAGCCCCGAAGGGCAAGTGCTTGTCCAATAGAGATGGCCAATGATTCGATGAGTCGATTTAGTGATTCGAATCTTGGTACTGAGTGGCTCAGTCTTTACACTCACTCTCTACTGATTCGAATCTCAAGCCCTCAACTGTGGGGAAATACATTCCAAGTGCGAAGGGAAGGAAAACTTATTTTCCCTTTGCCGTTCCCAGAGATTTTCCCTTACTCTTTCAACTCTTTTCGACTCTTTACGACTCTTTACGACTCTGAGTCGATAGATGATTTGAAACAGCAAATGAGTGGGTGTGGGTGAGTTGGTCACTGAGTTGGTGCAGCAACGAGTCTTTACTGATTCAGTGTTTCGCTCTGTTTCGGTGATTGTATACGATCGTTGAGATTCGTTAGTTTTTCGAATCTTCTATCGACTCAGAGTCGAAAGGAGTCGAAAAGAGTTGAAAGGATGTTTCATTTAATTGGAGTTTTTTTTTTTCGAATCTTCTATCGACTCAGAGTCGAAAGGAGTCGAAAAGAGTTGAAAGGATGTTTCATTTAATTGAAGTTTTTTTACAAATCTTTGGTGTTTCATTTCTTGGTTGGTGGTCGGATTTAAAGTTTTATCTGTCTGTGGGTGTGGAGTGGGTCGAGCACCGTTTGCTTTTGGCGGGGGGCATAGGCGTTACTTCCTAAGGGCAAGAGGGGTCAATCCCCCCCCCACCCGAGAAAAAAATTAAGAAAATTCAAGTATCAGAGCTATTTATAATAATGATATTTTCTACAATCGGAAACATTTTGTCACAACATCCAAATATTACATACCAATTTACGCCAATGCTCGTGGAAGAGCGGGGGGTGTCTCAAAGTTGTTTAAACCTTTTTCCCTCGGGGGGATTCCCTCCTTCCAACTTGTCTGGCTGGTTTAATATTTGTTTAAAATTTAATGAAACATCCCTTTTCTACTTTTAACTTCAATATATGTCCCCCTGCCCCCACCCTCAAAAAAAAAAAAAAAAAAAAAAAAAAAAAGGAACGTTAACTTTACATGGTGGCGGGTTTTCATGTGAAGGGAAATAGAATGAAATAAAGTTAGGATTGTGCTTGTCACTTTTAATGAAGGATACAGGGTCGGTATTAAGCGCTCTCACAAAAGGACTTTGTAGTAAGCAAAATAACATTTCGCTTTATTGCTGCAGATTTCGTTTAAGATATTTTTTTTACCTTGTTTGTCGTTTAAGGGGAATGATTTTATTTTCTTTCGTAATTCAGAGAAATACAAAATAGGGTCTAAAGCAGTGGCGTAGTTAGTGTTATTGACAGTCGCGTAGCCAGGATTTTATTTCGGGGTGGGCTGGGTATCAAATTTAAAGATAAAGTTCAATTGTAAGTTAAATAAAGGGTCCCATTTATTGGGGGGGGGCAGCAGCCCCTCAGTAGGACTGGGCCAAAAATCGATAAATATCGACATATCGGTTTTATTTCAACATCAAATATCCGATATTCCCATTTTCATTTCAGTGAAATCTCGAATTCGATAAAGGTCAAAAATGCAGGCCGGCCAGGGGCGTAGCCAGAAATTTTTCATGAGGGGGGGGGGTTATGACTACTGCAACTCATATATATGTATACGTGTGTGTGATAATGTAGTGAAGAATATACACTTTGTATGGCAAAAAATTCCTCATGGGGGGGTTATGACCCCCCTACCCCCCCCTTGGCTACGCCTCTGAGGCCGGCGATAAGAAAATCCTGAGATCAATACCAGCTTGTGATGCTTTTGCTACTGCTTTCTCTCCGTTGATGACGATGCCGGATCGCGGAAAAAACAGCTCCATGGTTTATTAGTCTAATTACCATAATTAATTAACGTATATCTCGGAAACTATCCACCGGAGCGCGTTTTTATTGATTCTCGACCCCCCCCCCCTAGACTGAACATCCCACCGATACTTAAAATTTCGAATGCTTTGACACCAAACTTAACCTTTTAATCTTACAGGCCCAGGGGGTCATACGAAGCTCCCCTATCTATATTTTCAATTTGGGCATTTTAAACACTAGCCTCCTCCGGCGGCATCTCCAAAGTCTGGAAACCATCCCAGGGCCAATTTCTACATGTTTGCAGTCCTTTTAAGACTCAATCATGGTTAATTAGTCTAATTACCATAATTAATTAACGTATATCTCGGAAACTATCCATCGGAGTGCGTTTTTATTGATTCTCGACCCCCCCTAGACGTATACCCCCATCGATACATAAAATTTCGAATACTTTGACACCAAACTTAACCTTGTAATCTTACAAGCTCAGGGGGTCATACGAAACTCCCCTGTATTTTCATTTCGGGCAGTTTAAACACTATTTTTACTCGCTCAAGGAGAGAGAGATGCTAGCTGCCCGAGAACTCAGCGGAGAAGAAACCCGATGAATGGGTGAAGGGTGTTTAAATAGTACGGCTTTCGGCGCAGAGAGAGGGAAAATTTCTTTAGTTGTTTTATTGATTGAAGATTCGAATCACTGATTCGAATCATCGAAGTAGTGAGTGAGTTGAGATTCGAATCAGTAAAGTGAGTCGAACCGCCCATCTCTATTGTCCAAACCTCCAACGCAGCTCTACTCTGCTCGCTGACTTACAACTGAATGCTCATATTCAAAGATGCACAGGGGGGTATGTCACGAGGTCAACTTTTTGCCGTTAAGCTATTACATATGTAAGAGAGAAAAAAAGGAACACGAAAGACTTTACTAGAACATTCCATGCATGCAGCTGCACACAGAGAAGCAAAAATAAAAACAAAACACTGCGGTCTGGGAGCAGTGCAATACTGCAAGTTAGGCTTTCATATAAATAAGTGCGAAAAAAGAGGATGGGAAGAAAAAAAATAAAACAGATTGCAGCTGCAAGTTTGATTAGCATAGCTGAAGGCAGGAAATCGAAATGATTAAAAGTGCGTTATTGCCTTACAAATAAAATGGCTGAAAGGAAATTTGAAAGCTTTAAAAAGAGTTATTGTTAAAACTTATAATTAATTAAATTTAGAATAGACTATTAGTTTAAATTTAGACAATAGTAATTAAGATTTGTATTAATAATTTTTCATTAAAAAATATGCACGTTGTGTCAACGTGACACTTATTAAGGCGACAGTGGGTTTTAAAAGTCCAGGCACATTTGTACCAAAAAGTTGAAATTTGCTATTCGTTTGCTATTTATATTTAAAACGCTAACTTGAAAATTTGAATCCTACAATTATTTTTTATTAATTTAAATTTTTTATGTTAAAAAATGTTGAATAAAAAATTATGCGTGAACATATTTTTTTTCTATTGTTTTTGAATTTGTCAGTAAAACAGTATTTGCCTGTTTGTTTCGTTGTATGGCAAGACTACACTAGGGGCATCCGCCTAGGGTGGCGGTGTGGGAATGGGTTAGTTGCACCGGACTAAGGGAGAAAAGGGCGAATTGAACCCGCGAAATGGAGGGGAGGGGACTATGATGTAGATTCCGATGGGAAACATTTTACACTCAAGAAAGTCGTAATTTATTCTATTCTGTGGTATAGTGGAAGGAATCAATAACCCGGAACTCCATGCCGATAGAAAGTTGTACAATATTTTATTGACGTTATCAGTTACAAAAAAAAAAATTACATAAAGTAAGTGCGGTGGCTGGTAAAATAGCGACATGATACGTGAACTAAAGGGCACAGACCAAAGCGTGAAGTGTGCGTGAAAAAAGTCCGAGAACCAAAAGCCAACCTGACGATGGAGTAAGCGCTAAAAGGAACTGTCGCCAAATAAATCGCCAGATTGTAAAAATGAAGGCATCAACAAACTGTATTGCAAATTCTAAAACCAAAGTAATTTAAGAAACAGTCAAATAGCATTATGTATAGATGGGAGATTTAAAAGTGGCAAAGGGTGCTAAATTTAGAATAGGTAAAGGGAAAACAGTAGTAATTATAAATGTGTGAATTAACTGTATGAAAATTAATTATAAATATGTGATTAACTGCATCACAGGGGCTATCATAGAGGAATCCTGTTGTGATGAAGATTACATATCTAATTTAATAATCATTTACTTTGGATTTCTTTAATGTAATCTATCCAAATTCAAGAATTCTAAATCACTTCTGTTCTCATATTTCTGCCATTTCGGCTTTTAAATCTGTATATTTGCTTTTCCCCGTATGCACTATTCTTTTTGTTCTTCGTCTCTTCAGACCGGTGTGCTAAAAATAGATTATATTGCGTCCGTTTGCAAAATCAAAGGCCTTTTTGAGTTTCCTCTTGGCATCCCGCTGGCGTAAGTTATTTAGTTGTTCCCCTGCGACGACTTTAAAATTATTTGCTCGCGATTACGTCATTGTAATTTTATTGGATTAACTATTAGGGTTGCTCTGGAATTGGCGCTATTAATCTCAGCCAAGTTATTGCTCTCGCCAATGTGTAATTCTGTACTGGCGTAATTTTTAAATCATTTTCCACCTTAATTTCACTGTCCATATAGGACGTATTTTTATTTTCGCTGAGCCACCACCGCCCGTTATAATAATGTTTCAATAGTATATGTTTAATAAAATAGTTTCAAGTATTTAACGTCTCTTTTTTATATTGCAACTAAGTGTATATCGTACCTGGATTTTTAACTGTCACAACGCAATTCAATAGTTTAAAATACCCCAAGCAAATAACTTCTTTACACCTGTCGTCTCGCAAAGGGCCAGAGGTAGCATATTTTCGAGGGGCGAACTACAGTGATGTTTTCTTACATCTCGCAAAGGGCCAGCGTTAGCATATTTTCGGCAAGGGAGAGAAATAAGGATTCTGGTGCAACTCGCCCCTCGATTTGGTTGATAGATTTTGGCGTTTGTAGCTGATTGTCATCCGGAGGGATGCCTCGTTAGGGAAACTTAAGTTATACGGATAAGAGTTTCTAACACGCATTCATGTTACATCTGAAGAAAAACGACCAAAACTCCAGACCGTTAGACAGATAGCCAAGTAGTAGGCCCAAACACGGGAAATTCACATTTCAGCCGTCTCCCATGTTCAGTATCATATCCCCTAGGCCATGGTGGGGTCCAAATTTTTTTTAAAATTGAAGCAGTTATTTTACTATGCTAATATATTCAAAATCGGATATGTGTACTCATTCTGTGGTGTGTTAATAATAACTGCAGGTAATTTTATGAAAATAAGTCGCATCTTGATGCACAGGGAGCATTTTCTATTTTTGAAAGTCTGACGAAATGACAACTGGAGAAAAGGGCTATAAATGTTTCATTTCTTGACTATACAGTAAGCATTTTTAATAGTTCTGCGGTGTTTTGAAGCCTTTGAATTCGGAGAAATGATTTTTTTGGGGGGAGCAGTATTGTAAAGCAACTACTTGTGGACATAAATAGCTTAAAAAAACAAAAAACTGTAATTGATTTCATAATTTACCTTCCACTTAATTTACGCTCATGTCCAAATTCACCTTTACATACCGCAAAACAATGATATTCAATGTAATACTTAATCAATGTTATCCATGTTTGAAGGGAGTAATTTAAAATCAAGTCTAATTAATCTTATCCAATCAAAATGTGTCATAAAATTATATTTCACAATTTTTGAGATATAAGTGAACTTACCCATGTAAACATGAATTTGGATGTGAGTGCAAGCTGATTAAAGATTTAATCTGGAAAAATTTATGCTCATGAAATTTTGATCATGAAATTTTAATAGTTCTGCGGTGTTTTGAAGCCTTTGAATTCGGAGAAATGATTTTTTTTTTGGGAGGCAGTAATGTAAAGCAACTACTTGTGGACACAAATAGCTTAAAAAAACAAAAAACTGTAATTGATTTCATAATTTACCTTCCACTTAATTTACGCTCATGTCCAAATTCACCTTTACATACCGCAAAACAATGATATTCAATGCAATACTTAATCAATGTTATCCATGTTTGAAGGGAGTAATTTAAAATCAAGTCTAATTAATCTTATCCAATCAAAATGTGTCATAAAATTATATTTCACAATTTCTGAGATATAAGTGAACTTACCCATGTAAACATGAATTTGGATGTGAGTGCAAGCTGATTAAAGATTAAATCTGGAAAAATTTATGCTCATGGAATTTTGATCCTTGTACCCTTTCCTATGTGAAAAAGGGAAGCATTCAGCTAGTCAGTAGGTACAATAAATCAGGTGTTGATTATTAAAACTACAAATTAAGAAAAGCAAACCGAAGTAATGTACTTCGCGAAGCATAATAGAGATTGTCGTCTTCATATGAATTTAATTGCAATTTATTACTTTCCGAACATGTACCATGTAAGGAAAGTATTGTAATTATGAAAAAATTCGATCGAGATTTGGTGTATTGACACGTTTTGAGGTCTTCTGAATTCATTTATGCTATTTTTACGAGATGTATGTATGTATGGGTGTATTTGTGTGTGTGTGTTTGTGTGTACGTGAGTGAACACGATAGCTCCTAAACGGGGCATTCGATTGAGCTCAAATTGGGCATATATGCCATAAACCACCGTCGCAAGACCGGTGTTGACTTTTGTGTGTATAGGACTTATAGTTTTTCTACAGGGCTACGACAAAAATTTCTTTTAAATTATGGCCTATGGAGGGACATTCTTGAAAGTGCGCTAGCGTTTAAACGGTACTTTCAATTGAGCTCAAATTGAGTATATATGTTATAAACCACCGTCGCTAGACCGGTGTTGACTTTTGTGTGTATAGGACTTATAGTTTTTCTACAGGGCTACGACAAAGATTTCTTTTACATTATGGCCTATGGGGGAAGTTCTTGAAAGTGCGGTAGCTTTTAAACGGTACATTCGATTGAGCTCAAATTGAAAAAAAACTAAGAATTTTTGCTGAATTATTCATCGATTAAAATTTATTTAAATGCTTGGTAATTATATTAATCATAAGGTTTCGAAAAGTCGAATGGAGTCACTCCAGATTTTTTTTATTGTTAAAGAAACCGGTGTTTCCCAATTCAAAAATCTGAAATACTTAAAAGCCATATTTTATGTAATTTTTTTTCTGGATATCTTCGGTTCGAGAATTATTTAATCCATGTACTTAAAAACTCAGTGCGATATGATAATGCATTAATTTCCATATATTTCTCTCAATCACGCACTCTGTATCCTGTCATAAATATTTGTACAAATCAAGAAAGCGTCATCTTTTATTAAGTACAATCAAATAGTTTCAACCTAATAATTTCAGAAACAATTTCAAAAAGCGTATTTCTTCATGCATTTATAATGTGAGCTATATCACAAAATAGTTTTCCAAAAAAAAAGTTTCCGATCCATCGAAATTTTATGCATTTTATTCAGGGATTTTGCGTCTTTGTTATTAAAATATTCAGAAACATTTTTTCCTTGAGTGTCAGAGAATGAAATATCGTATATAAAGTACCTCGTAAATTTTGGTAAACTAAGTACTCGTTATGATATAGATTATCACAGAAAGTATCGAAAAATACATTTAGAAAATATCGCAAAATGTCGTTCTCTTTTGAATTTAATATCAAGAAAAATGGATTTGTAGGTGCAATCGAACCTTATTGGGATTTATGCACTTTGCACTGCGTTTGTCTTAAGAATGAGTGCTACCGATTAAGTAGTTTAAAACAAGAATCATGAATAATCCTGTTTTTTACGTAACTTGCAGCCATACAGCTGGATTCTCCGCTCGCCGTTAATTTTTTCAGTCGTTAACTTTGCCCCGCCTTGAGGTGGAGTTTTAAGGAGGATCGTCAAGGGGTTCATGTGATTGGCTAAAAGACCTCCCGTTTCCCTCCGGAGTTGTTATCGCAGTCGGTAACCAAACAACTGGTTCTGCCCAGTTGGTAGCTAACAACCGACGATTTTGTGAACCACCGGCGGAGAATTCCACCCTTTGTTGGATTTCTAAAGGATTTTTGAACTGGCCACATCAAAATGACGTCAGTCTCACTTATGATACCTTACTTTTTTCCACAAATTATTTAATCTTTTACTTACGGATATGAAATGTATGTCAAAGAAGCTATTTCTAGATTGTGAAAATAGCGAAAATTTGATGAAAAGTAGGGAGAAGGTGGATTATCAGGTTTCTACTGTAGCCTATTTTTCTTTCTTTTCTATTTTTTATTTCTACGGTTTTCTGCATAGCTGTTCAAAACTTCAAACCCACCAGCTTCATTATTTAGGACTAAACATTAAGTGTACATACGCACATGCATTAATTTATATTCATGTATGTAGATTAAGTAAGATACACGTAACACACTGACATTTTCATGCATTTTAAAAATTAAGGAAAAGTTCTAGTAGCCAATGGTATGTCAACCCCGCAGCGTTTTTGAAAAAAGAAAACTGAGTTATGGTGTTTTCTGAAATAACACATACAAATTTTCAGTTCCGGTTTTATGAATAACTTAAGTTAGTTTTCTGAAAAACACAAAACTGGGAAAGAAACATGCGTACAGAGTGTTCACAAAACACTGACGTAGGCATTTATTCTTTAAAGAATGTTCATAGACGTTCACAGAAAACTGCAATTATTATTCAGTTACCTAGAATTAAAGGTACTGTGTATGGTATTGATTAAAAGTTTCAGGAGATTAAACTTAATAAAATCACAGTTTAAATTTTACATTGTCTCCGTGTTAGAAAATTTCCAGTTAGTACAGTGTGCCCAATGCTTAATTTAGGTGATGTGCAACGATTCAGTCTTTCATCGTAAAAAGACACTTAGGTATGTTTAAACAAATTCGGTAAGTGGTTATAAAATGTCAATAACAAAAAAAAGTATGATGTAGTTATGCGATCACTGTTCTCTTCCGTAATTTGTTTACAGCCCCCCGAAATGCAAATTTATTGTTTGATTTTTTTTCTCTTCGGAATCTTTGAGCCAAACATATATTTATTTTCATATATCTGAGCATTTTTATGATGGACGCCTGAAATTTTCTACATCAGCTAGTTAATGTTTACGACTCATTTTACTACTCTGGACCTAGAGTTTGCTGTACGGGGCCATATAGAAGTTTATATTTTCTATTTATTTAGATTTAATTTGCAGAAAAATTTTAAGTCAACGCCGTAAAATTCTGTACATTTTCTTCAGTAAACCTTGTAATTAATTGTACTTCTGTACGATCCAATATTTAAGAAGCTTAATTCTGCATTACTGGGGCATGTATATTATCTACAATCGTTTACTGACGTTAGTTGACTGGAGAACAGTTTGGAAGTAATCCATCTAAATACTTTTTTTCCCCTTTTTACTTTCCGAACATGTACCATGTAAGGAAAGTATTGTAATCATGTAAAAATTCGACTTCGAGATTTTGGTGCTTTTGCACGTTTTGAGGGCTTCTGAATCCATTTATGCTATTTTTACGAGATATATGTATGTATGTATGTATGTGTGTGTGTGTGTGTGTGTTTGTGTGTATGTGAGTGAACACGATAGCTCCTGAACGGAGCATTCGATTGAGCTCAAATTGGATATATATGTCATAAACCACCGTCGCAAGACCGGTATTGATTTTGGTGTGTATAGGACTTATAGTTTTCCTACAGGGCTACGACAAAAATTTCTTTTACATTATGGCCTATGGGGGGGAATTTCTTGAAAGTGCGCTAGCGTTTAAACGGTATATTCGTTTGAGCTCAAATTGGGTATATATGTTATAAACCACCATCCTAAAACCGTTATTGATTTTGGTGTGTATAAGACTTGTAGTTTTTCTACAGGGCTACGACAAAAATTTCTTTTATATTATGGCATAATGGCATATGGGGAGAAATTCTTGAAAGTGCGCAAGCGTTTAAACGGCGCATTCGATAGAGTTTCAATTTGGTATATATGTTTGAATTATTCATCGATTAAAATTTATTTAAATGCTTGGTAATGATCTTAATCGTAAGTGTCCGGAAAGTCGAGTGGAGTCACTCCAGATTTTTGTATTTTGAAAAGAGACTATTTTTGCCTGACTATTACGGCAACTAAATATTTTATTAATAAACAAATAATCTATTTCAATAAAGAATTCTCAATAAAGAAATAACAATATTGTTGAAGAATACTCTGCTTGTTTCCGGGGTTCGTCGTTTCTAAAGTCCAGTTGCTGAAGACAGTTCCAGTAAAAAGTCCACTGGTCAGGATGGAACTCAACTTTATTTCTTCTAGAACTTCGTAGAACAATTAGCTGTACAAAATTCACAAGCACAATTAAACAACAATGTGCTTTAAACAGTCCGCTTAGATCTGAATCTGCTGTATTTCTCACACGAAATAAGTCACTTGCACAGGCAAAAAGTCAATGAAAATATTCAAGGGATATCATCAATCAGCTGCTGATCAGAACAATCAGCTGCACACAATTCACAAGCACAATCTAGCAGTAACGTGCTTTTAACAATCCGCTTGGATCAGAAACTTTCACAAATGCTGTATTTCTCACACAAAATAAGTCACTTTTACAGGCTAAAATTCCGAGGAAATATTCAAGGGATATAGTACACTATCCCTTAAGACACAGCAATGAAGAATTTACACACAGCACTTTAAGAACAGCTTCGGAGAGCAAGCCAGAACACAGCTTCTATAGCAAGTGTACTCTCTCAGAGAGCTTTTCACAGTACAAGTGCTCACTCACACTGGACTGGGGCTTTAAAGGCACTTCTGTTTATAGCCGACGCGGGAGGTACAAGGAGCCTCCAGAAAAGTCTATTTCACGAAGATTCTAGATAAAGCTGGATTTTTTTTTTTGATTACGTCATAGAAGAGAAATGTTAGGTTATTGTGCGTTTTAATTGCAGGAAAAACAACTTCCAGGCCCCATTGGGAAAATCGCGCCCAATGACCAAAAAGTTGCCAAGCTTGGCGACTTTTGGCAAAATGTCGCCATATTTGGCGCCAAAAATAAGTTCCCAAAAGTGAAGAGATCGAGGCTCTAGGACCAATATTTCTCGAGATTTCTAGAACCTCCATTGAAAAACAATGGCAAACCGAAACCTCCATATCTCCGGTTCTAATTGGCCGATTTTGATGCAACAAAAAGCAAAATTTATCTATTTGAAGCATAGAATACGAATTTTAAGCCCCAGAGCAGCGGGTTGCCCCGAAAATTCGTAACAATATTTTTGATAAAGAAATGACTTACTTTATGATTATATTCTTTAAAAATTAACAACGATGTAAGAGATCTAAACTTCTCGCATTTTATATTTTTAGTCCAGGTTACCTTGATGCCATTCAGAAAAAAAGTAATAGGAAATATTTTTTTTTCTATTTTGCGTCAATTGCACTGTTGGTCATCAGCATTACCACAAAACATATGTGTACAAAGAGGGAAAAAGCGCTTTGGTCATTCCCTTACTCCCCAAAACCATAAAAAATTTTATAGCGTTAAGAAATTGTAACCTTTTTTCCATCGAAAATATCGTCAGATATTATTGATATTTTCCCCTTCTGTTAAGAAAAATAAAAGACTTTTTTTATGGCGCAAAAACTGCTTTTTCTTTTTGCTGATTATTGTTTCTTCCCTTTTTTTCAAAATCGTATCTGGTGTATCTTTCCATTTAACATATTCCAAAGCAGTTTAACTTATTTCTATTTCATTTTTTACCTTCCTTACAAGTAAGGAAAGTATTGTAATCATCGATTTTGATATTTTCGTTTATTAAACGTTTTGACGCTGTTTACGATATTTTTACGAGATGTATGTATATAGTGTGTGTGTGTGCATATTTGTGAGTATGTGAGTGGACACGATGGCTCCTAAACGTTGCCTTTGATTGAGCTCAAATTTGGTATATATGTTGTAAACCACCCTCACGATCACATGACCGGAATAGATTTTGATGTATGTTGAGTTGGTAGTTTCTGATGATTTGTGAGTAAATATATAGTTTGTGAGTGAACACGATAGTTCCTAAACGGTACATTCGATTGAGATCAAATTTGGCATATATGCTATAAACCACCGTCACGGACACAATCTGAATAGATTTTGGTGCGTGTAGAGTTGATATTTTCTTCATGAGATTGCAAAAAATAATTCTTATACGTTAAAATCTAAGGATGCAAATCATTTAAGGTGAGCTAGTGTCTATATGATGCATTCAGTTGACATCAAATTAGGTACGCATATTAGGTCGCTGTTGCACATACAGCCACTGGTGTAGCCAAGGGGGAATAGGAGTTCACAAAACCCCCACCATGAGGAATCTTTTTGAATACAAAATGTATATTCTTAACTCCCTTATCACACACACGTGTACATGTATGTAGGTTGCAATAGTCGTACCCCCCCTCATGAAAAATTTCTGGCTACGCCACTGGATACAGCATAAATTTTAGCGACTATAAGCGCTACAGTTTTTTTACAGAGCTACAAAGAAGCATTCTTATATATTGTA
Source organism: Cheiracanthium punctorium (assembly GCA_038373885.1). NCBI lineage: Eukaryota > Metazoa > Arthropoda > Arachnida > Araneae > Cheiracanthiidae > Cheiracanthium > Cheiracanthium punctorium. The sequence goes on from JAWZYV010012412.1 coordinate 170,088, forward strand.
GCCTATACACTTTTATCATTTGAAATGCACTAGCGCCTAAACACTACATTTGATTGAATTGAATGAAATTATTTAAACGTTTTTAAAAATCAAGTGTTCGGAAAGTCCAGTGGAGTCACTCCAGATATTTTAAAAATTTGAACAAAATATTCATTACTTTTATATGATTAATGATATACATGTGCCGATTAATTTCTCTCCTCTTATAAAATGTTACTAGTTAATGCTAGTAAAAAAAAAAATATTTGGAAACATCATAAAATGCATTATGACTCAAATATATTTATTTACTCCATTAATTAAAAGTGTCTCTTATTTAGAAGTATGCATACACATAGGTCAATAGTTGGAAAGTGTTAAAAATTTATGAACTCAGCAGGATTCAGTTCTCTTCTGTATTACATGTATTTTAGGAAATTTTAACCTAAAATTAATGTGGAATATTTATTTATCACCGGATGAATACCAGGAGTATAACGAAGATTAACTATCCTCTTTAATAATAGCGTAGTATGCTAATGAGATGTATGTGTGTGTGTTCGCTATAGGTAGCCAGAGAGCTTGCTTCAAAGAATTATAAATAAGAAAAAAAAACTGCAAATTTGGATTATCGCAGGTTTGTTTTAGAAAGTTGTTAAGTTATTTATTTTATAAAAAACTTGACAACTTTCTAAAACAATTTATAGAGTGCATTCGTAGAATAGGCATAAACCATTCAAATTACACTTTTGAAAGAATCAACAAAAATATTTATTACAACTTTGTAAAACAATTTATAGAGTGCATTCGTAGAATAAAACAACATTTACGGCATAAACCATTCAAATTACACTTTTGAAAGAACTAAAAGGAGTAATTGTAAATTAATTCAGCAAGAATTGTAATGAATAAGACTATACTATATTTACTAAAGAATGAAATATACACAAACATTTACTAAAACAATAAAATTAGTATTTCATTTTTTTAATTCGTATTTTATTTTTATTGGATGATCGCAGATTTGTTTTAGAAAGTTGTCAACTTATTTATTTTATAAATAACTTGACAACTTTCTAAAACAATTTATAGAGTGCATTCGTAGAATAAAACAACATTTACGGCATAAACCATTCAAATTACACTTTTGAAAGACCTAAAATGAGTAATTGCAAATTAATTCAGTAAGAATTGCAATGAATAAGACTATCTTAAAGTTCAAAGAGTCAAATTTTACTATTTAGGAAAAGCAAGTGATTTTTCAACAAAATCTACCCAATTATCGAAACTCAAAAAGTAAGTATTTGTTTTTTTTTCCTTCATTTCACATAAGCAATGTACGCAAAGTGAATGATTACTTCAGTGTTAAAGCACATTTTTCTTTCAAGGAAAAGTAATTAGATTTATTTTTCCCTACCCACAAAGCAATTTTTAAAATCCTCCATTCTCAGAATCAAGTACCACAGCCTACTACTACATAAATGTTCTTCGATCGCGCAAAAACCGATGCTACATTAAATTAGATAAATATCTTGTGCTTTCCAAATTTTCCTTTACAGAAAGCAAAGCGTGGGCCTTAACTGTTTTTCTTAGCGTGGAAATCAAGTGAAATATTTGCGAGAATTCCGTTTATCTGCACTTTATGCATCGAAAGTTATCAGTACTTTTTAATTTTTTCTTGAAATACTTCGGGGGAGAGGGGGGGGTGTATCTCGTGCTTTTCCCCCATTTTCTAGATCAAAAAACAATTTTCTCGTTTCTATCCTTTTTTTATCTTTAGGATAAGGTGAGTGAACTTTGTAACATTTTCCAACAAATTAGTTTGTTTGTTTGTTTGTGTTGTTATGGCAACGATACACATGAGCAATCTGTCTAGTATGGGTGGGAGGGACTTGGTGGAGGACTGTCTAAGGCAGGGGTTCCCAACCTTTTCACCCTTTATACCCCCCTTGAAAGACCATGAAAAATTATGCGTTATTTTTTATTAAATTATTCTACTGGGCAAGCGAAACTAATTCCATTCCATTTTTGTAAAAAAGAAGTTTCACAGATTTTCACCCATTTCAAGCACAATACCATCCTCCTGTTTGTTTGGTTAACGGCCCAACGACGGTCGTGTTTCTCCTTCAAAAATTATGCCAATCGTCACCAAGCTTGGCGACATTTTGAGATAACGGCCAAATATGTCACAGAAAAAATGAACTTAAGTCGGGGACATTTTCCTTTTTTAGCTGAAAAGAAAAAAAAAAGTTAAAGTTGCAGTACATACTCAATAATAATAATGTCATTAATTACTGTCCTTAACGTAATTTCTTATCATTCGTAAAAAAGGGCGTAAAAAAGAAGGGGAAAAAATGCAGAACTGACGGCTGCGAAGCTTTTACGAAATGAACTAGAAAGTGGAAAGATAAGCCTACAAAGAAATAAACCTGGACACGTAACTTTTAGAAATATTGATGTTTATTGTTTTCTATTTTTATTGAGCAGCTGTTGTACAGTATTGACAATTAACATTTATTTTTTCAATAAAGAAGAACTCAGTAAGTATTAAAAGTCTAGTCATTGCACACGACTGAAAGAGCCATAGAGAAGAAGTTGTGTGAATGCACTGTTTATGAAGTAAAAACTCGTTAGCAAGTGATTGAACAGAAACGTCTCACGGTCAGAGCAGAGTAGTTGGTTCTTCCAGCAGAATCTCATAAATTGTTACTGAAGAAATGTCCTATCTCTTCTTTCAGTTTGGCTCATTTATTAAATAAGCGATGATTCCAGAGGTATGAAGAACCTTCCGGCCATCGATATACGCAGATATTTCAAAGAACGTATTTGAATACAGAAGAGATGGTCAGAGGAGAACTAAGAATACACTTGAATCAGACAAGATGCTCCAGGGATAAAGGCTAAGTTCAAGTCATTCCAAGCAGTTCGTACGGCAGAAATTTTCCTTGAAGAATGCTTAGTAGAAAAGGTTGAAAACTGAAGATATATCTTCCCTGGGTTTGAAGAATGGTGCGATGTAGGTCCTGATTCTTCCTTCATTCAACCATGGATTGCTCGGGGAAAAGCTTCTATGACTTATAGGGGAGGGGTATCACACTAAGATCCGTCCGAACAACTTTTCCTGCAGATAAACTCTCCGGCAGATTTTCTCCCGTCGTTGCCTTGACGACGACGATCTCCAACTTTTAACTTTCGGAACGAAAAAATCCGAGTCGGGCGAAATTGTGGCCAATCAGAGTACTTCTTCCTGCTACGTCATAAACAATGGCGAGTAATGGCGACCACTTCTGTGTTCGAAGCTTGGCAGCTTGGCTCGATATCAGAATAGAATCGCTATCAGCGATGCCAAATCAGCGATGCGATGACTATTTGGCGTCGGAGACATTTGTTTACTTTTGCAACCCTTAAAGATAACCACGCCTTCAAGTCCGTCGGGAATGTTGGTCCAGCTCGGAGTTGCTCGGATTTTCACTTTAGTGAGATACCGGCATTAGTTGCAACTTGGGACTGTTTACAACTGACTAGCTCTCTCACACATTAGGAAAACGATGAATGCCCGAGATTGGATGAGCTTGACATCACTGGAGATGTGGATACTTTTGAAATCGTAGACTCATTGAAACGGAATAATCGGTGAAATGTTTATAGACAGAGCTCCAGTTCTGTCACTTGGAAGTAAAAGTCATTCGTTAGACTACAAGATATAAGAGCTGAAGTTAATGGTGTTTCTCGGAATTGTCAAAACTCAGATGTCGATGGTTCTTAAAATCAGATGCGTGCTGGACTTCGATGGGATTTGAAGTTTTTCGTTTAGGATTGAATACTATGAGGCACATACTGGGGGAAAAGTTTTTACGGCTTGCTGAACTTTCTGCTGACTCGCTGTCTCACACATTAGGAAAACGATGATTCCCGTTATTGGATGAGCTTGATATCACTGGAGATGTAGATACTTGAGAAAACGTAGACTCGTTGAAACGAAATAATCTGTGAAATGTTTATAGACAAAGCTCCAGTTCTGTCACTGGGAAATAAATCTTATTGGTTAAGACAGCATTCGTTAAGATGAAAACTGTCAAAGACTGCCAAAGCGCAGTTCGATCTGTCCCAAGACTGTCAAAGCTCAGTTAGATATGGATGGTTCTTAAAGTCAGATGCGTTTAGAACTCCGGTGGGTGGTGAAGTCTTTCCCTTAGGATTGAATAATATTCAGTACATGCAGCTGCTATTGTACTTAGTGGTGAAAACTATCGTGACTATTGAGGAAGTCCACCAAGTAGATTAAGTTTGTGATGTGTGATATGTTGTTAGGTGGTGCAGCGTGTGAATTGTGACCATTGAGCATTAAAATGTGTTTTCTAAATATTTAAAGTCTTTATACTGAAGTGGGTCTGGGTAGTTTGGGTGATTATGGGTTTTTTCGGATGCAAGAGAGGCGGGAGAAAAATTTACGGATTCACCTGAATTTCTTTTTACGGTATGTAATATTGGAAAAATCGTTAATTGGGGGCACAGGTGATATGAATCGTGGAGTATAGTGTGTTGATGTGAAATATGATGAAAATAAGAGATCTATTATAACGGGCGAAGATGGAGGTGGAATTCTCTTAATTTTCATGTATCTGGCGTATCCATAAAAATCGGGCATGGGTTTTAATCCTCTAATGTATAACATTGCTGTGGGGGTGGGTGCGCTGAAAGAACTATTACCTGTTGTGTAGGATGAGGTGGAATGTGTGTCACTATTAACTGTTGTGTAGGATGGGGTAGAATGTGTGTCACTATTAACTGTTGTGTAGGATGCGTTGGAATGTGTGTCACTATTAACTGTTGTGTAGGATGAGGGGGAATGAGTGTCACTATTAACTGTTGTGTAGGATGGGGTGGAATGTGTGTCACTATTAACTGTTGTGTAAGATGAGATGGAATGTGTGTCACTATTACCTGTTGTGTAGGATGGGGTGGAATGTGTGTCACTATTGCCTGTTGTGTAGGATGGGGTGGAATGTGTGTCACTATTAACTGTTGTGTAGGATGGGGTGGAATGTGTGTCACTATTAACTGTTGTGTAGGATGGGGTGAAATGTGTGTCACTATTAACTGTTGTGTAGGATGAGGGGGAATGAGTGTCACTATTACCTGTTGTGTATGATGAGGTGGAATGTGTGCCACTATTGTCTGTGGCGGGTGTTGGACTTACTAACGGGGACTCCTCCTTCACCACTGGCGGCACACCCGAGACGACAGCAGGGGGCCGAACAAAAACGAAACGGAACAAAAGTTTCCGTACGAAGAAATGCAATATAATAAAAGCACCAAAGAACAGCAAAAATGACGCCATACTTCAAACAAGGTCTGATATAGACTGAAGTCATTTGTTGAAATGTATTAACGTTGTTGAGCAACGCCAGAATTTAAAACATGCACTTTGATTATTGCCTTGTTTTAATGTCCTTTGTTTAAAAGAACAAGAATATAATAATGTAATGGAAGAGTCAAAAATTGATGTCTTGGAAATATTGTGAAAATGTTTGAGCAATTGCCTGTTTTCTCTTATTTTCGATGGAATATTCAAAATGTGTTATTCGTATTAAAAAAAATAAAACTACCGTATTAAAGTCGTATTCTCGTGCCATTGCCCTACCAAAAGCGGCAGATTTAACAATTTTTCTGAATTTCATTTATTTTTATGTGATCACATACGGCAATTTTTTTTTTTTTTGTCTATAGACAACTACTTGAGGTACTCGGAGTTTAGAGCGGCCACTGAGCTCAACATGAGGATTTCGCAGAGATCAGAGCTGTGTCTTAGAACTTAAAACGCCTTCAGGAAGGCAAAAGTTTTTATGAGCTGTCACTGCCCAGCATCTTGGCCATCTATCCTTCATATCAGTTTCATGTCCATCAAATGTATCTTGATGGTACATAAAATAACAGATCAAACGGTTGAATACATTTTCAGAACTCAAACAGATATATTGAAAGCCAAACAACATTATTCTTATTGAGAAGCGTAGTGCAGGGGGTCACCCATTAATTTTGTGGATGGGCCACGCTCGAAAATCGGGAACCTAACTATTGACATTTCTGGAAAAGGATGCTGAGAGAAATTAAATACAAAAAAAGTGTGTGCGTGTAATCTTTACACGCGATTGAAGAAAAACTTCTTTGACGTTGGATTCAGTTACAGCCAGATTCATTTTCTTTGTTCATCCCCATGTTCTTAAACCGTTGTTCCGTCTGGAGGTTGGGTTAGAATCCAGGGAGTGTCCATGTATTATCCTTTAACTGTGTTCTTAAATCGTTTGCTGCCGGGGTTTGTTTCTTTGTGGTGTTCCATACCTGTGTTCTTAAACCGTTGTTCCGTCTGGAAATCGGGTTAGAATCCAGGAAGTGTCCATGTTGTAGTATTATTCTTTAACTGTTTTCTTATGCCATTGTTCCGTCTGGAGGTTGGGTTTGAACGGGGAATGTCCATAGTCTAGTATTATACTTTAACTGTGTTCTTTAACTGATGTTTTCCCCTGTTTGTTGGGTTCGAATACAGGTAGTGTACATTTTTTGTGTGTTTTTCTATCACAGTGTTCTTAAGCGTTGATTTTGTCTGTTGGTAGGTTTCAAATTATTATTCTGCATCCTTGTTTTTAAACTGCAGGTTCTGTTTATTGTTTAGGATTGATTGCAGCCAGGGTCCGTTTCTTTGTGGCGTTCCATCCCCGTGTTAAACCGCCTTCGTCTTGAGGTTGGGTTAGAATCCACGGAGTGTCCATTTGTTATTCTTTTATTCTGTTCTTAAACCGTTTGCAGCCAGTGTTTGTTTCTTTGTGGTGTTACATACCCGTGTTCTTAAACCGTTGTTCCGTCTGGATGTCGGGGTAGCATAAAGGAGACCATACGTCTTCGAAATTCGAGGACAGTCCCCAAATATAGATTTTTTTTTTTACTTTGTCCCTAAAAATATCTTGACTTCTTAGGGACGCGAAAAGTCCCCAAATTGAAAGATTTGTACTTTTTCCCCCTGAAAGTTTCCGTTTAGTTTATTTCTTTCAGAAAAAAATTGAAGAAATAAGAAAAATAAAACAACTAAAAGCGCCTTCTACTCAGAGAAACAACGAAATTCGATCTCTGAAAACGTTTGTTGTCATTGTATGTGTAGCGTGTACAGACATTCAATAAAGTATTCGACTATGAGTCAAATTTCCCATTCAGTTTTGTTAATGATTAATCACTTTTCAGGAATAACCATGCTTTAAATATGAAATTGAAGTACGAAATTTTTCTTGCACTCGAATACTTTTTTTAGAGGGTGTAAAAGGTTTCATGAAAAATGATCACAAAACGAGCCAATGTAAAAAGCAATGTCTTCTGAAAAATACAAATACTATGCCAAGTATTAAATTATGAATAAATTGCAATATTTCAACATGGTTTTCCTTTCATATTTCTGGTTTAAATAAATATTTATAAATACTTCCATTAATTTATTAGAAACTAGCTGCGTGCCCGTTCTTCGCACGGTAGGAAACGAAAATTTTCCTTACATGTGTAATTCGAAATTATTCGTGATGTGGAATTAAAAAAAAAAAAAAGAGCAAAATTATTTGACTCTTAATGTAAAGTTTGTGTCATGAGTACTAACCTGATCATTGCAGTATAATGACTCAAAAAACTACGTCAGTGTCATTCACTATCAAAAAAGTGGAAAGCTTAACGGTTTGCAGAGAACTCCTGGCTTTCAAAATGTCTTATTCAGGGGCGTAGCCAGAGGGGGGGGGGGGATATCGGTATATATATCCCCCCCCCGAAATTTTTGGATTAGTGATGAAATTCCGTCTATTTATGCATATATAAGTTCATATACCCCACGAAAAAATTTCCAGGCTCATATCCCCTCCCTGAAAAGATTTCCTGGTTACGCACCTGGTCTTATTTCTACATCATACTGTTTTTTAGGCTCAAGTTGTAGCATTAAATACCTAAGACACTACATGAAATGGGGCACCATTTATCTCTTTCCGAACATGTACCATATAAGGAAAGTATTGTAATCATGAAAAAATTCGACTTAGATTTTGGTGTATTGACACGTTTTGAGGTCTTCTGAATTCATTTATGCTATTTTCAAGAGATGTTTTTAAAATAGCTGCGCACCCGCTTTTCATACGGGAAGAAGGGAATATTTTACTACTAAAATCATATCTGAATGTGACAAAACAGAATTTCATTTTTAAAAAAGTTCAAGTAATCTTCTCTGTTGAAATTACTGCGGGATATATTAACGCAAATTAGAATTACTTTTCGTTTACTTGGTTGTAAGACAACCGTTGAAACAGGACACTTTTAATTTCATGAAATATTTATTAACGTGGTACATTGCGATTTATTCATATTATCTTTACAAATCTAATAATAGTACCTATTACGTACATTAATCTATATAAATAAAATTAGACTTTTGTCTGTACATTTCTTGGAATTCAAAAATTTTGCGATTTTTATCCGTTTCAAGCACCCGGGAATCCGATGCGACCCTCAAAAAAAAGTTTGTCTGTCATTCTGTCATTCTGTCCGTGACGCTTTTTCTGTTTAAGCATCACGTAAAAACGGCTGAAGCGAATGATATGAAATTGGGTGTCATGATAGGTGGTCACTCAACTTAAAACATAGGCGTCCAATTTTTAAAAAATCTTGATTGGATTTTGAGATTTTGCGAAAATCCTGTCAAACTGCGTAAATTTGTGTTCAAGCATCACATAAAAACGGCTGAAGCAAATGATACGAAATTGGGTCTCATGATAGGTGGTCACTCAACTTAAAACATAGGCGTCCAATTTTTAAAAAATCTTGATTGGATTTTGAGATTTTGCGAAAATCGTTTCAAACTGCGTAAATTTGTGTTCAAGCATCACATAAAAACGACTGAAGCGAATGATACGAAATTGGGTGTCATGATAGTTGGTCACTCAACTTAACACATAGGCGTCCAATTTTTAAAAAATCTTGATTGGATTTTGAGATTTTGCGAAAATCCTGTCAAACTGCGTAAATTTGTGTTCAAGCATCACATAAAAACGACTGAAGCAAATGATACGAAATTGGGTCTCATGATAGGTGGTCACTCAACTTAAAACATAGGCGTCCAATTTTTAAAAAATCTTGATTGGATTTTGAGATTTTGCGAAAATCGTTTCAAACTGCGTAAATTTGTGTTCAAGCATCACATAAAAACGACTGAAGCGAATGATACGAAATTGGGTGTCATGATAGTTGGTCACTCAACTTAACACATAGGCGTCCAATTTTTAAAAAATCTTGATTGGATTTTGAGATTTTGCGAAAATCCTGTCAAACTGCGTAAATTTGTGTTCGAGCATCACGTAAAAACGAGTGAAGCGAATGATATGAAATTGGGTGTCATGATAGGTGGTCACTCAACTTATAACATAGGCGTCGATTTTTTTAAAATTTTCATTAGATTTTCAGATTTTGCGAAAATCGTTTCAAACTGCGTAAATTTGTGCTCGCACATCACGTAATAACTGCAAAGGTGAAAAAATTATATTTGGTGAAATGATAGGCGGTCACTCACCTTAAACTATAAGCATCTAATTAAAAAAAATCGATCAGATTTCGAGATTTTGCGAAAATCGTTTTAAAATGCTGAAATTTTGTTCCAGCATCACGAAATAAAGACTGCAGAGAATGAAACGAAATTGGGTGACATGATAGGTTGTCACTCAACTTAAATTATAGGCTTCCAATTTTTCGAAGATGTTGATTAGATTTTGAGATTTTGCGAAAATTATTTCAATATCCGTTGATATTCGTTCGCGCATCCCATAATTACGACTAAAGCGAATGAAATGATATTACTTAGTTACTCTCTAACCTGTAATATTTTAACAATACATAAAAATTAAAACTTCGCTTTCTTTACTTTGGCAACATACTCCATCCATTCTGTGTACTCCTACAATGCTGACGAAAGTTCTTGCTTTTTGGAAATTTGCATTCACTAACCCGTCAAGGACGGGTACTTCAGCTAGTACTATCTATATTCGCTTCTCCCTCTTCAAGGCTCCCTTTAAAGAAACAGCTTAGATTATTTGGCCTCAATGGGATCTTTTGATTCTGTGGCGATTCTTTGCAATTTATGCATTAGCATAAATAATAATCATTTCACATAATGGTTGCCATTAAGGAAACTCTCCATATATATTTAATTTATACATAGTTTTATAAGATGGGCGTATTTAGCTCCGCAAACCATTTCATCTTACTGTGGGGAGAAAATATCCAAGGGGTGCCATTTTAACTATCCATGTATCTAATATAGCGATATCTTTTATATCCTCCATAGTCCTGTCTCCTGAAAAACATCAAACTGTGTAATCTCGAGGAGCTACTTATTCCCACTTTAATCGTGACAGGGCGTTAGAGTTGCAGAGTTTACAAATTTCACGCATTTTGTACTTCCTTGTACGTAGTATAAGGAAGTAATGTGATCCCGAAAAATTTTGGGGGCCAAATTTCGACAAAAAAACTGATTTTGACTACCTCTAAATTTAATTTTAAAAAATTTTTCGATGCATCTCATCGTAGGCTAGCATGCACGATCCTATTAAACGCGTCTGCAACTCATTTTGACCAGCGGCGAGTCTACTGTGGCCAGTTTTTTCCATGCCGTCCTGTACGTACGTATGTACGTATGTATGTAACTCGCATATCTCAAAAACTATTGGTCGTAAAATGTTGAGATTTGATATTTAGGATTGTTCTATGATCTAGTTGTGCACCTCCCCTTTGGTGGCAATCGATATGGCTAGTTTTTATGTACAGGACGCGCCCAAAAGATTCGAAATACATTACGCTCTATGGGCCGAAATTCATTAAACTCGCCTAACTCAAAAAGCTATTAGGCATAGAATGTCGAAACTTCATATTTTGGATAGTTGTAACATCTAGTAGTGCACCTCCCCTTTTGGTTCCATTCGACTGGATAGTTTATCTACAGGACTGCCCAAAACATTCGAAATACATTACGCTCAATGGGCCGAAATTCATTAAACTCGCATATCTCAAAAACTGTTAGGCATACAATGTTGAAACTTTATATTTAGGATTGTTGTAACATCTAGTTGTGCACCTCCCTTTTCGGTTCCATTCGACTGAATAGTTTATCTACAGGACCGCCCAAAAGATTCGAAATACATTACGCTCTAAGGACCGAAATTCATCAAAGCGTTTTTTAGAGGTATTCGGCTATTTCAAACCGACTCAGAAGTGATATATGCTGTAAAGAGTTAGAAAATGAATTTCTCCATTAAAAAAAGTGTCTTTATCATTTATAGTTCTGCTACAGGAACACTCAAAAGATTTCCAATATATTACGGTCAATCGCGATTTTAGGGGTATTCATCCATTTCAAGCACAATACCGTCCTACCACATAAGTTAGGTAATGGTCCGACCACGGTCACGTGCCTCCCTCAAGAACTATGCCAAATGTCGCCAAGCTTGGCGACTTTTGGTGTACGTGTGTGCATATTTAACTCTCAAATCTCAAAAACTATTATGAAATTTCATATATAAGAATGTTGTAACATCTAGTTGTGCATCTCGATTTTTGGTTCCAATCTACTGGAGAGTTTATTTACAGGACCACCGGAAAGAATTTCAGTACTTTATTGTCTATGGACATCTTCAATATAATACTACTGTAGATAGTCATTGTTTGGTATATGCCCAAAATCTCGCCGTCTGTCCTCGACCTTGGCGAGTTTTGGCGAAATATCGCCAAATTTGGCGATAATATGTCATTGTTTGGTTCATGCTTAAAATCTCGCCAAATGTCGTCGATATTGATGAGTTTCGCCGAAATATCGCCAAATTTGGCGCTAAAAATTATTTCGTATTTTGTATAACTCTAAAACTAACCCGTAGATTTTTTAACTTTTGTATTTAGAACTATTGTAATATCTAACTGTTTTCAATATCTTTTTTGACAGCAATCGACTGAGAATTTATTTACAGGGTGAGCCAAATGACTTTGAATACATTGAGGTGTATGGATGCATTCAATTCATTGAAAGTCTGCGGTCAATGACTACTTTGGCTATCCCCAAAATCTCGCAAACTATCTCAAGTTTGTCGGCTTTTGGTGAAATATCGCCAAATAAAGTGTCAGAAGGAAATCTTTCAAATTGAACTCAGCTTGGTGATATCGAAATATTTTGCTGGAAATCGCTAAACCTTACTATTATTGATATTTTATCTCTTTCAAACAAATAAATTTAGAGGAAGTGCGTCGAAAATATTTTTTATCTAATGGACGTGCAAGGAAGTCATGTGTTGGACACATCAGATTTTTTTTATTTATGACGTCACTGTTTGACTGCCGTAAAGGATACCCGGTAGGTTGAGGGAGTTAATTTCGATATTTCGCATAATTGTTTTCAAACGGTATCATTAAAACTTTGCGTTATATAACCTTTATGGAGGAACGTAATTCAACGTTAAAATAAAATTATACTCGCAACCTGCATGCGTATGTTAGGCAACGCCTGCGCTAAATTAAATGCCAAAAATAAAAATAGTAAATAGAAAAAATTTAATATATCGCGCTTTGAAACGAACTTTGTAACTTTTAAAATGAACATTTTCAGCGCCGTGAAAACATTTCAATTTTTAAATAAGCACCGGATTAAAATACCACTTCTAATAATAATAATCGTGAATTTCTTAGTTTATTTCTACAGTAAATTTTAATCAAAATATCGTCTCCCTGTGTTGAAAATAGAGCTGGAATAAATGAGTTAAAATTATGGAGTAATTTTTACGTATCTTAAAGCATTTGACGTCATAGATCCTCACTTGCGAATTGAAATTCTGATATCCCATTTAAAAACTCGATTGGTTGAAAAAATCCTTTTTTCTAATCCTTTCTGTGGCAACAACCGAACATAAATTCTCGTGCCGTGATCGCAATGTAATGAATGGCGTAAGATCGCGTTGATGCTATTAAATTCTAAACATTAGGCTGCATTAAAATTCGTAAAAAATCATCTAATTTACATAATTTTTTCGTTTTTATTTTAAAAGAGGGAGAAAAGAATGTTTCACGATTTGTCAAAATATCTAAAAGTTATGACGGATAGAATTCAAGATGCGACAGTTTTAAAATTATTTTACGAAAAACAATCGCGAAGCAGATGCTTAGTAAAAAAATTCCTAAAAATCGGTAAATCATGTTACGTATTCAGAACAAACTGTTTTTAAAAGAAAATTTCCTCCTCTATCCGATGATACAAATGCCGTTTTGCTGCGAGCGTAATTTCCGCCGTTATTACGAATTAGGTGAGAAAAAATGCCAAAAATCGCATAAAACATAAAATAAAAAAAATTCTAGGTCGAATTTTGAAAAAATCGCTTCGATGTGCACAACTACATATTTTCATCTTCCTGAGTACCAAATTTGGTGTTTCTAGGTGTAGCCGTTTGTCCGTAACGCTGCCGACAGACACACACACACACACACACACACACACAGACACCTTCTTTTATAATAAGTAGAGATAAGAACACACAATTGATATAAAGAGTTATTAGCATGGTAATATGTTGTGTCCTCGAATAAGTCCCCAAAGATATTTTCTAGTGTCCCCAAGTTTTCCTTGGATTCCAGGACAATGCTTGATTTGTCCCCAAAATACTGTTTAGAAATATGGTCACCTTTAGGTTAGCATCCAGGAAGTGTCCGTGTTGGACTATTATTCTTTCACTGTTTTCTTAAAACGTTTTTCAGTAGGATTTGAATCGAGAGAATGTCTATGTTGTGGCATTTTAATTTAACTGTGTTCCTAAACTGGGGTTTTCTTCTGTTGGTTGCTATCGAATGCACATAGGGTCTATTATTGCCTTTTTCTATGGCAGTGTTCTTAAATCTTTGTTTTCCTCTACTGGTTTTGTTCGAAGTATTATTCTGTTTCCGTGCTCTTGAAATGTAGTTTTCGTCTGCAAGTTTGGCTGGATTGCAGGTTCTCTTTCTTCTTCTTTCTTTCTTATGGTTTTTCTATCACCGTGTTCTTAACCCTTTCACTCTCAATCCGCCCGTACCGGCTTTAGATGCACGCTCCCAGTTCCGGCCTTACGCCAGGACGAAGCTTCGTCCCCCCCGTGCTTTGCAACATCCATTTAAGAGTGTCAAGTGTGAAAAACCCCTTTCTCGTGTTTGCTATTGTAACCCCCTTCCCCCTTTGGGTGAAAAGCTGCATTTACGAACGGGTGCTTTTGAAATGCTTCGGGGAGGCACGCCCACGGATTCTTTGCACTCCTGTTTTGACAGAGATATATCTACACAGGTACAAAAGAAACGTGTTTCGTGGGGGAAAGCATTCAAAAACATTTCTCGGGCGTTTCCGGGATTTTGAGCAAGCATTCCAAATCAAAGCTTGGGAGCGAAAGGGTTAAACCGTAGTTTTCGTCTGCTGGTTGGGTTCGATCGCAGGCAGCTTCCGCTTTTCCAAAATCACGTGAGCGTTACTTCCATCAGAAAAAAATATCTGAGTTACTCCCTAGTTGCGCCTAAAGAAGTTTTACTTCAAAAATAAAAACTCGTAAAAATTGGACATTTAACTCTTAAATACACGAATTTTAAACAAGCTTTGTGCATATCCACGAGTGTAAGCTAAATTTCCTACATCCGTTTTGTGAATGACTGATTAGTTTTTCGAAAAACTCGCTCTTTGAAAGAAATATATGAAATTTTTATTACTCCTGACATTAACGTTTCTTATTGACGTTAATGTCACGAGTATAACTATATTTTATACCTGAAATCGGCATAAGGAATTTGGATTGTACTCTAATCCAGCAGCGAAAGCCTGGTATCAAATTTGAAAATCACGGCATTTGAAGATTAAACAAATTAAAAATTTTGAGCTTATACTTTTCTCCAGAGAGTATATGTATGCTGAAAAAAATGAGATATTAGTGAAATTGTTACGTTTCAGCCACACATAAAAATACTTAACCCATTTATGCCTAGTGTCCCTTTTTTGGGACGGCATTTTCGCTATTAGTTGAAAACGTTATTTATCTTTCCTAGCCGTTATTCATGAGTATTGAGCCTCAACTCTACAAAATATTTTAACATGACCCAGTAGGATGTTGATATTTCGATTTTTATGCATAATGATTTTAAAAGAAATCATCCCTTGTTCAAGAAATTGACATCAGAAATTTATCTATTATTTCTGTTATCAGTAAAAATCGAAGAAAGTCGCAAAAATATCCAGGCACAAATGGGTTAAGCTCCTATATTTTTACATAAATACTCGTAATTTCAAATTTTGAAGGGTTTTTTAAAAATTTTTATGAAACGTTACCCTAGTTAAAATGTCGGTTATGACTGTAAATTGTAACGAATTTAATAAAAATTTTTATAACCAATTTAATAAAATTTTTAAATACACCAAATCAAATTCAATTCAATAAGAATTATAACTGAAGTTACTTAATAGTTGAAGTATTATCATATTTTATTTTACGGAGAAGCAAAAATTGTGATACACTCTTTTAAACAATCTTGTTTTTTAAACAATCTTGTTGTCACAACACACTAAAGCACTAAAAGTATTCAAGTAAATCAAATCAAATTTATTCACTGGGAACCAAAGACTTTCAAACATTTCAAAATCAATGTTTCTATCAGAAACATTAGATAAATATCTTCTGTTTTCCAGATTCAAGCTTTCGCCTGAAAGCAGCAAACTGTAACCGTGCCCTCTCTTTTCCCCCTGCTTTATTTAGTGAATAGCGTCAGTGAAATATTCAAGAAAATCCCATTTATCTGCGTGTAATGCATCAGAAGTTTCCCGGACTTTTAATGCCGTCTTGAACTTCCGCAAAGGCCCATATCTCGACTTTTCCCATTGAAAAATCAATGTTCTGTTTCAGTGCGGGAAATAAAAAATCGGTTTTGTGTTGTTATTTTTGCGCTATTTGATGACGTTACTTTTTAAGACTGAAAGTAGTATTTTTAAATTTGATGTTTTTGTTATGTGTATTACAGAAAAATGCCATGACTGTTTATTTTTCTAAACGTGCTATTGGATTATTTTGAGAAGTGTTTTGGGGAAAAAGTAGTAAAATGTGGAGTGTAAAATGGATATGAAAAGATATTCTTTTTTAAATTTAATAGCTGTTTTCTGTTATTAATAGTGTTAAAAAAGCTTAACTTTACTATGTTACTTTATGTAGTGCATTCATCCCCTTTACAGCTGGAAAAATTTTATAGAACTATATTAGTTTAATATGCATAAATATTAAACTTTATTATGAAGTTTTCTTTTTATAAAGGCGGTGTAAAATGGGCAATATCTTTAAAATAAACACATTAATATACTTCATCCAACTTTATTTATTTCCTCTCATAGCGTACTACTTGTCCAAATTTAAGTACATTATGGGCAGTTCTTTTAGACTGAAAAGATTATGTACAAACATATTAGTTTTAAATGCAAATATATTATATTTTATAAGTTTTTTTGCATAAAGTTGGGGGAACATGGGTGATAATAAAAAAATAGTAATAATATACTTTATCAAATTATATTTTTTCTTAACATGATTTATAAGTTGTTCAAATTTAAAAATACATATTATAGCCAGGGCTGTTAGACGAAGTTAGTTTTGGATAAACAATTTATTCCGACAAATACTGTTGCTGGATAAGGAGGGGTAACTTGAGTGGTTATTTCCTTTTGATAAAAAATTGTAACATACTATTTTTAACCTTTTACAGGCCAAATAGAAATCCAGGCATATTTTAAATTAGTTTTTTTGCATATTTTGTTCTATAAAACGTTAAATAAAAGGATATTAGCCATTTAAATGGGGATTTTCACTGTGTTCCCAAGTAGGAGCATATGTCATAGGTCGGAAATAAGAATCAACGGAAACTGCAGAGCTAGGTGTTACAACAATCCTAATTACAAAATTTCAACATTTATATTACTAATAACTTGTAAGATATGCAAAACGTGTCAATAGTGTCAGTTTACGTACATATATATACATACATACATGCATACAGATTTCAGAAAAAATAGAACCAATGTTGACTTGTGGTGAGTCAAAATGCCCATGCATTTATACCAACATGTATACATACACAATTTATGACGCCTAAAAGAAATCTTTTAAAGTCAATTTAGAGATAGTCAAAATCAGCATACCGAAATTTTTCACTATCACTATACTTCCTTTTACTTCGTTCAATGAAGTAAAAACCAAAGAAATAAAGACGCTAAACAAACGCTCAAAATTTTGTCAGTGGAATAGAGAATGCTTCCGATCGACATATAAGACAATTTCTGCTTAAGTGCGTCTAAAACCGCTTTGGGTAAACACAAACCCACCAAGTGTTGTTACAGTAAATATAGCCCTAAGGTAGCGTTATTTACTCTGAAAGCTTTTGTGAAACCTTTTACAGGTTTTGAATAGGATTTGTGTTCCTATAAATCCTTTATGGGTTTCGCAGTATTTGTATACAATAGTTCAAGCCTTTATTAGAAAATTCCCTTGAAATGAGAGTAGAAATCCAAAGAACACAAATTTTGAACTTTCGCGTTTGCTAGTTCTCCAATGTTAAATTCATTAAGAATTATCATTCTTAAGATATTTTGACTATGAAAATTTAAAGGATTCTAAAAACAGGTCACATAAGGTAAAATTAATTTAAAAAGTTGTAAAATAGAACACTTAGCAATATGATCCAATCAAGTAGTCAAAAAGTATCAGTCTTATTGAGTTGACAAAAAAATGTTGAAAAGAAATAAAAAAGGCAAAGACGGAGCTTTTTTGCAATTGAAGGAGACTGATTTTTTCAAAAAATCCAATACAGTCAGTTTACCTAGTATCTTTTTCTGCGAGTTTTTATTTTCCAAAATTTTTAATTAAGTTTTGGAATTAGGAATTAATTTATGTCGATACCAATTTTCGCTTTGTTTACTGCTACTCAAGAGATGATATACATAAAATATGTATTATATTATATGTAATATATACAGGGTGAATGTAAACTCTTGGGGAAAATTTTAAGGGGTGATAGGGCACATAATAAGGGATCAGAATCACATAGCAATGTGGGGTCGGCAACGTCGTCTTCGTGTAGCTTTTAATAATCACTTTGGAAAAAGTGCTGAAACAACAGTGCACTTCCCGACCATTGTTCGTCAGACAGTAATGTATTTTTCTCCGAAAGTAGAAGACTAAAATTCATAGTTTAAAAATTCTATTTTATTTAACGGATGAAAATTTTGGAGACGAGCCTATTGCTTATGAAACTTGGTTAAGAAATTAGGCGAACACTTCAATGCTTTTCACAAAGTGATTATTAACAGGTAAGTGAAAACTGCATTTTTGACCCCGCATTGCTATGGGATTACGATTCCTTATTGTGTGCCCTATCACCTCTTTAAGTTTTGCCCAAGAGTTTAGATTCACCCTGCATACAGATGATATATATAAAGTACACAATGTATATTAAATTCTTCCTTGCTTTAAATTGTAACAATTGTGAATTGATTGTTTAGTGCACAACAGATTTGCCATTAGAAACTCGTTACAAGTTCATTTATTTGAACTCAATGATTAAAAAAAATAATATTAATAAAAATCAGCCTTAGTTTCCGGTACACCTGATACTAAAATTATTCAAAACGCGATCGGAATTTCAGATACGAATTTTAATTTTAGTAAAGAAACACAAAACAAACAAAACGCCGCACAAGACAAAGCTCTTCGAATTCTTCGGAGAATAGAACACTTTCGATTTACAAAACGGGGAGAGAGCTTCTGCTCAACCGAGTACGAAATGCTACGGGTAAATACAAAACTCACCGTCTGTATAGTTACGGTAAATATTTGCGGAAGTAAACCTATTTACTTTGAAAGCTTCCCTGAAAGGCCTTTTAAGGGCTTTGAATAAATTTTATAGTTTCTCCCGTTCTTTCAATACCCCACTTTCAATGTTCATTTATCGTGTTCGTGTGCATAACAACACAGTATCTTTAAAATATATATATAATAATTAAACAATTTCACTTCAGAAATAATATCAGGTGTACAGGAAAATCCTACTATATAGTGACGCTGCTCCCTGACTCACTCACTCACTCTCTAACAATTCCAGTCTGCACTCTTCAAAGCAAAACTTTTTTCGTCATTCATCCGAACAGATTAAAAAGTTACGGACTAAAACTGTAATAAAATTCACACCATTTGTACGATCCACTTGAAATTTTTCATAATCATGTATAAAAATATAAAAAACAATCTGAGCCACTTAAAAAATCTGATAATCTACCCGTTCCTTCATTTTTAGCGATTTTTTGCTCTGTACAACTCCATTTTATTTCCGAGAGTCAAGAAAGGGAATCGTTTGCGTGACAAAATGACCTTTTTCAAGTGAAAATGACGTCACACAATTTGGATTCCAATTCGATTAAAATAGTTTTTCTAGATGATATATTTGAATTTTTTTTTTCATTAAAATAATCGTCTGCTGAAGCATTAATATAAGAGGAGCTGAATACACAAAACGAAATCTTTCGACTGCAAAAAGATTCCGCGCGCGTTTCCAGAAGAGCATGAAATTGGTTTTGAGTACATAATAAAAATTAGAATATGAAATTATTTATTTTAGGTGGAAGAAGATGTAATATATTGAATTTAGGCATATTTTTGTTTAATGTTTTTTCTAGCATCCGTTGTTATTGCCTCCACAACAGCCTTTTACTTCTAGCAATGCCAATATTTTGCCTCGTCAAAAGTACCGGAGATAATAATACGAAATTTGGCACGTGTGTGACTCTTAACGTAGGTACTATATTGGAGAGCCTTTTTCTAAATTCGTAACTTATGGAGGAGCCAAAAAATTTCTCCACATACCCTGCGTGATGTAAAAGCAGAAAGGATATATCCACAAAATTCTTACTGTAAAATACAACACTCACGAATGGCTAAAACTCGATTTGAGAACATTTCGACTAGAATCCCCCCAAGGAGGGTAAACGTGAAAAAAGAAGGAGGGTGGCGATTTTTCACGAAAAGAATGTATTACAATAAAATTTTCGCTTTTAAATTTTACAAATATGAGTTTTATGCTTAGGCGCAGGTTCTTTGTAATTCAATAATTGTTGAAAAATTGTTTGCTTGAATTTTATGTAACAAACGGCCGTTACTTTCAGGTACACTTAATTAATTAGGTTTTATCTTTATTCTGTATTTAAGAGAGGATTTATTATTGTTACGAATTTTGGATGCAACTCGCTGTTTTGAGGTTTAAAATAGCTTACAATTAGTTTTCTACGCGCCAAATAGTTAACCGATTTTGGATGCAACAAAATCCAAAATTTAACTAGAAAGCGAGATATGGAGTTTTGGGCTTCACCACTGATTAATACAGCGTTTTCTGGAAATCATGAGAAATACGGCTCGTAGGCTTTAGCTAACGTCACTTTTGGGGACTTATTTTTCGCGCCAAACTGGGTGATATTTCGCAAAAAAGTCGCGAATCTTGGCAACCTTTCCGGACATTTGGCGCGACTTTTCCAAATGGGCCGGTAAAGGCAGTTTTACAGCATGAACATTGCACAATAGCTTAATATTTCTGTATTACGTAATCAAAAATCGCGCTTTACGGGGATTTTTCGAGAAGCAGTTTCTTCCAGAAATTTCTAATAGCGTCTGCGTCACCTATAAATAGGAGCGGGCTGTCCCGGTCCAGTCAGTTTGTATCTGTCTGCTACTGAGAATAGATGTCCTTTGTGAATGTGTTTGACACGAGACGCTGGGCAGGCCGGATTAAAGTGCTCTCTGGCGATTTGGCGTGCAGTCAGACTCCTTTGGCAAGAGTCGTTTCTCCCGCTGTTACACACTGCACGCTAGGGGTTGCCACCCGCATGAAATTTTATCTCGCAGCTATTTACAGTTTTCTTGTTATCTTTTTATTTTTTCTTAATGTTTTACTTCTTTCCCTTGTCTTGCCTTTAACATTGGAAAAAAAAAGAGAGAAAATGTCATTGACAATACAAGAAATTTCCAGATTTCACCGTTCAATTCATGTACCCTTGTGCCCTTCCTGTAGATCTGTGATGGAGGGGGCATCACCTGAGCTTTTGGCTGTTTTTAAATAATCGGAAAAATGAGAAACTCAATCATTTGAAATGAATTGATGAAATATAATTGATGCAGATCCCATAAATTTTTTTGTCTTAATTATCTGTTCTTTTAAAATTCATTCGTTCTTATTTCCCCCTTACTTTGGCTTTTAAAATTGCTATATTTTGTATGTTTCTTTTTAAACAAACAAAATACTAAATTATCCTATACAGTATCTTAATGTTAGAAATTCTGAGGTCGTTCTATTCTAATCGAAAATTCCCACAGATAGGTTTAGAGGATGGGGAACCGATATTTTAAACACACTTTTCTAATGAATATTTTTTGCTTGTAATTTTTTTAAAAGAACACTTCATGTAATACACAAATGAAAATAGATGTAGTTTACATGCAAATGAACTTTACAAGTCATGACCTGCAGGCTCTCTACTTTACAATGTTTAAATTAGGATAGTTAGGATGTTTAAATTGACTAGTCCCCTTATGCGTCCAGCGTTGCTTCCTAACTTTAGTCTTTCAATGCTAGATTAGCCTTTCTTAAAATGTGTTCCAATTTTAAAGTTTAATATCTCTTAAAAATCACTTATCAACACCAGTCAAAACATTGTCTATGTATAAAGACAGGGAAAAAAAAAATTGAACGGTGAAATCTGGAAATTTCTTGTATTGTCAATGGCATTTTCTCTTTTTTTTTTTTTCCAATGTTAAAGGCAAGACAAGGGAAAGAAGTAAAACATTAAGAAAAAATAAAAAGATAACAAGAAAACTGTAAATAGCTGCGAGATAAAATTTCATGCGGGCGGCAACCCCTAGCGTGCAGTGTGTAACAGCGGGAGAAACGACTCTTGCCAAAGGAGTCTGACTGCACGCCAAATCGCCAGAGAGCACTTTAATCCGGCCTGCCCAGCGTCTCGTGTCTTTGACACCTATACTCGGGGCAAAGCTAACTTGATAGTGGAAGTAAAGCTATAGACAGTGTGAATCCGCCGCTCTCAAATAGTTCTTTCCTTTTGCACAGGTTATTACAGAGCTAATGCATTTTTCATCTATTAAGTGCTAAAATAAAGTGTTTACTATGAAATAATTGAATATTTGTGTTACTTGAATGCAGTAATTAGAAGGATCAAGAAATTCAGTCAGAAATCAGATGTAACGCCTTCCACGACGATTGACCAATGGCGTCACCTCTATCCTGCAGCCGGGAATTGAGTAGTGCGGATTTGTCTTGTGATTGGGTTGCTTTTTGATGTTGACAGCCAGATAATTGGAAGGAGAAACGATTGTCGGAGCGTTACACGCGGCGAGGATTGAAATGCCCCTCTAGGCCTCCACTTCACAATCAGGTTAGATTTGTCCCGAGTTTTTTATAGCGCCATCTATCAGATTTTTTTGTATAAAATTATATTATCAATAAACGAAAATCTATCACATTTGTAAGTCGGCCATCATTGTAGTGTCCGGTTTGGATAGTTTTTAAATTCATTGTAAAGTGCCCCACGATGTATCGACGTACGAAAACACGACGTTACTTTCTAGTTCTTGTAATACTGAAGTCTTAGCTCATTACTTCACGTTTTCTAGCAACATAAACATTCATAACATAAATTAATGCACTCGTGCATCACTAAAGAAGAAAAACTTAACAGCTATCGAGTATTTTCTCTGTCTCTTAAATAAGACTTAATTTAACGGAAAAAAATCAGTAAATCTCCGCGGCATCACTTCTAGTGTAAGTTATGTAATGATTTATTAACAGTCTCCCATGCAAGTGCGAGGCCTGCAGATGATTGTAGCCAATGCAGCGAAAGAAATCCGATATTTTCCAGGGGGGGGGGCGCTAAGAAAAATTAACTGCATAATGAGGCTCATTTATCATAGTGTAAAATTATCAATAAAATCTCCACCCATCACTTTAAAATTTACGCTTAGATGAATTTGGCTCACGGACTATCAATTTCGTCAAGTACGGGAAATCGGATCTTTGATATATATCTGTTTTGTGCAAAAGAGCGAAATTGCGCGTAGATGTAGTAACAAGATGAAAGAGTGGAGTTGCAGTTGGTGGTTGGCAGAGGAAGACAAAAATATCTGGCACCAAATAGTTAAATTTTGGATTTTGTTGCATTCAAAATCGGTTAACTAGAGAGTGAGATATGGAGTTTTGAACTTCCCCATTGATTAATACAGCATTTTCTGGAAATCATGAGACATAATGCTCGTAGGCTTTAGCTAACATCACTTTTGGGGACTTATTTTTCGTGCCAAACTGGGTGATATTTCGCAAAAACTTACGAATCTTGGCAACCTTTTCGGACATTTGGCGCGATTTTTCCAAATGAGACTGTAAAGGTAGTTTTAGAGCATCGGCATTGCATAATAGCTTAATGTTATTCTATTACGTAATAAAAATTACCGCTTTAAGGGGATTTTTCGAGAAACAGTTTCTTCTAAAAATTTCTAATAGCTTCTGCGTCACCTATAAATAGGAACGGGCTGCTTGGTCCAGTCAGTTTGTATCTGTCTGCTACTGAGAATAGATGTCCTTTGTGCAATGTCTTTGACACCTATACTCGGGGCAAACCCTACTAGCAATTTTGCACGGGCTATCACTGGCCATGCAGCCAGCCGATGACGGCCCGAGCAAAATTGCTAGTAGGGAAGCTAACCTGATAGTGGAGGTAAAGCTATAGACCGTGTGAGTCCGCCGCTCTCAAATAGTTCTTTCCGTTTGCACAGGTTATTACAGAACTAATACATTTTTCATCTATTAAGTGTTAATAAAGTTATTAAGTGTAAATAAAGTGTTTACTATGAAATAATTGAATAATTGTGTTACTTGAATGCAATAATTAGAAGGATTAAGAAATTAAATCAGATGTAACGCCTTCCACGACGATTGACCAATGGCGTCACCTGTTTCGTGCAGCCGGGAATTGAGTAGTGCGGATTTCACTTATGATTGCGTTGCTTTGTGATGTTGACAGCCAGATAATTGGAAGGAGAAACGAGTGTCGGAGCGTCACACGCGGAGAGGAGTGAAATACCCCTCTAGGCTTCCACTCTACAATCAGATTAGGATTGCCCCGAGTTTTTTATAGCGCCATCTATCAGATTTTTTTTGCATAAAATTATATTATCAATAAACGAAAATCTATCACATTTGTAAGTCGGCCATCATTGTAGTGTCCGGTTTGGATAGTTTTTAAATTCATTGTAAAGTGCCCCACGATGTATCGACGTACGAAAACACGACGTTACTTTCTAGTTCTTGTAATACTGAACTCTTAGCTCATTACTTCACGTTTTCTAGGAACATAAACATTCATAACATAAATTAATGCACTCGTGCATCACTAAAGAAGAAAAACTTAACAGCTCCATCGAGTATTTTCTCTGTCTCTTAAATAAGACTTAATTTAACGGAAAAAAAAATCAGTAAATCTCCGCGGCATCACTTCTAGTGTAAGTTATGTAATGATTTATTAACAGTCTCCCATGCAAGTGCGAGGCCTGCAGATGACTGTAGCCAATGCAGCGAAAGAAATCCGATATTTTCCAGGGGGGGGGTGCTAAGAAATATTAACTGCATAATGAGGCTCATTTATCATAGTGTAAAATTATCAATAAAATCTCCACCCATCACTTTAAAATTTACGCTTGGATGAATTTCGCTCACGGACTATCAATTTCGTCAAGTACGGGAAATCGGATCTTTGATATATATCTGTTTTGTGCAAAAGAGCGAAATTGCGCGTAGATGTAGTAACAAGATGAAAGAGTGGAGTTGGTGGGAGGCAGAGTAAAGAAAAATATCTGGCGTTAATCATTTGCGGTTAGAACAGAATTATAATAACTTAAACACTTTTAATATTCTTGTCTGTCAGTCCCAAGAGTTCTCTAATACAGTCAAATACCATTAGGTCACTTACAAATGCGGAGCTTGTACTAAATGTAATATGGAATTCCAAGTATTTACAGAATAAGTATGTCTAAAATTAATTTACACTATAAATTATACAGGGTTTCCCAAAATGGTGGTAACGGACTTCAATTCTTTTTCTATTACAGATAAGTGGACAACGTAAATTGATAAAATGTTCAAAATTAGGCCAAAAAAAAAAAAAAAAAAAAAAAAAAAAAAAGATAAAGCCAAGAAAAAAACGCCTGTCGTTCATTTTCAAAAAATTACACTTTTTAAATTTGTGAACGACCCCCCTTACAAAAAAATTGCAATTAGTAAAATGTGTCCCATATACCCATGAGATGACATACAAAATTTGAGAATTATGTCCTGAAAAGTGTCAGATATAGTAAGATAATTTCAATGTTGACTTAAATCACTTTTCAGTGGCTCTCGAAGGGGAAAAAAAGTCACTTGGAACGGTCATATTTCAGGGGTCGTGCAAAAATTACGTAAGATTTTTATCCCTGTCTATATAAAAATAAATGCAATAAATGTTTACACAAAATCCTGTGTAGCCCCCCGATCATCTAATATATAAAATTCTCCTGTCACAGTGTTAGTCACCTAACTCCTCCGAAACCACTGGACCAATTTTAATGAAATTTTCTATGTATATTCGTTAGGTCATAGAATAGGTTTTTAACTATGTCTCATACCCCTAAGTCATAAGGGCGGTCCACCCCAAAATGTTTAGCCCCCGAATGCTATTCATTTCAATCAGGATTTCTGTGTAGACATTAGCGTGTCGAATCACTTTTCAAATGTGTTTGCCAGATAATGTGGAGAGGGGGGGGGCGTTAATAAAATGTTGAAAGTCGCACAAGGTTTGCAATTTTTGATAATGGATCGCTAAATGTGGTGCCAAAACGTGACAATTTATTATAAATATATTTCGCGTATAGTTAGAAAACGCCTGGCGTATATTGTAAAAGAGTTTTACTAGGCGATTTTAATATAGATTTCTATTTCGAAGAAGTGATCTGTGGAACAAGAAAGGAAAACACGGTACACTCGTGGATTATGATGCCCATTCCAAACAGCATTTAAAATGTCTTTGCGGTATAATTGGAATATGCCTACAGGAAGAACATGCCTGGCGAAGATTATAAAACAGTTTCAGTGGGCGATTTTAAGATAGATTTCGATTCCAAAGATGTGTTTTATGGTACAAGAAAGAGTTGATTCCTATTTTAACGCCCTCACCCTCGCCAACCTAAAAAATCCCCGTACTTTGCAGTCATGGGTCTCTGGGAGTTATGCACAAGTTTCAACGGTACTTACGTATTATCCCGGCGGTCCGCCAAGACAAGCAATTTTTCACCAAGATAAATGCCGGGCACATGAAATTTTTGGTGGTTTAGAATACGATTGGCAACGTATTTAAAATCTACGAAAAAGTAGTTTGGCGGAAGTGACCTCCGGGATAATACGTAAGTACCGTTTCAAAGCACCCAAAAGAACTAGGTAATAGCATTTAAAGTAAACAAACTAGCGATAAACGCGCCAGTTAAGGAATTTGAAGACACTTAATTATTAAAACTACATTAATTGGTAATTGAAAATAAATAAAAATGTAACGGCATGCTGTACTGACATGTTGTTCCAAATCGCCATTTTAATTCTAAATTACGATTTCTACATAAATGCAAAAAATCGTCATGGTAACTGCATATGTTTAATCATCGCCTCCTTGGCGAGAGTCGAGGCATTAAAGTAGGAAACAATATATAAAACGGTGAAGTATAGTTGTGATATACTTGGCGAAGATTGTAAAATAATTTTAGTAGGCGATTTTAAGATAGATTTCGATTCCAACGATGGGTTTTATGAAATAAGAAAGAAAAATACAGCACAGTCATGAATATTGATAACACTTTCCAACTTAATGGAATAAAAACGAAAAATAGTGACGACGCATAAATTATGATACGATTTTAATATATAGCACTATAGTGCGTATTTAAAATCTGAAAGTGTTTCAGATTTTCATCCTTTTTTGGGGGGGAGGGGGCAAAATTTTTTATGGAATGACTATCAATAAGTCTCAAGGCCAAACTATGTCTGTTTGTGAATTAGATTTGAGCACGCCATGTTTTTCACACGGACAGTTATACGTGACATGCTCTCGAGTGGGCAAACCATACAGTGGGCATCCAGTTTGTTTGTGTTATCTAAAGGTGGGATAACAAAAAATATTGTATACTCTATTGCGTTAAGGGATTGATATTATTTTTTTAGTAAAATTATTGTAATTAGCGATATACATAAATTTAAAGAATAAATTACAATGAATTAAAAATATAAATGTTTGGTATTGTGTTTATTTTTTATATTCCAGTATCGTTCACAGCGCTCCATGCCTCTTCCACTCATATACGACATCCTCACAAACTTACAATAAGTTAGTCATTTCTTTCTACTAAAATAATCCTAGGAATAATTTATATGGCAAAACAACGTGTGCCGGGTCAGCTAGTCTTTCTCTAAAGATATCTCCGAGACGTACAATACGAGGCTGAAATTTGGCACATCAACTCATGAGTGTATGGAGCAGATTTTACTAACTGAGAATATTTTCGCACGGGGGTCTTATAGAAATTTGTATGGAAATTGTCACTTTTTGTAAATAAGCGAGAGAATTTTTTTCTTAACGCAGTCTTATTTCTAACCTTATTTTTAACATTTTTTTTTTCAATTTACATTGCCCACTTATCTGTATTATATAAATAATTAAGGCACGTTACCATATTTTTCGGACACCTTCTATAAATATGATTACTATATGTTCAGAATTGTTTTTCCAATTATTTTATATTGCTTGGCGTCTACCATAATACTGTTTGTAAGTCAGAAATTCCGAACTTGATTCCGAAGCTTTATTTTTTTTCTATCAAACCGTAGAAAAATTGCGTAGCTAAAGCATAAAATTAAAATTCAGCCTTGACAATATATTCACATAGAAAAAACACTCAAAATACTGGTGTTAAAACATAAAATAAAAAAACGCGGCTGTTCAAGCTTCGTTAGGGGGAGATCTCCCTGAACCCCTCTTAGTTTCATTATTGCCATATTAAAACGATATTAATTGACTTTGTCATTTTATCGCACATCTTTCGCATATTTCACCTGGTAACCCTATGTTGAAATTTTTATGAGTGTAACCAATTTATAGAAAAATACATGTGGAGCCTATTCTACAGCTTACGAAATAGTGTAACAATAGATTAAAGCTGTTATGAACTAATAGTATTTAAATATATGTGAAAAATGCATGTGAAGCATATTCTACGGCTTACGAAATATTGTAACAATAGATTAAAGCTGTTGTAAACTAATAGTATTTAAATACATGTAAAATTATGTCGCTTTTTATATCGCTTTTTTATGTCGCATTTTTGGGACACATTTTTCAATAAAGGGTGTTGAGAGATAAAATGACATAGTCATTAATAAAAACTTTGTGTAAAAAGCACACAAACAAGATACGATCATTTTGACAAGATACGATCAGATTTAACAACATACGATCATTTTGACTGAAAATTTATTCAGGTTTCGTCAGTCAAAACCCTTCGTCTCACTAAACAATGGGCACAGATAAAGATAAACAGAATAATCATGCTGCCACTTGGAAAAAAGAGAAAGCGAGAAACCGCGGAGATTAAAGGACAGGGCAAAAAGGGGTAGATTACAAAAGAAAGTAGAAATGAAAAAATATATGAACATACAAAAATACATAATTAAATAAATAAAAAGCAAAAAAGAACACACAAACCAAAGAAAACAGAACAAACAAAAGAGCAAAAAACACAAAATAATATAGAAACGCAAATAATAGTATAGCTAATTTTTTTATAAATGTTTTTTACTCATTTATTTATTTTATATTTTCGCATGCTTCATCTCTGTTAAATTCAAACTGCAGCAAAGAATTTCACATCTGAATAGTCATCAGCTCGCACGATAGCAGAAATTTCATTAACATTTATACACAAATATGTCATAAATCATCTCGTGTTGGAGCGTTTCTTTAAATACAACTGCTCGACGGAATTTTCATTTCAATCTTTATTGAACGAAAGCAGAAGTATTGCTATATTGAACGATTAATCGAGCGGAAGAATTTGACTGGCGCTCCACCGGAAATTGATTAATTCTGTTAAGGCAAAATTGTCTGGCTTAGTTGAAAAGCATATTGTATATATTGAGACATGCAAAGGATTGAACCGGAAAATGGTAATTTTGGAAGCTAGCTGAAAGAACGTTCTTTTCGTGGGAGGGGGTTGCTGCCATGCATGCTGTGGCTTAATCCTTTGACGCGCAAACCCTTCCCAATGCTGAAAAAAGGGCAGCCGCTGCCATCGCTCGACTTAAGTACCAGCAAGATGGCGGACGATCGAAAGGTTCATCGCGTACCACAGAGAGACCTTTTTTGAGAGAGACTGCTGTTTGCACAGCCACTGCGTCAAAAAAGGGTCTCTAGATCTGTGGCACGCGATGAACGTTTCGATCGTCCGCCATCTTGCTGGTAGTTAAGTCGAGCGATGGCAACGGCTGCCCTTTTTTCAGCATTGGGCAATCTATCCAGCTGTTCTCGCATTCTTCCATTTTTCAGCAGTTGTCAGTGCTGTTGAAAATCGTCGTGACCATTTTTTTACGGGAAATGACGTGCTAAAAAGTAAAGGATTCTCGTAGAGCTGTGTCACCCGCAACTATTTTTATAGAAATCAATTCTATTCTTCGTGATTGGCAACAGACAAAACGTCAGAGTTTGGTGTTCCCAGAGCGGGAACACTGCGCGTTAAAGGGTTAAATTCTGAAGATTTTGCGATAGCACAATTATAACAGATATGCAGGGTGTCCGAAAAGGGCTTGACACATTAAAAAAATTCACAGAAAAGCAACAAACTATCGTTTCAGTATGCGGGTTGCAGAACAATACTTCACAGGCTCACGAAATTCTTTTGACATTGCAAAAAAAAACAAAAAAATACTTCCAAATTGTGTTCATAGGTGGCACTGTACTATCACAGTAAACTTCCCGAATGTCTTGTACAGTCTCATCCCATCTTCGTGGCCGACCACTTTCCCTGTCTAAAACGCTTCCAATTTGTAAAAACTTTTCATGCCAGGCCATTGTGCTGTTTTGACCATGTTCTGAAACTTTCTCTGAAATGTAGTAATGGAATTTGATTTGAAATACCAACCTGCGCAATCATTTGCGCAGGATGCGCTCCCCCCCCCCCCAAAAAAAAAAAAATCTTCAATTTTTTTCTTCCCTTAATTTGGTTTAAACCAGTTTAGAATTAGTACAGTTAAGTTCACCGTAGGCACCATATTCAAACTTCATTCAATACAAAATTTCCATCAAATTGCGAGCCCTTATTAAGTCGGGCCCGGGCTAACTGCCCCTCCTCTCGGCAGCCTAGACGAAGTTTGCACACCCGGTTCATTAATTCAGTAAAATCTTTTAAAAATTCATTTAAAAAGAAAAAATAATGATAGAAAATTGTGGTTTACCCAAATAAGTTTAGAGGATGGTGCGATTTTTTTTAAATGACAAAAAAGTTTGTGGCTCCAAATGTTACCAATAGGTGGCGCTGACATGCAGAATGGGAATCAAGTTTCCTCTTTAAAAAAAAAAAAAAAAAAAAAAAAAATCGAAATATCTCTAATCTTAACCATGCAAATCACAATTTTGTATCGTTATTTGCTCTTTTTTAAGGAATTTTTAGATTTTGACGAAAACAGGATGCTTCAAAAGCTCGTGGAAACTTATTATTCGATTCATTAAAAATTATATTCCAATTATTCAAAAATTCATTAAAAAAAGAACAAATCATGATACAATATACTGCAGCTCACATAGAAAGGATTGCAGAAATTTCGGGTTTTTTTAATGGAATGTTGGTTCCCATTGTGCATATCAGCGGCATCTATCAGTATCATTTGGAACTACAAACTTTATTGTCATTAAAAAAAATTTTCATCATCCACTAAACCTATTTATGCAAACCATAATTTTCTATCATTATTTGTATTTTTTAAGTTTTTACAGACATTTTGGTTGCCCAGTATTATAAACAGACATTCTAAATGCTTCAAGAGTCTCGGATAATGAAAAGGCTGTTTTTAAACGATACAAAATTTGCATTATAATTATTAAATCCTTAAGTCATAATTGCATAAACTTAAACTACACCAAATATCACCCGCCTGAATATTCATAGTTAGGTACAATAGCAGGAATTTCATTAATATTTATGCTCAAATATGTCGTAAATCACCAGGCTTTAAAGCGTTTTCTTGAAGTACACAAAGTCTGACAGCAGACTGTTTCGTTTAATCTCTATTCTCGGAAGCAAAAGTATTACAACTGAATGATTAATCAGAGGAAGCCCTTTGACTGGTGTTGCAATGGAATTTGATTAATTTCTGCAAGACAAATTTGTTTGGATTATCTGAAGAGCAAATGTGTATTGAGATACACAAAACGTGATACATGGGTGCGTTTGGAATACTGAATAGGAAATGGCAGAGGCAAATATGTAAAGCGACTAGAAATAGCTAAGGGACAGATTCCAATAGGCTGGCGGCACAAGACGTAACGCAACGTCACAATTACTCAGTATGATTTTAACCCTGTAACGCGCAGTGTTCCCGCTCTGGGAACACCAAGCTCTGACGTTTTGACTGTTGATAGTCACGAAGAATATATTTCATTTCTATAAAAATAGTTGCGGGTGACACAGCTCCACGAGAATCCTTTACTTTTTAGCACGTCATTTCCCGTAGAAAAATGGTCACGATTATTTTTAACAGCACTGACATCTGCTGAAAAATGGAAGAACGCGAGAACAGCTCGATAGATTGCCCAATGCTGAAAAAGGGGCAGCCGTTGCCATCGCTCAACTTAACGACCAGCAAGATGGCGGACGATCGAAACGTTCATCGCGTGCCACAGATCTATAGACTCTTTTTTGACACAGCTGGCTGTGCATTGGGAAAGGGGTGCGCCTCAAAGGGTTAACAATGATAATTACTTTCATAGTAAGTGATATACATCAATAATTAACAAATACACCATAATAAAAAGAATCTGGCGCTTTATTATCGCTAACTAGAAGTCAAAGCCCGTTGTGGAGGCAATTTTAAAGGGCGCTAGAACAAAACATTTCACGAAAATATGTCGACACTCAATAGATTTAATCTTTGTCACTTAAAATAAATAAGTTCATATTCAATTTTTGTTATATACCCAAATCGAATTTCATACTCTTCTGAAAATGCGCGGAAACTTTACGCAGTCGAAAAATTTTGTTTTGCGTACACAGCCTTTCTTATATCCATTCAGACGATTTATTTGTGAAAAAAAATTAAACTATATAATTTGGAAAAACTATTTTAAACGAATTGGAATCACACTTTCCTTTCAAAGCCTGACGACCGTGATAAATACGGCGTCATATCGATTGCAACGGCTCATTTTGTCACACAAATGATTCACTTTTTTGACTCTCCGAAATAAAATAGAGCTGAAAATAGCAAAGAAATCGCTTAAAAATGTGGGAACGGGTGGATTTTCAGATTTTTAAGGGAGCGAAAATTGTTTTCTGTAGTTTTATACATAATTATTGAAAAGTATCGAGCGGATCGTACAAACGGGCAAGATGTTATTACGCTTTTTCTGCTTTTCTGCTTCAACTTGGAGGACATTGGAGCCACGACAGTTTCTACGTGCACTAGCTCCCATGAGCGTACACGGTCCCACAGTGGTCGAGCCGACAGTAAGTTCACTCTCCCAAGAACTGGCGAAACCGGGCGTTGCTTCACTTGCCCTGTTCTAATAGGAACGGAGTTTAGCGACCAGACCACTGCGGCACATATAGTAGGATTAACTGTGTAATGTAAAATCTGGGGTGTTTTTAAAAGTGAAGTGCTGGACAGCATATCAAACTTGTCCCATTGTTGTTTCTAGTCCCCACCTGTCCAATATGACAGTTCAACAAAATTACTTTTAGTGTTTACGCAATTCGTGCTGCAGTGGAACCTCTGTGAAAGACCACCTCCGAGAGAAAATCTCTCGTAAATATCCTATACTTCTGTTCCATACTTCTGGCTATACAGAGTGTCCCAAAAATGTGATAACGGGCTTTAATTTTTTTGTCTATTAGAGATACGTGGGCACTGTGTAATGTAAAATCTGGGGTGTTTTTAAAAGTGAAGCGCTGGACAGCATATCAAACTTGTCCCACTGTTATTTCTAGTCCCCACCAGTCCAATATGGCAGTTCAACAAAATTACTTTTAGTGTTTACGCAATTCGTGCTGCAGTGGAACCTCTGTGAAAGACCACCTCCAAGAGAAAATCTCTCATAAATATCGTATACTTCTGTTCCATACTTCTGGCTATACAGAGTGTCCCAAAAATGTGATAACGGGCTTTAATTTTTTTGTCTATTAGAGATACGTGGGCACTGTGTAATGTAAAATCTGGGGTGTTTTTTAAAAGTTGAAGCGCTGGACAGCATATCAAACTTGTCCACTGTTATTTCTAGTCCCCACCAGTCCAATATGGCAGTTCAACAAAATTACTTTTAGTGTTTACGCAATTCGTGCTGCAGTGGAACCTCTGTGAAAGACCACCTCTAAGAGGTGGTCTTTCACAGAGGTGGTCTTTCACAGAGGTTCACAGACCTACTTCTGGCTATACAGAGTGTCCCAAAAATGTGATAACGGGCTTTAATTTTTTTGTCTATTAGAGATACGTGGGCACTGTGTAATGTAAAATCTGGGGTGTTTTTAAAAGTGAAGCGCTGGACAGCATATCAAACATGTCCCACTGTTATTTCTAGTCCCCACCAGTCCAATATGGCAGTTCAACAAAATTACTTTTAGTGTTTACGCAATTCGTGCTGCAGTGGAACCTCTGCGAAAGACCACCTCCAAGAGAAAATCTCTCATAAATATCGTATACTTCTGTTCCATACTTCTGGCTATACAGAGTGTCCCAAAAATGTGATAACGGGCTTTAATTTTTTTGTCTATTAGAGATACGTGGGCACTGTGCAATGTAAAATCTCGGGTGTTTTTAAAAGTGAAGCGCTGGACAGCATATCAAACTTGTCCCACTGTTATTTCTAGTCCCCACCTGTCCAATATGGCAGTTCAACAAAATTACTTTTAGTGTTTACGCAATTCGTGCTGCAGTGGAACCTCTGTGAAAGACCACCTCTAACAGAAAATCTCTCATAATATCGTATACTTCTGTTCCATACTTCTGGCTATACAGAGTGTCCCAAAAATGTGATAACGGGCTTTAATTTTTTTGTCTATTAGAGAAGAAATATCCCTTTCGTTCATTTTCAAAAATTGACACTTTTTAAATTTGTATACGATCCCCCCCCCCTTACAAAACAATGTGATTAGTAAAATTTGCCCCATTCATTCATGACTTGATGTACCCATTTTGAGCCTTTCATCATACAACGTAGCAGAGATATTTTTAAAGAAAGGTGATTTTGGACTATACATTATTTTGAATGTAAAAGTATATTCCTAGCGTGCAAAAATTATGCTCAGAATTTTTACATGCTTCCCTTTAAGACAGTTGAAAAACTACATCAGAAATCTAAATATTCACAGCCTTGTGCCATAGCAGACATTGCATTAGCATTCATGCACAAAACCTGACATAAATCATCCCGTTTTAAAGTGTTTCCTGAAATATATTGTTCAACGCAAGACAGTTCCCGTGTTTAATCTTCTTTCAGGAGCAAAAGTATTACATCTGAATGATTAATCAGCGCAAAGGCTCCGAATGCTATTTCTATTCGAAATTGATTAATAACGTGCAGGACAATTTTGTTTGGCAGATTCCAAAGCAAATGGATATTGTGATGCACATTAACATGATTATTTGCAGAGTGTTCCAATGGATTTTGATTAAATTCTGTAAGACAAATTTTCTTGGCTTACTACTCGAAAAGCTTATATACAGGGTGTACGAAATACGGGATGATATGCTTTAACTCTTTATCTATTGACGGTACTTAGAAGTACCGTAAAAATAACATAAAAATTGAAGAAGAGTGAAGTATACTTTCATTAACACACTTTTTGGAAATCTAATCTTTTAATCATAAAACCAACGTCTTAAAATTCAGAAATGCTCATATTTTTTTTTTCTGGATCAACATGATTAGAAAGTGAGCGAAAAGCTGTACATTAAAAACAATCTTACTCTAATAGAAAAAAATTCATTGATTCATTGTAACCACTTCTTCAAAAAATCAATACCGAATACTTCATTGAATCAGCTTACACCAAAACTGCATGTTCTATGAGAGTAGGATTGTTTTTAATGCATAACTTTTCGCTCACTTTCTAATCATATCGAGCCAAAGAAAAAAAAATAAATAGCATTAGTGAATTTTCAGACGTTGGTTTTCTGATTCAAAGATTAGATTTTCCAAAAGTGTGTCAATCAAAGTATTACTTCATTCTTCTTCAATTTTTGTGTTACACTCTTTTGAAAAAAACGCACTATTTGATTATGAAACGGTCATCAGACGTATCGCTAGTGTTTCTTAATTTTCTTCTTAACTTTATTTCTTACTACATAATTCAGTAGAGATTATTCATTGACCCACTAAAACAAAAGAAAAGAAACACTTTGAAGTTGATATTCTTGACAGTTATTAATGCCGTTATAAAGCCGTTATAAATGATGAATTAAAATTCATGTCCACCTTTTGGAACACCGTGCATATTATGCTCAGAATTTTTGCATGCTTCCCTTTAAGACAGTTGAAAAACTACATCAGAAATATAAATATTCACAGCCTTGTGCCATAGCAGACATTTCATTAGAATTCATGCACAAAACCTGACATAAATCACCCCGTTTTAAAGTGTTTCCTGAAATATATTGTTCAACGCAAGACAGTTCCCGTGTTTAATCTTCTTTCAGGAGCAAAAGTATTACATCTGAATGATTAATCAGCGCAAAGGCTCCGAATGCTATTTCTATTCGAAATTGATTAATAACGTGCAGGACAATTTTGTTTGGCAGATTCCAAAGCAAATGGATATTGTGATGCGCATTAACATGATTATTTGCAGAGTGTTCCAATGGATTTTGATTAATTTCTGTTAAGACAAATTTTCTTGGCTTACTTGAAAAGCTAATATACAGGGTGTACGAAATACGGGATGATATGCTTTAACTCTTTATCTATTGACGGTACTTAGAAGTACCGTAAAAATAACATAAAAATTAAAGAAGAGTGAAGTAATACTTTCATTAACACACTTTTTGGAAATCTAATCTTTTAATCATAAAACCAACGTCTGAAAATTCACAAATGCTCATATTTTTTTTTTCTGGATCAACATGATTAGAAAGTGAGCGAAAAGCTGTACATTAAAAACAATCTTACTCTAATAGAAAAAAATCCATTGATAAATTGTAACCACTTCTTCAAAAAATCAATACCGAATATTTCATTGAATCAGCTTACACCAAAACTGCATGTTCTATGAGAGTAAGATTGTTTTTAATGCATAACTTTTCGCTCACTTTCTAATCATATCGAGCCAGAGAAAAAAAAAATGAGCATTAGTGAATTTTCAGACGTTGGTTTTCTGATTCAAAGATTAGATTTTCAAAAAGTGTGTCAATCAAAGTATTACTTCTTCAATTTTTGTGTTACACTCTTTTGAAAAAAACTCACTATTTGATTATGAAACGGTCATCAGACGTATCGCTAGTGTTTCTTAATTTTCTTCTTAACTTTATATCTTACTACATAATTTAGTAGAGATTATTCATTGACCCACTAAAACAAAATAAAAGAAACCCTTTTAAGTTGATATTCTTGACAGTTCTTAATGCCGTTATAATGCCGTTATAAATGATGAATTAAAATTCATGTCCACCTTTTGGAACACCGTATATATTATGCTCAGAATTTTTGCATGCTTCCCTTTAAGACACTCGAAAACTACATCAGGAATCTAAATATTCACAGCCTTGTGCCATAGCAGACATTTCATTAGCATTCATGCACAAAACCTGACATAAATCATCCCGTTTTAAAGTGTTTCCTGAAATATATTGTTCAACGCAAGACAGTTCCCGTGTTTAATCTTCTTTCAGGAGCAAAAGTATTACATCTGAATGATTAATCAGCGCAAAGGCTCCGAATGCTATTTCTATTCGAAATTGATTAATAACGTGCAAGACAATTTTGTTTGGCAGATTCCAAAGCAAATGGATATTGCGATGCGTATAACATGATTATTTGTAGTGTTATAATGGATTTTGATAAATTTCTGTAAGACAAATTTTCTTGGCTTACTTGAAAAGCTAATATACAGGGTGTACGAAATATGTGGTGATATGCTTAACTCTATCTCTTAACGGTACTTAGAAGTACCGTAAAAATAACATAAAAATTGAAGAAGAGTGAATTAATACTTTCATTAACACACTTTTTGGAAATCAAATCTTTTAATCATAAAACCAACGTCTGAAAATTCACAAATGGTCATATTTTTTTTCTGGATCAACATGATTAGAAAGTGAGCGAAAAGCTGTACATTAAAAACAATCTTACTCTAATAGAAAAAAATTCATTGATTCATTGTAACCATTCCTTCAAAAAATCAATTTCAAATACGTCATTGAATCAGCTTACACCAAAACTGCATGTTCTATTAGAGTAAGACTGTTTTTAATGCACAACTTTTCGCTCACTTTCTAATCATGTCGATCCAGAGAAAAAAAAAGAGCATTAGTGAACTTTCAGACGTTAGTTTTATGATTAAAAGATTAGATTTCCAAAAAGAGTGTCGATCAAATTATTACTTCATTCTTCGCCAATTTTTGTGTTATACTATTTTGAAAAAATCTCACTATTTGATTACGGAACGGTCATCAAACGCATAGTTACAGTTTGTTAATTTCCTTCTTAATTTTGTTTCTTACTACATAATTTAGTCGAGATCATTCATTAACCAACTAAAACTAAAGAAAAGAAACACTTTCAAGTGTATATTCTTGACAATTCATAATGACGTGGATCAGGCGCGTAGCCAGGAAAATATGTCAGGGGGGGGGGAGGATATGCGCCTGGAAAATTTTTCGGGGGGGGATATGAACTTATATGTGTATAAATAGACGGAATTTCAACACTAATCCAAAAATTTAGGGGGTGGATATATCCCGATACCCCCCCTCCCTGGCTACGTCCCTGCCGTGGATAAAGGGTTAATTCTTTATTTATTACAGATAAGTGGACAACGTAAACCGCAAAATAGGATAGGAAAACAGAGAGAAAAATTGCTCTCGTTTATTTTCAAAAAACTACTCTTTGTGATTTTGCATACGATCCCCCGAACAAAATAATTCCCAATTAGTAAAAGGTACTCCAAACACTAATAAGATGATAAACAAAATTTGAGAATTACATTCTTCAAAAGTTTCAAAGGTATGAAGATAAATATATGCTGACTTAAAGCACTTTTCACTACTTATAGGAAGGGAAAAAGATCACGTCAGAGGACTGTATTTACGGGGTCGTACAGAAATTGCGAAATATTTTTTTTCCACTCTTGATATAGAATTTTATTTTCAAATTCATGTATAGTCCCATTCATCTTTGTTTAAACCCATTATCTACTAGAAGTACCGTTAAATTCAAATACTAGGAAAAAAAGGAAAAATCTATTCATTGTAACCATTCTTTTGAAAAATCACTATTAAATATTTCATTTAATCAGATTACATCAGGATTGCATGTTCCATTGCTTTAATGGACAGTTTTTAACTCACGTTCTAACCATGTCGAGCCCCCTATGTCTTTCAATCCCTCCTCCCCAAAACAGAACGTTAGTGAATTTTCAGACGTTTGTTTTATGATTAAAAGATTCGATTTTCTAAAAGCGTGTCAATCAAAGTATTACCTGACTATTTCAAATGCGTGGGTCCTATACTTTTTGAAAAAGACTCGTTAATTGTTTATGAAACTAGAAATCCAACTTATAGCTTATGCTTATTAATTTTTTCGTATTTTTACTTCCTTGTACGTAGTATAAGGAAGTAATGTGATCCCGAAAAATTTTGGGGCCAAATTTCGACATAAAAACCGATTTTGACTACCTCTAAATTTAATTTAAAAATTTTTTTCGATGCATCTCATCGTAGGCTAGCATGCACGATCATATTAACACGTCTGCAACTCATTTTGACCAGTGGCGAGTCTACTGTGGCCAGTTTTTCCATGCCGTCTGTACGTACGTACGTACGTATGTATGTAACTCGCATATCTCAAAAACTATTGGTCGTAGAATGTTGAGATTTGATATTTAGGATTGTTCTATGATCTAGTTGTGCACCTCCCCTTTTGGTGGCAATCGAATGGATAGTTTATGTACAGGACCGCCCAAAAGATTCGAAATACATTACGCTCTATGGGCCGAAATTCATTAAACTCGCCTAACTCAAAAGCTATTAGGCGTAGAATGTCGAAACTTCATATTTTGGATAGTTGTAACATCTAGTTGTGCACCTCCCCTTTCGGTTCCATTCGACTGAATCGTTTATCTACAGGACCGCCCAAAAGATTCGAAATACATTACGCTCTATGGGCCGAAATTCATCAAAGCGTTTTTTAGAGGTATTGGGCTATTTCAAACGACTCAGAAGTGATATATGCTGTAAAGCTTTAGAAAATGAATTTCTCCATTAAAAAAAGTGTCTTTATCATTTATAGTTCTGCTACAGGAACACTCAAAAGATTTCCAATACATTACAGTCAATAGCAATTTTAGGGGCATTCATCCATTTCAAGCACAATACCGTCCTACCACATAAGTTAGGTAATGGTCCGACCACGGTCACGTGCCTCCCTCAAGAACTATGCCAAAAGTAGCCAAGCTTGGCGACTTTTGGTGTACGTGTGTGCATATTTAACTCTCAAATCTCAAAAACTATTATGAAATTTCATATATAAGAATGTTGTAACATCTAGTTGTGCATCTCGATTTTTGGTTCCAATCTACTGGAGAGTTTATTTACAGGACCACCGAAAAGAATTTCAGTACCTTAATGTCTATGGACATCTTCATTATAATACAACTGTAGACAGTCATTGTTTGGTACATGCCCAAAATCTCGCCGTCTGTCCTCGACCTTGGCGAGATTTGGCGAAATATTGCCAAATTTGGCGATAGTCAGTCATTTGGTCCGTGCCCAAAGTATCGCCATTTGTCATCGTTCTTGGCGAGTTTAGGCGAAATATCGCCAAATTTGGCGATAATCTGTCATTGTTTGGATTATGCTTAAAATCTCGCCAAATGTCGTCGACATTGACGAGTTTCATCGAAATATCGCCAAATTTGGCGCCAAAAATTATTTCCTATTTTGTATAACTCTAAAACTTTAACCCGTAGATTTTTTAACTTTGTATTTAGAACTATTGTAATATCTAACTGTTTTCAATATCTTTTTTGACAGCAATCGACTGAGAATTTATTTACAGGGTAAGCCAAATGACTTTGAATACATTGAGGTGTATAGATGCATTCAATTCATTGAAAGTCTGTGGTCAATGACTACTTTGGCTATCCCCAAAATCTCGCTGACTATCTCAAGTTTGTCGGCTTTTGGTGAAATATCGCCAAATAATGTGTCAGAAGGAAATCTTTCAAATTGAACTCAGCTTGGCGATATCGAAATATTTGGCTAGAAATCGCTAAACCTTACTATTATTGATACTTTATCTCTTTCAAACAAATAAATTTAGAGGAAGTGCGTCGAAAATATTTTTGATCTAATGGACGTGCAAGGAAGTCATGTGTTGGACACATCAGATTTTTTTTATTAAATTAATCAGCATTTATCATTCATTGACTAACTATAACTAGAGAAAATAAATAGATTTAAGGTGATATTCTTGTAAATTCTTAAGTTAGTAGATAAAGGGTTAAATATATCTCTGACACGTTGTATTATGAGAGGCTGAAATTACATCACCTCATTCGTGTATAGGGCACACTTTACTATTTGGGAACGGGGGTCGTAGACAAATTTAAAAGGTTAAAAATTTAAGAAACTTTTTCGCGGTCTTTTGTCCTACCTTATTTTGAACCCATTTTTGAGACATTCTGTATAGTATGATAAGAATTTTTGCATGCTTCCCTCTAAGCAACTTCAAATCTCTAAATATGCATACACAACCTTGTTCCATAGCAGACATTTCATTATATTTATGCAGAAAACCTGACATAAATCATCCCGTTTCAGAGTGTTGAAATCTTTGTTATTGAAATATTTTGTTCAACACAAGACAGATCCTGCGTTTAATTTTTCAGAAGCAAAAGTATTACATTCGAATGATTAACAGCTTAAGGGCTCCGACTGGTACTTCTATTGGAATTTGATTAATAACGGGCAAGAGAAATTTGTTTCGAAGATTCCAAAGCAAATGGTTATTGTGATGCCCATAACATGATTATTTGTAGAGAGTTCCAGTGGATTTTGATTATTTTCTATAAGGCAAATTTGTTTGGTGGTGACACGCTTTAATTCTTTATTTGTTAGAGATACGTGGTCAATGTAAATTGAAAAATCTGGAGTGACTCCACTCGACTTTCCGAACACTTACAATTAAGATCATTACCAAGCATTTTAATAAATTTTAATCTATGAATAATTCAAACATATATACCAAACTGAAGCTCAATTGAATGCGCCGTTTAAACGCTAGCGCACTTTCAATAATTCCCCCCCCATAAGCCATAATGTAAAAGAAATCTTTGTCGTAGCCCTGTAGAAAAACTATAAGTCCTATACACACCAAAATCAATACCGGTCTTACGATAGTGGTTTATAACATGTATACCCAATTTGAGCTCAATCGGATCTACCTTTTAAACGCTAGCGCACTTTCAAGAATTTCCTCCCATAGGCCATAATGTAAAAGAAATCTTTGTCGTAGCCCTGTAGAAAAACTATAAGTCCTATACACACCAAAATCAATACCGGTCTTGCGACGGTGGTTTATAACATATATACCCAATTTGAGCTCAATCGAATGCCTCGTTTAGGAGCTATCGTGTTCACTCACATACACACAAACACACATACACACACACACACATACACACATACATACATACATCTCGTAAAAATAGCATAAATGGATTCAGAAGCCCTCAAAACGTGTAAAAACACCAAAATCTCGAAGTCGAATTTTTTCATGATTACAATACTTTCCTTACATGGTACATGTTCGGAAAGTAAAAATGCTCAAAATGAGGTAGAAAAACAGACCACTTTAAAAAAAAAAAATGTCTTTCATTTTCAGAAAGTGACTTTTTAAATTTATATAAGGTCCCCGGTATAGAAAAAATAGTTAAATGTGCTCCATAAACTAATGAGGCGAGGTAAAAAATTTCAGTCTTTTTTTCATAAAATGTCTCCTATATCTATCATTAAACAAGGATAATCAGGTGCTATACATGAATTTGAATAAAAAAATTCCTAATTAGTAAAATGTATTCCAAACACTAAAGTGGTGATAAACAATATTTGAGACTATACTTTTAAAAGTGAGAGATATGACGATAAATACCCAGATAGGACATACAAGTTGTCAGAACGTGATTACCATGCTTTACATTGTGCAAAACGCGTTCTGGTTCAAAATTTGTGCTTCGGCTAATTCAGCTTCACGTTTTACTGCAGTACTCCTAAGTATCTACTACGACATATTTTCTTATTGGGACTGCTCAACGTACAGACTGCAGATTTTGCAATACGTTCCATAATCCACGTATGCTACCATATATTAACCCGTAAGCAGGCGCGTTGGGGTAAATCTCACCCCAGCGACTTTTTTTCTTCGTAAAATGGGAGACATTTTTTGAGAACAAGTTTGGCCCGTC
Source organism: Cheiracanthium punctorium (assembly GCA_038373885.1). Taxonomy (NCBI): domain Eukaryota; kingdom Metazoa; phylum Arthropoda; class Arachnida; order Araneae; family Cheiracanthiidae; genus Cheiracanthium; species Cheiracanthium punctorium. The sequence goes on from JAWZYV010012412.1 coordinate 213,167, forward strand.
TTCTACCTTTCAAAGTCAAGGTCTAGTTGGGGTGAGTGAAGGAATTTCGTTTCTTTGTTATCCGGAGGGGAAGAAAATTCCACTTTGGGATTCAATACTCCCGTGCGACTAACAACGTTTCATTAGATTGTTAACGTAAACTAAGTATAAACTAAATGTGAATTAACTATAAATGGACGTTACACTACTGGTATGTATTGACAAAAGGCTATTAAATGAAATTAATATCATATTAATAAAGTAATTAGTGTTTTTAGGTATAAAGCATATCCTATGCGATTTTCTTCTCAGAAAGCATGATATTTAAAGAAACTGCCAGAAAATCTCTAAATAAATATAAAAAGCCCGATTTCTTCCCATGAAACGTAACAGAACTGATGTATTTTATGTAATAAGTCCACAAATTTGTTTTTAAAACGTTTTTAGTCAAAAATATAAAGATTGACCCCATGCGACTGCTTCAGTTACAAAAGTAGACGCGCGTGGGTTAAAGAGGTTCAATGTAGTACAAAACGACGACAAAAATACCCGCTAGAGGGCCACTACCGAAATGAACCCCATGGCTTAAACCAGCGAGAAGAAGTTCACAGACACCTCGACCCAATCATTGCTGTTGGCTGCCAAAGACTTGATTGGATATCTTGCTGTTCTGTACCTTAACAACGTAAGTGCAAGTTACACAAACAATGTTGTAATACATTTATAATTCAAAATATGATTTATAATTCGAAAATTTTAATAAGCAATTTCAATCCTATTAATTAGCCGTCGATTCAAATAAACAACGAAACTGATTCAAAAAAAGCTGTTATTTATTTAATTTTATAGTACGTCCTGCATAATTAACCATACAACGTTTTAAGTACTTGTGGAGTACACTGAACTGGACCCAGATTTTGACGAGCATTGTACGTGTTTTGCCCGGACATTCTGACGTAAGCTACAATCTGAACGTGGAAATTACGGCCTTTGAACAAGTGTGTGCTACCTGGGTATATGCTGACTTAAACTGCTTTTCAATGGTTATTGGAGGGAAAATGTGGCATCGGACGGTTGCATTTCTTCAGTCGTACAAAAATTACATTAAAAAGAAAGATAATTTTGCCCTTTAGGATGAAACTTTTACTGTAAAATCATCTTCTTTTAACCCTTTAACGCGCAGTGATCCCGCTCTGGGAACACCAAACTCTGACGTTTCGACTGTTGCTAGTCACGAAGAATAGATTGGATTTCTATAAAAATAGTTGCGGGTGACATAGCTCCACGAGAATCCTGTACTTTTTAGCACGCCATTTCCCGTCGAAAAATGGTCACGATTCTTTTTAACAGCACTGGGCATCTGCTGACAAATGGGAGAATGCGATAACTCCAGGATAGATGGCCCAATACTGAAAAAAAGGGCAGCCGTTGCCATCGCTCGATTTAACTGCCAGCAAGATGGCGGACGATCGAAACGTTGATCGCGTGCCACAGATCTAGAGACCCTTTTTTGGACGCAGCTGGTTGTGCGGCGCAGCCAGCTGTCGTCAAAAAAGGGTCTCTAGACCTGTGGCACGCGATGAACGTTTCGATCGTCCGATCTCTTGCTGGTAGTGAAGTCGAGCGATGGCAACGGCTGCCCATTTTTCAGCATTTGGCAAGGGTTGCGCCTCAAAGGGTTAAACATAACTCTGAGGCATTTTATGACGAACAGTAATTTTTGTACCCTATAACTCACATTCTCTTAACTATGTATTATGCGAGAAATTTTTGCATGCTTCCGTCTTAGCAAGTATCCAAATATGTATATAAGTCTGTGCCATAGCAGACATTTCATTAGCATTGATGCGCAAAACCTGACATAAATCATTTCGTTTTAAGGGGACTTAGTAACTTTATACGTCCAAAAAATCAATTTTTCGAAAATAATCTTAAATCGTATTTCAGATTGTCAGGAATATTTTAAAACAAACCGCACCAAAATCGAACGAAAATTATCCCCGCAGCAATTAAAAGCAAAACAGCTTAACATGGACTTTCCCTTTAAAGGCATTGTAAAGAAACTTGATTTTTACACTTTCCCACAAGATTTTACAAAAAATTATGAATCGAAAGTTATGAAATTTTACGTATAGGTTATACGTATAGATCTTTATTTACTGAACCTCAGATTTGATTATTGGGCCAAAATATTTTATTTTATAGCATGATGAAAGACAGAATTTTAAAATTATTGAAATTTTTATGATTTATCGTGTTATAAAATAAAATATTTTGGTCCCATTATAAAATCTGAGGTTCAGAGAATAAATATATATACATACAACCTATATGTAAAGTTTCATAACTTTCCACTCATAACTTTTTTTAAAATCTTGTGGGAAAGTGCAAAAATCAGAAACTGAGAAAATCAAGTTTCTTTACACTGCGTTTATAAGAAAAGTCCATGTTAGCTTTATTGCTTTTAATTGCTGCGGGCGTAATTTTCGTTCGATTTTGATGCTCGGTTTGTTTTAATATACTTCTAACTATCTGAATTATTTTTTAAAATTATTTTTGAAAAATTGATTTTTTAGACGTTTAAAGGTACTATGTCCCCTAAAAGCGTTTCTTGAAATATATTGTTCCACACCAGACAGTTCCCGTGTTTAATCTTCCTTCGGGAGCAAAAGTATTGCGTTTGAATGATTAATCAGCGTAAAGACTCCGACTGGTATTTCTATTCGAATTGGATTAATAACGTGCTAGACAAATTTGTTTGGCGGATTCCAAAGCAAATATAGATTGTGATGCGCATAACACGATTACTTGTAGAGTGTTCCAATGGATTATGATTATTTTCAACAAGACAAATTTGGCTTATTTGAAAAGCGCAAATATACAGGGTGTCCGGAAAAGGTGGTGCTGCGTTTTAATTCTTTATTTTTTAGAGATACGTTGGCAATGTAAACTGAAAAATCCTCAAAATAAGATAGAAAAACAGACCACGATAAGAAAAAAATATTCTTTCATTTTCATAAAGTGACTTTATAAATTTATATACGGCCCCCAGTATAAAAAAATAGTAAAATGTGCTCCATAAACTAATGAGGTGATGGAAAAATTTTCAGTCTTTCTTCATAAAACGTCTCAGATATCTTTAAACAAAGATAATCAGCGGCTCTACGTGAATTTGAATAAAAAAATTCCTAATTAGTAAAATGTATTCCAAACACTAAAGTGGTGATAAACAATATTTGAGATTATACTTTTAAAAGTGAGAGATATGAAGATAAATATATGCTGACTTAAACCCCTTTTCAAAGGTTATTGGAGGAAAAATGTGACATCGGAAGATTGCGTTCTGTGGTCGTACAAAAATAAAATGATTCTTTTGCACTCTATGATGAAACTTTTACAATGAAATTAATGTATAGCCCCTGCAAATCTTCGCTTAAACATATCTCTCAGGCATTTTATGATGAAAAGCAATCTTGTACCCTATAACTTACATTATCTTATCTTCGCATTATTGGCAGTATTTTTGAATGCTTCCGTCTTAGCAAATATCCAAATATGTATATAAACTTGTGCCACAGCAGACATTTCATTAGCATTGATGGGCAAGACCTGGCATAAATCATTTCGTTTTAAAGTGTTTCCTGAAAGGTATTGTTCAACACCAGACAGTTCCCGTGTTTAATCTTCTTTCGGGAGCAAAAGTATTGCGTTTGAATGATTAATCAGCGTAAGTCTCCGACCGGTATTTCTATTGGAATTTGGTTAACCCATTTATGCCTAGCGTCCCTTTTTTGGGACGGCATTTTCGCTATCATTCGAAAACGTTATTTATTTTTCCTAGCCTTTATTCGCGAGTATTGAACCTCAATTCCACAAAATATTTTTATATGGCCAAGTAGGTTGTTGACATTTCAATTTTTATACATAATGATGTTAAATGAAATCATCCCTTGTTCAAAAAGTTGACATCAGAAATTTATCAATTACTGCTGGTGTTAGCAAAAATCGAAGAAAGTCGCAAAAATATCCAGGCACGAATGGGTTAATAACGTGCTGGACAAATTTGTTTGGCAGATTCCAAAGCAAATAGATATTGTGATGCACATAACGTGATTATTTGTAGAGATTTTGATTATTTTATGTAAGACAAATTTGTTTGCCTTACTAGAAAATCAAAAATACAAAGTGCCCGACAAGGGGGTGATAATTCTTTATTTATTAGAGATAAGTATACAATTTAGACTGTAAAACGTTCAAAATAAGATAAGAAAACAGACTACTTTCAGAAAAAAATGCCTCTCGTTTATTTTTAAAAAAAGTCACTCTTTTTAAATTTGTATAATACTCCCGAAAAGAAGAATTCCCAATTAGTAAAAAGTACTTCCAAACACTAATGAGGCAATAAACAAATTTGAGTATTACATCTCACAAAAGTGTCGAAGATATGAAGATATATATATATATATATATATACTGACTTACACCATTTAGCATGAGTTATTGGAAGGGAATGAATCACGTCGGATAATTGCATTTATGGGGTCGTGCAGAAATTACAAAGACTTTTTTTTCCATTCTAGCAATAAACGTTTACATTTAAATTCATGTATAGCTCCGGTCGTCTTTGTGTAAATATATCTCTGATACATTGTATGATGAAAGGCTGAAATTTGGTACATCACCTCATTAGTGAATGAGGCAAGCTTTACTAACAGGGTATTTTTTGGACGGGCGGCGCACACGAATTTGAAAAGTGTCACTTAAAAAAAAAATTAAGAGAAATAACGCAGTCTTTTTTCCTACCTTATTTTGAACACTTTATCTTTTCTATTTTTACGCCATGTATATTATGATAACAATTTTTGCATACTTCCCTCTAAGGAACTTCAAAACTGCATCCAATATCTAAAAATTCATACAAGCTTGTGCCATAGCAGACATTTCATTATCATTCATGCACAAAACCTGACGTAAATCATCCCGTTTTAAAGTATTTCTTGAAATATATTGTTCAACACCAGACAGTTCCCGTGTTTAATCTTCTTTCAGGAGCGAAAGTATTGCATTTGAATGATTAATCAGAGTGAGGGCTCCGACTGGTATTTCTATTCGAATTGGATTAATAACGTGCTAGACAAATTAGTTTGGGGGATTCCAAAGCAAATGGATATTGCAATGCGTATAACATGATTATTTGTAGTGCTCCAATGGATTTTGATAAATTTCTGTAAGACAAATTTTCTTGGCTTACTTGAAAAGCTAATATACAGGGTGTACGAAATACGGGATGATATGCTTTAACTCTTTATCTCTTGACGGTACTTAGAAGTACCGTATAAATAACATAAAAATTGAAGAAGATTGAAGTAATACTTTCATTAACACACTTTTTGGAAATCTAATCTTTTAATCATAAAACCAACGTCTGAAAATTCACAAATGCTCATATTTTTTTTTTCTGGATCAACATGATTAGAAAGTGAGCGAAGAGCTGTACATTAAAAACAATCTTACTCTAATAGGAAAAAATTCATTGATGCATTGTGACCACTTCTTCAAAAAATCAATACCGAATACTTCATTGAATCAGCTTACACCAAAACTGCATGTTCTATGAGAGTAAGATTGTTTTTAATGCATAACTTTTCGCTCACTTTCTAATCATATCAAGCCAGAGAAAAAAAAAAAGGAGCATTAGTGAATTTTCAGACGTTGGTTCTCTGATTCAAAGAAATATATTGTATTATATTGTTCAACGCCAGACAGTTCCCGTGTTTAATCTTCTTTCAGGAGCGAAAGTATTGCATTTGAATGATTAATCAGTGTGAGGGCACCGACTGGTATTTCTATTCGAATTGGATTAATAACGTGCTAGACAAATTAGTTTGGCGGACTCCAAAGCAAATATAGATTGTGATGCGCAAAACGTGATATATTTGCGGAGTATTATATTAGAAATTCACTGTGGCATATTTTCACGTAAAGAAAGTGTTTCACAGGGTGTTGGCATAGTTTTCCTACACTAGAATTAATGTATGCAGTAGAAGTCAAAGCCATTTGCAGAGGCAATTACAACGAGCGCTAGAAAAAACATTGGACGAAAATAGGTCTACACTCAATATATTTAATCTTCATCCATCTAAAATAAATAAGTTCATATTCAATTTTTATTATATACCCAAATCGAATTTCATGCTCTTTTGGAAACGCGCGGAAAATTTTCGCATTCGAAAGATTTCCTTTTGTGTATACAGCCTTTCTTATATCCATGCAGACGATTTATTTGTGAAAGAAATTAAACCATGTAATCGTGAAAAAGTATTTTAAACGAATTAGAATCACACTTTCTTTTCAAAGCCTGATGTGTATGATGAATAGGACGTCCTATCGATTGCAACAGCTCATTTTGTCACTCAAATGATTCTTTTTTTTTTTTACTCTCGGAAATAAAAGTGAGCTAAAAATAGCGAAAAACAGCTTAAAAATTAGGGTGCCGGTGGATTTCCAAATTTTTAAAACAGCAATTTTTTTATATATTTTTATACATAATTATTAAACATTTCAAGCTGGTCGTATTATTCAAGATGTTATTACGCCTTTTCTGTTTTTCAATCTTTTTGAAATTTTTAATCTTCTTGGAGTTATCTCGGTAAAATATTTATATTGCAGTGGTTACAGAGTGAGCCAGGGATCAGCATTAACTGTATAGTAGGATAATTACTTAAGTATTAGTATACAGTTTCATAAATAACAAAACAAACAATATTTTTTTCCTGACATTTTTTTTTTCTTGTCTTTCAAATCGTTATACTTCTTTGAATAACCACCTCCCCTATCGACCGACTTTTCGCTGAATGAAGGGCGGTCGCTCGAAATATGTTTTAAAGTATTTTGTACTACAATAACTTCGATTGTGAGACAATGAGTAAGTCTGAAGAGCACAATGGACTTTGAGCATGGCAGTATTGCAGGATGCCACCTTTGCAGAAAACCAAATCGTGATTTTTCGGACATTCTACAGAATCCAAACTTCGCTATGTAGAATTCAGTGGTGAAGTTGTGAATCGTCGGGGCAGTTAAACTGCGGTAAAAACGAAGTGACGGACTGGAAGGATTAGTGAATGCAGCTGATGAACGCTGAAAAGGATTAGTGAAACAAAATCGTGGTGTCCTGGCTGATCGAAATCACCCACGCCCGTATTCACGAGAGCGAGTTTTCCCCAGACTATTCGTGGATCCTTCAATCTGCACTGGAGGACAATCCGCGAATTGTCCACTAGTCTTTCTCCCTTATTCGCAAGCCCGACACCTACTGTCTGCAGATAATACCTGGCTTTGGTGGATAAAGTGGATACAGCTCGCTATGATTCGCCAGGGAGCACCACGTGCTTGGAGGACGATTTCGGCGGAGGAGGTTGGCGGCGCGCCAAAACTGGTTTGAATTCTCCGACAACTCTCTCTTAATACTGTTACGAATTTTCGGGGCAACCCGCTGCTCTGTGGCTTAAAATGGTTTAAAATTAGTATTCTACGCTTCAAATAGATAAATTTTGCTTTTTGTTGCATCAAAATCGGACAATTAGAACCGGAGATATGGAGGTTTCGGTTTGCCATTGTTTTTCAATGGAGGTTCTAGAAAACTCGAGAAATATTAGTCCTAGAGCTTCGATCTCTTCACATTTGGGGACTTATTTTTGGCGCCACATTTGGCGCTATTTCGCCAAAAGTCGCCAAGCTTGGCGACTTTTTGGTCATTGGGCGCGATTTTCCCAATGGGGCCTGGAAGCTGTTTTTCCTGCATTAAAAACGCAAAATAACCTAACATTTCTCTTCTATGACGTAATCAAAATTCACGCTTTATGTAGAACCCTCGAGAAATAGACTTTTCTGGAAACTTCTTGTTCTTTCTGCGTCGGCTATTTATAGAAGCGCGCGTCGCCCCGACAATTCAGTGTTGATCAAGCTTTGAGAGAGTGAATACTCTTGCTTTGTGAAGGAAGCTGTGTTTCGCGCTGTTTGTGGAGCTTTGAATTTAAGTGCTGTGTGTAAATTCTTCATCGCTGAGTCTTGAGAGACTGTTAGTGTTATTTCTCGTATATTTTCTCTGAATTCTTGCCAGTGAAAATGTTCTATTTTGTGTGAGAATTTGTGCAGCATTTGTGAGAGCTTCTGATCTAAGCGAACTGTTAAAAGCACATTACTGCTGGATTGTGTTTGTGAATTGTGTACAGCTGATTGTTCTACGAAGTTCTAGAAGCAATAAAGTTTGTGTTCCATCCTGACAAGTGACTTTTTACTTGAACTTTTTACACCAACAGGACTTTAGAACGACAAACCCCAGGAGTAGCAGAGTAATTCCGCAACAATACCTAGTCGAGGTTGGGCTCAGGGAGATCTGAAAGAATAGGTTATTTGTACTTGAGGATAACAATTTTCTGCCAATTAGCCTATGCCCGGATGATTCACAGATAATCGCGATTGGTGAATACGACCATCAGGAGTTCATCAAGTGTAAGTGCTAGCAGCAGCAAGACTGTATCGTCGATAGAGTAGCAGAAAAGTCGCTGATGTCCCGATTCAGGGGTTCCCAGTTGAGGCAGTTGACTGAAATTGCCCCGTTTCATGCGGTTGGGGGGGTATGAAGGGTGAAAATGGCATACCCTTTTGAGGCGATGATTTTATATTTGGCGATATGGACCAAATTGGCTTCAAATTAAATTTCATAGACTTTTAGCCGCTTTTACCCAATACCTTCCGGTTTTTCTTTTTGAAAGGAGCGCTGGTTTACTTCCTTTCGAGGGAACATCACGGAGAAGGGGCCTAATTTAGGTCCCCAAAAATTTGGTGGAGAATTTAATGAACTCTCCTTATCAATTCAGCAAATTCGCTGAGAAAGTATTTGTTGTCAGTGGGCATAAAGCAGATAAATTAACTTTGATCATGTCCGATCATTGTCCATTCGCCAAATGTCCGAAATGTCGCCAGAAATGCGACAATTTTCCATTACTGCCTCAAATGGGAGTGCCTCAGACAGTACTAAACCGAAAGCTGTGCTTAATTCTCCGGTTCGTCGTTTGAAAGTCTTTTACAGGTAGAAAGTACTAGTTAGCAGTCCACTTGTCAGGATGGAACACAAATTTTATTGCTTCTAGAACGTCATCGAACAACCTGCTGTACAAAATTCGCAAGCACTAACCGCCAGTAGATAGTTTATAACAGTCTGCTTAGTACAGAAACTTTCACCAATACAGAGCATTATGCTCTCGGCAGAACGAACACGTCTACCTCTCACGGATGTCAACAGCAGACTAACTATGCTCCAAGGCAACGCTGCTATTTTTTAGCCTCTGCCGACAATCCGAGAAGGTTCCAGAGGAAACGATCTCTGAAATGATCTAGATCAAACCCGATTATTGATTGCGTAATAATAGACTATTATGCAACATTATTGCAGAAAACAAACTTTACAGAGCCCCATTGGTAAAATCGCGCCAAATGTCCGAAATGTCGCCATGCGTGGCGACTTTTTGGCAAGAATCGCCAAATTCGGCACCAAAAATAAGTCTAAAAATGAAGTCAGCTAAATTCTAGCACCAATATTTCTCGAGATTTTGAGAAAACCCTGTTAAGCAATTAAGAAAATACAGGATTCCCTACCGATTTTGATGCAGCAAAACGCGAAATTTAAGTATTTGACTCATAGGATACGAATTTTAGACTAGTTTAATCCCCAGAAGAGTGGGTTATCCCTAAAATTCCCAAAACCCCAAGTTCATGCAGCCGCCCACAAGTCGAACATCACTTCCCAGAATACCAAGCGTCGAGTGTAACACGGCAAAGCTCACTGTCAGCGGACGTGTGTAAAAAAATGTTCTTTGGAGTGATATATCTCGCTTTATAACCTGGCAGTCCGATGGACGCGTCTTGGGTTAAAGTAGCGGTTTTCAACCTCTTAACGTCCCCCCCGCCCAATAAAGGCTAACTTACGGTGGCGCCCCATCTCACATTTTTCAGCATACATTCAGTTTTTTAATCTTTAACAATGAACGTTTAGTCGACTTTTCTACAAAATAATATTATTAGTAAAGTTTGAATGAACATTTTAACCTTCTCACTCCGGTGGTACAACAGTTGTACCACAAAATAAATCTGACTGAAGAACGGCGCAAGGACTTCTTTCCCCTCTTTTGACAGGAAATCCATTCACCCTTCATGGAAGATGGATAAGAGATTCCCGCCTCTAGAAATTCCTTTTCTTATGCTGTGGGAGAGTCAGGCGTGTTAGTAGATAATTGACTGGGGAGAAAGTGGTAGTCAATTGACCGGCATTGAGAGAGCATGCAGATTTGTATTTTGTTTGCGGACCTTTGTGGTCAGTGATATTTGCCCCCACCTACCAAACAAAAGGCAAGGCGTGCTCTTCAGCTGGGAAGTAGGGGGCCCTAGAGGGGTTTATAGGGGGGTAGGGGGGTTATAGATTCCGCCGCTTTCTGGGACAAAAATCCTCATGTGTGAGCCGGAGCGAAGAGGTTAAGCGAAAATGGATATATTTTTGAATAAAAATGAGAATAAGTAAGATGATTTTGTAAAAAACATGCATCTCTACTTGCTCTTTGGTTTTTCTCGCGCCCCCCTGCAAACGCTCTGCGCCCGCCTAGCGGGACGCGCGCCACAGCGTGAGAAACGCTGGGTTAGTGAATGTCCAGCGAGCACTTAACATAGTAACTTCATTGTATTCACTGTCAAGTTTGTTTAAGGCAGCGCATAGTGTCGTTGTCCCCTTAAGGCCTTATTACACGAGCAAAAGTTCAAGCAATTTTGTTGCCGCAACCAGCTGCGAAAACTTGTTCCGGCAAGTCGATGAGCATGCAGATTTACTGTAATAAACTAACTCGGCTCTGTTCACAAAGGCCAGAGATTCGCCGAATAGACGATTGCTAGAGCATGCAATTATAGGTAGCCTATCGCCTCAACAACCTTTTTACATATTTTGGGATCTCGGGGGCACCATAAATGTGGAATTTTACTAATATTTTTAAATCAGATCTATTTCCATATCGCTATTCCATTTTAGAGACTTTTTTTCTTCGCTCATCACTACGATCGGTATCGCCGAGTCCTCCACCATCTTTTGACGTAGAAATAGGAAGCACTACGATTGGCTGGCATACCAGCAACAAGCAATACTTCCTCCTCTGAACGAAAAATTTGGTCAGTCGACCTTTTCCTAGGTAACACAGAGAAATTTCCAGGAAAGAGATTTCCGCAACTGGTTGCGGCTACCAAATTGCTCGAAATTTTGGTCGTGTAATAAGGCCTGTAGTTTCTGTGGTTGGAAACTCGAATTCCCAGATGAATGTGCATATTTCTGTTCTCCCAACTCCATGGCGGTATTTCGGAGAAGGGCCTCTTCTATTGCGGCTGGATAACTGCTCTATTCACATCATTGAGACTGAGACTTGTGACGTTATGATTTGACGGTATTAGCTTTCAAATGGCAAATGGGTGGTAATAATTTATAGAAGAACAAATTCCAGTTTTATTGTATCCTTAAAAATTCACTTCCTTCATTACACGACCAAATTTTAGAGCAATTTGGTAGCCGCAACCAGTTGCGGAAATCTCTTTCCTGGAAATTTCTGTTACCTAGGAAAAGGTCGACTCGCCGAATTTTTCGTTCAGAGGAGGAAGTATTGCTTGTTGCTGGTATGCCAGCCAATCGTCGTTAACAAACAGTAATTTAAAGTTACTATGTGCTACATCCAATTAGCCAAAATTGTTCTGCTGTGAACAGAATCTTACTACATTTGTTTAAATTGCGAAACAACACAATTTGAACTTAAGTAATATCCTCGATTGAATTTAATTGAAATATTAGTATAGCGCTTTAAATTTACTGGCTTTAAATTCACGTTCAAATATCATCAGTCGACTATTGTTGACTAAAAACCGTAGAACACTTAAAAGATTACTCTAATAGAATTTAATGCCCAGTCTTTGGAATTATGGCTGATCACGTGCGCCGTAACTGAAAGCAAATAGTTATATCCATTTACTGAATGCATTTAAGGCCGAAAAAAGGGACTACTTAATAAGCGTACTGAATAATTTAAACCCATTTGCCAGTCTAGCTAATATCGAAAATAACTTACTTTCGCAGTTAATAGCCCTTTTTAAGAAATCTTTCACAGTGCTATTACGGTAAAGAGTTGATTCGTTGATTTTACTACGAATTTTGCAATTTGGGACCTTTAAGTGATCCACTTTTTTGTTCGAAATTGATATGTTCGTGCTATCTTTGAAAGATTCAACCATTTGAGATGCTAGAACGCTACGTAAGCTGGAGATAAAAATGAAAATAGGTATATGAAGGTAGTTATTTTTTGTATTCATTGGCTGTTTTCTATTACTAATTATGCTAACCATGCAAGTTTTTAGCATTATTTTATGGAATGCACTCATCCCTTTTACACCTGAGAAGATTTTATATAACTATAGTTATAAATGCGAAAATAATAAACTTTATTATTAACAGATTTGTTTCCTATAAAGGAGGATTGAAATGGGTAATAAATTTATTGGACATTAACCCATTTATGCCTAGCGTCCCTTTTTTGGGACGGCAGTTTCGCTATCATTCGAAAACGTTATTTATTTTTCCTAGCCTTTATTCGCGAGTATTGAACCTCAATTCCACAAAATATTTTAATAAGGCCAAGTAGGATGTTGACATTTCAATTTTTATACATAATTATTTTAAATGTAATCATCCCTTGTTCAAAAAGTTGACATCAAAAATTTATCAATTACTGCTGGTGTTAGCAAAAATCGAAGAAAGTCGCAAAAATATCCAGGCACGAATGGGTTAAGGCTGAACTGCTTTTTAAAGAATTTTATTGCGGTAGAGACTCGAAAAAATTCAGAATGCCATTTTACAAGTTGTTACTAATCTCGGAATCATCTAGCAGGGCTAGACAATAGTGTAGAGCGAAAAAATCTTTATTTCAAAATTCACACTGCCTGAGTAACTGAGTGGTGTGCAACTCATAAGAACAAATTGTTTCCAAATTTCAGCTCGAAATGTTGCCATCTTCAGGTTCAACAACTCAAGCAAATATATTTCTTGCTTATTTTCATTAAAATAATAATGTTTAATTAATTAAGTGAATAATTAGTTATGCTTTCATTATTAAATTGCTCTATTAATACGTTATTATCACACGTCAGTGCTGGAAATCGTAGATTTAGAAGCAAAAATCGACTTAGGATCCGATTCAGAAATAGAATATACCTCACAAAAAGATGACAATTTCTTTAGTCAGGAAGCCCAATGTCGGAAAACGACTGACGATGAGATTCCCTAAATCTCCAAGACAGACACAATGCCCGAACAAGCCGGTTCTTGTTAGAGCAAGTGTATCGGAGTATTGATTATTCAATTAATTAAACGTAATTTTTTCATAGAAATTCATAAAAGACTAGAAAAGAACCTGGGAATATATTCGCTTGAGGTGTGGAACCTGAAGATGGCAATATTTTGAGTTGAAATTTAGAGACCATTTGTTCTTATCAGTTTCGCACCATTTAATGACTCAGGCAATGTGAATTTCGAGAAAATATTTTTCGCTCCACCCTACTAGACAATTTTCATGAATCCGAAAACGTCTAATGTCCGTCGTAACCGTCTAAACGTCTAAAAACAGTAATGTCCCGCAGGACTTTGTTAAAACCCAAACAAACCAAAATATGGGCAGACGAGGTCATGTCTGCTGAACACCAATAGCACTCATGGTAAGATTTTTGACCTTGCTGAGAAGTGAAGGCTCTAGTATGGCCACTCAAAAAGCTTGAGAAAACAGTTTGAACGGATCTGGATCTAAGCTGGAAAGACCCATCCAGATTTTTTGCGAAATACTAACCGTTGCGGTCTATTAGAGGGTGGACGGAGGGAAGGGGGGGGGGGGGGTAATTTCGAACAAAAATACCTGCGGTCTATTAACTACAGAAATCAATTATCATTAGTGAATTTTCTGATTTTTGTTTAATTATATTGGATGTATAATTTTTCCATACATCAAGATTCTAAATTATATTTGGCTTATGAACTTTTCTTTCATTCGTAATTTTAATGAAAGCTCGAATAATGACTCGAGAATTGAGCATAAGAATCATCGGCTTTTAATTATATATTTTTGCGTTTAATTCCGTGTACGAGCAGCAGGTAGTTTTCCGACTTTGATGAATAATTAATGTATTCTCCTGCAAAATTGCTATGTTTGTTTAATACTCGTTTCTCCAATTTTCACGTGGGATATTACAGTAGCAGGAAATATATATAAATTAATCCTAAAAAATGGGCCAGAAAAATCCCAAGTATTTTCGACTGTCTGCACATAAACTCGCCTTATAAAGGGTTAAAGGATATTTTTAATCCTATAAAATTTTTTCCTGAAAGTTGCATGATACATACAGCTTTGCTGTTAAGTATGAGACCACAGCGCATTTGGTGAACAAGAATTATTATTATTATTTTTTTTTTTTTTGTCGACTGTTTGGCATAAATGGTTTGTTTTTTTAAAGCAATTCAAAAGTTCTGTGACGGCAATCTCTTTTCAGAGGGAACTCTCCTTAAGCCAGTCTTTTCATGTGACCACTAAAAGACACAAGCCATTCACCAGTTGACCAGAATACAAAAACCGGGCAACACTGACTGAGCATTGGACTTGCGAAAGCTGGTGTGGTAACAGCATTAATCGTTACTCACATTCAGCAAAACTTGGAAAGGTCGAGCACAATCTTGGCACAAACAGATTACAGATACAGTACGTTACTAATTGTGCCACATGCAATCACATTTTGCTTCACAGCTCTAATTTTTTCAAGTCTACATTACAGCTTTTGAAAGAATCATTCTGACTTTTTTTTTCAAACCTGTTAACTGGTTTATGCGTAAAATTACGTTGCGAAACTCCACGTCTCAATACAAAGTGAAAGTATATTTTAATCGTCAAAACACGCTCATCATAAATTATTTCTTATTACTAAGTTTGAAAGCGTTATTGTAAAATGTGATGCTTCATCACATATTCTTTTTTTGGCACTAGTATTATAACCCCTGTCCTGTATTTTACGCGGTGCATGTTATATACAGCCCCGCCAAACGCAATTCGGCTCTTGTGGTTTCTGAAAGCAAAATTGCGCTTTTTATTCAATACATACGTTAAAAAAAATTTCATTATTGCATCTGCTAACTTTCGGAGAGGCTGTCAATTTTTGCTACAGCCATAGCAATTTCTCACACTTAGATGTTGGCGACTTTCTTCATTGGCACGTTTTGGTAACCTTTTTAAATTTCTGCAACTAAATGTTTGGATACTAAAAAGTAATACACTGATTTATTCGTAACCGCTTCGGATGTGTGCGCCTATTTTTTTTTTGTTTGTTGGCGTATTTTCGTTAGCGCTGCATAGCCAAGTTTGTAGACTACGTCTGAATTGTTTCACTCCGAAAGGACATCACTATTGCTCCAGTTTTAGCAAATGGTAGGGCGCAAAATTCGCAGTCCATTTGCGCCCCCTTGCCATTTAAGGACTTTGTAACAATTTACTGTTCTTCAAATAAAATTCAAGCAACACTGTTGGCTGGAGTGATATCTGAGTAATTGCTATTAACACAACGATTAAATGGAACTATTACATCCTCTGATAATTCTTATCTACCTCCTCTACGGCCGAAATTAATTTAGCATAATCTGCGTCACAAGATCCAACGAATTATTTCTTAGAAATACTTGCATTCATCTCTAAAATTAGTTTTGTTATTTACTAATTAAAATTGCCTAAATTAAATTACACCTGTAGAATTTTATCAAGTGTCTGCGATTTCTTTTGTTTTGAAATCGAATACATTTTTTTAAGTCTCTCACGTCTAATCACATCTTGCATTGGGGTAAGGTTGCCAGATTAGCTTTTTTTAAGGCCAAACTCATCAAAGCAGGATTTCCAGGTTGGCTTTTTTTACGCCCAAATTTAATAAATAAGGCCTTACAGAACCAATTTGGCAATCCTGTTTTCACGCCTTATCGCTGTAACGTATTTCATGTAATATTAAAATAATGAGCATCTAAAATATTTCATTTGACTATAAAAAAGCCAATAGGGACACCCTGCATTAGGTATCAATTTAAAAGTACGATAATATGTTGGAAGATTTTCTACGTTTTTATATGCTTTAAACTAACTTTTTTTTTATACCACACTCTATTTCATTTCGAATTTATGCGTATAAATAATTTCGCAGTTACGTTACATGACTTTGTACTAAAATTATACGTATTAATTTGCATAATTTAGAATTTAATTCAATCTTTGTTATGAATATTCTTAACTTAAAATTATCTAATTAAACCCGATTAGTAAAATTTTAAACACACTATAATACTTTCAGTATTTATCGAAATAATTAGTGTAATATACATCTTGAATTACACCACAACTAATCATATTGTGTAGTGAGGCTCCTTTTAATAAATACTTTAAAAGCTTTGAAAAACACTTAGTGTTCTCTTTTTAAAGTGCAAATTTTTCCTTTGAATGCATTTTTTTGAAGTTTCAGTTTATCCATGTAAATATTTTAAAGAAATTATAAGACGTAGTGAAGCGATAGCCTAAATTAGTTCTGTAAAAAATTCAAGAATTAAATTCGAAAGTGTTCAGTAAACATCCTCGGCATAAAAGTTACCTAATAGAAACCAATTAGCAAAACTTAAAAAGGGACTTTAAATAATTCTGTAGAATGCTTATTGAAACTAACAGCATAAAGTAATTGCAAACATTACTTCGTGCTGTTCGACGCATAATGCAAACACATTTAAAACAAAAATAATGTCTTTTAACTAAAACTTTAAGTGATTTTGTTCAGTTGATATTAATCTCGGTTAAATAATGCACAGAGAGTGACTTGAAACATTAGTAAAATATTTCATTTCATTTTATTTTATTTATTTATTTTGGTAGCCATACACAGGCACAGTTACCATTGAAACTTTAAAGCCAATATTAAACATTTAATAAATTATTCCCTTTTTTAAAAGCTGCAAGCATATTTTAATGCTGCACGTAGCTATTAAAGAAAA
>JAWZYV010012413.1:0-164008 GCA_038373885.1 Cheiracanthium punctorium
AAAATAAGAAAATGGCGGCCAGCAACCACTGCACGCGGGAAAGAAACCAACTTGGCCGAGAAGAAACGCAGGCAAGAACGGCCATCTTGAAATGGGGAAAAAAACTTAAATGATCATAAGGGCCTTAAAAACGTTATTAAATTTCCTAAAATTTTAGCGGGAGATAGCTAATCGTCCGAGACAACCCTGGGTAAAATTTGGAATAAAACTTAAATTAGAAGAGAGTAAAACTAATTAAAAACCGGACATGAACAAGAGATATTGCAAGAAATGAGTTAGGCTATTGAAGAGAGAGGGAAACTTAATAATCAGCAGAAAATCGACAAAATTTACCTGATAATTAAAATTACACCTCCGGAGACCGGGCAAACAAAGGCAGAATTAATTTAAGGAAAAGGTAATTATTTAAAAAAAAGGTCCCAACAAAAAAGGGTAATTAGTAGTAATTTAAAAGAAGTTAGCTATTGAGTTATAGAAGAAGAGTCATCCAGACCATTATATCTCCTGACAAAAGGTATTTAAATTAAACTTCCAAGTTAATTACAAGTATTAAGAAAATAAATAATTAATGGTTAAAACAATTAAAATAAAAGTTACTGCTTTTGATTTGTAAAAAACATTATCCCCCAAAAACAATACAACAATAATAAGCTCTTTTGCAGAAGTTACACCATGAGCGTTTACATTTATAAGTGTCACAGAAACAGATGCATTTTTGCCTTCTAAATGTACATTGTGCATTGATTATTTCATGTAGGTTTTTTTTAAGATATCAACAATATTTTAAGACTTTTTTGTTAGGTAAAATTCAATAAAGTCATCTGCAATATAAGTGCACAAATGCATTGTCCATGCTTTACGAAATGCAAGATAAAATAAAATAGTTGTCAACATCATGTAATGTTATTTATGAGGTATATCTTAATGCTATAAATTAAACCTAAAAAAACAGGAATCATATGATAAAAAAAACAAATCAATGATTATGATATAGATATAGGGCATTTCAAAAGTGAAAAGTTATGTCTGCATACCTTAAAGTTCTTTATTTTTTTGATCGACAGTGACACTGGCATAATTTTTGTGTCATCATGTTGCAATCATCTCAGATTTGCACTCATGACATCAACTTTTCGTCACTTCAAATAATTTTTCACTTTTTGAGATTCTGCATCAGTGGGTTTAAATAAATATATATGTGTAAGGAAAATATTCATTTCCTACCATGCAGAGAACGAGTACGCAGCTAATTGTCGTATAATAAAAGAGTTGATATGTTATAGAAAGCTATTAAAGAGGTTTTTTTAATGAGTCCTGGAAAGGTTGGCACTAAAGGCCAAGTGATCATATAACAAAGCCCTAGGCACTATTGATTGTATATTTATGATTGTCTCTCGGATGGTCCAATTAAGATGCAATCTCAAAAACAGCACATACCTTTTTTCATGACGATGTACTATGACTGATGAGAAACTGGAACACAAACATAAAAATAAAATGACAGAAACTATACATTGTTACTAATAAAAAATCTTGTTTATTTAACTAAAATTAATGAGGCAGGAAAGGTGCTGGTCAGCAAAGACAAAAAAAAAAAAAAAAGAAAAAAAGAAAAAATGTTTTTTAAAAAATGACACAAAGGGCCATTGAAGAGGGCTTAGCCTCAAAAAGTAAGTGGTAGGCACATGACAGACAGGCAGAAACTGATGTATTCTTGCCTTGTGATTGGTGAGCTCGGAAATTGCCAGTTTTGTGAGACAAAGCACTCCAGCGAATCAGGAGTATGAATGACCTTTGCAGGCACAGTAGCGGCCTGCTATCTGTAACCCTAAACTATCTGGAATGTTCTACTACACGGTGGAAAGTTCAATTTATTCTTGAACATTCTCCATATATCCAGAACTTTGAACATGTTCCTACAGGAATCAGAATCAGCACTTCGTGAAAACTATTGCTTGCCGAAAATTGGTGCGAATTCAACATAGCAAATGCTTAGAAAGAAAAGAAGCATAACTAGGGACTTGTAATTACTTAGCATTTCGGCAGATAGTCTAAAATAATGTTACCATTCTTGAGCTCACAATATTTTGTGTATAAAATAGAAAGATGATTTAAACTGCATGTTCTTCTTTAAGCAAAATGAAAAGTAAGGAAAAATTATTAGTTTTGAAGATACTGTAGTGGGAGAAAACTCACATTCCAAAGAAAGAAAAATAATGTTGACATAACCGAAAATGTGGGAGAGATGAGAAAACAAAAAATATTCTGAAATAAACAATAATTTGTCTCCACAGTAATCTATCTAAAATATGTTGATTCTGAAAAGTGGTGTAAAGTTTAAAAATGTGCAAAAAGATGTTGTCACTATGTGACACTGATTTAAAAATAAAAATAGCTGCTTTTAAACTTTCTTTTCCCCCACCCCTAAAAATTGATATCTAAACATTTTTTAAAATTTTCTTAATAGAATTTTTTTCCACAATAGCAGTAACGTAGCGAGCAAAACTGACGCCCTGTGGTGTAGTTCCAATTTGGAACACCACAAATAAATTTCACTAAAAAAAAAAAAAAAAATAACAAATCAGCAATGCGTTGTTTTGAATAATGAAATAACCCAGGATTTTTCTTGCCGCCCTTAGTGTAGAATGTTGTCAAAGCAAAGAGAGCTAAAAGATGGGATTGAAACATTTTATTTAACCAATTAACATATTAAACATAGATAAAAAAAATTTTAAACACATCATGCAGTACCAAGATCTTCTCCAAACTTTAGGAATGACTCAACAGCATTTTCCCATTTTCAGTAAAGACAAAATAAAGAAATGTTAATCATAGTTAGGCTGCATTCAAATTAGGTCATAAAGCAGGTTTTTAAATCAGTTGCATATGTTTTGGACAAATTACCACAAGATCCGACAATGTTCAATTAAACAGGACGAGCAATTTATACACATACATTTCAAAAAAAAAGAATCAATATCAAATTTTAACCCCTGGGTACCCATGGTTGCAAACCAAAAATTTAAATTTAGTAGAAAATCATGTTTTGCTTGAAATTCACAATTTACAAAAATTTAGCTTAGATACTACTGTTGTAAGGGAATTAACACTTTAAAGAATGGTACATTTCAACAAATTACATTCAATCCCTATTTTATAATTTTACAGGAAGACCGATGGTCAAAAGAAATTTAAACAAAAAAAATAGGCTTAAAAAGGGAAATAAAATGACACCTTAACAAAAGAAAAAAAAAAAAAGAGGGGGGGTACATTTAAAGAAAAAATGAAAAAGAAAAAAAAATGGCGCAGAAGCACGCCCACGTCAGCACCGCTCTCCTCAGCGTCTGTCATTCGATCTTTGACACCTGTGAATCGCCCCAGCGACAGTCCCATGTGGTTGAACAGGTTGTCGACAGATCAGGGAAATCAGGGAAATCATGGAAAAATCAGGGTACTCTGTCGATCTGGAAAAATCATGGAAATATCAGGGAATTTTGGAAAACTATTTAAAAATCAGGGAACTTTCGTTTTTGCCTAGTGAACTAGATCATTTTTAACTGTCAATCTGATGCGCGGCTCCGTTCTAGATCACACGATACTCAACTGATGCACAGATACAGACATTTTACGAATCCGAAACCAAAATACAGATCATACGAGAACATAGAAATATGAATCCGAGACTCAAGTGATGCAGGCACTATCACTATACGAATCCGGAAAAGGGCATGTATTCGGACTCGTTCCAAGATGCGGATCCGCATATGTGAATTGCTTCCTGATTAAAGTCATAGGTAAAATGAATGGTAAAAGATGATTTAGTCTGTACTGATTTAGTCTTCTACTGCTTGTGTTTTTTGAAGTGATGGGACATTTGAGTGATGCCTGCTAAGATCCCCAGCAAGACGATTTTTTTAATAGATAAAGCTCATTTTTAAGCCTTTTTACACATTTTTTAAAATTTCAAACGATACATTGATTGAAATAAAATAAGTTGACTAGGTGGCCAGTTTATTTTGATCAGTCATCCTTACGCGTAAAATTGAACACTATTTTTTATAAAACGAGGAAACTTTCTGCTACATATTGTCTTTTAGTGTTCTTTTAGTGTCTTTTAGTGTCTGTTAGTTAACTAAATTTTATGTTTGGATTTATGAAACTGAATTACAATTTTATTAATATTAAGCATTTTTGTGGTTTTCTATTATTTATTTCCCTATATGAAGCAGCATTCACCTGTTGGTGCATGATACACAATGGTGATTTACATGAAAGATTATGGTATGTATATAATTAGTTCTGGAAATTTGATAAAGATAGTCAGGGAAATCATGGAAAAATCAGGGAACTTTTTTTCTCAATTTCTGTAGCCACCCTGTTGAAGAAGACGGCCGGGAAGCTTGCCGAAATGCAATTTAAATGGAATAAAAGTACCTCACCATTTTCAGGCGCGCAGGAGAACCATCAGAGGATAGGCAATAGGGTGGCATTTAGACATCACCGTCAGCACACGTGCCAGAACGGCAAATCCATGCTCCGAATTTCGACTTGCTGATGGTGACATGCTCCGGGGGGGGGGGGTAAGTGGGGAGCAATCGCACTATTTCAGCATCTCCATCGGCGGGCACTCAGGTGGAGGTTTCTAGCAGAACTTCATTGCAGAAGAGGCATCAGGGCTGGGCTGGCGTTGGGGTGCTCTTTCACCCAAAAATTAATAATTATTCAGGAACCATCGTTGTTTTTTTGTTTTTTTTTTTGCAACTTGTTGCTTAAGGCAACATCATCAGCATCCGTCTTGCATCACCCCAAGCCTGGGTGACCAAGAATAAACCTTTTGCTTCTAGAGCTAAAAATCACACCTACATCGTCTGCACCTCCAAGCGTAACTGCCCAAAAATCGCGTGCTTCCTCTCCTCCTCTCTCCGGAACCGCTACCCTCAGCCAATGAGAGCCGAGAGTGTACCTTAAGTCATTCCGGGATAGTCCGACCTGGGAGGGGGAAGAATGTTCTAGAACAATTTCGGAGGAAAAGCGCGGGAAAGATTAGCGTCCTCTCCGAGATCTGATGCAACCGGCAGGCCATATAATGCAATAGCATGAAATCGTAAGCAAAACTTAAAAGATGAAAAATTATTGAAAATTCACAGGGAGACGCCTAACCGGAGAAATAAAGTAATAAAATAAGGAAAAAGCAGGATTACGGGAAGTTACGAAAATTAATTTAAAATAAAAAATCCCATCAAAACAACTTTAATGAAAAGGGAGGTATGAAGTATAGCCACTATATTTTAAAGTGCTGATTACCCACAGAACAGCAATTAAAAGGTGAACATTAATTTTAAACACCCTGAAGGCAAAAAACGGCCGGTGAAGAGAAAATTTAATCACAAAAACAAAGTAAACAAAAGAGAAAACTTTACACTGCCAAAACAAAATAAATAATTAACAGCCCCCCAAAAGTAAGAAATTACACAGTGGTTATTTAAATTTTTAACTAGAAAGATCTTAAATTACTAAAACGTTCTGGGTAGAGGTAAATTAAATTAATTATTAACCAAAGAAAAGTGATAATATAGTGACAACACCACATATCCACCCCGTTCGGAGAAAAAAATTTTTTTTTTTTTTTGTAAACAATGCATTAAACCAGAAAAGTGCAGTGAGTGTATAGACAAACCCAAACACATATAAAATAACCACTTATACTGACCTATGCACAGGACCAAACACAGTGGCGAAGAAAATATCTAGGCAAAATAACGCGCACTGAAAAAATTCTAACATCCCACCAATAGGTGAGGAAACAACCTAAGCGTGGCTATTAATACCACACAAACAAAAATTTGACACACCCAACATATAAAAGTAAAAACGTAAGACAAATTTTCCCTAAAGACCCAGCCAAAAACAACATTACTTGCACATTTAACAGAAAACACATATTAACCATACACAAAGATCTCGAGAACATTTAAGTACATAATACCAAATAACGATGAGGCAGAACACCAATTTTTGAAGTGGCTTACTGAGATGTTTAATGTCCGAAGAATCAGTAGCCATAACACGACACATTTGGTAATGGGACGTAATTAGTAATTTTTGACACAATCTTAAGTAAAACAGCACAGAAATTCAAACAGCAACATCACCACATTGCAGGTGAGAAATTACCAGAATTTTGACAAAACAACAGGCCAAAATTTCAGAAGGGTGTTGACCATGGCAAGACAATCTCAGCAAAATTATGATTTTGAAACAACTTTTAAGATACATATTTAACATAAGCAGTGAAGAAGCGAAAAAAAAATTTTATTTTTAAAGTAAACAGTATTTAATTAAGGAGAGACAAATTGCCTTAATTGGTTTTTAGACAGTTACATAAATTAATTACCCAATTACACAGAGGAATGATCCCTGAATTCCCCTGCACTCAGCAATGGATGAAGGCGGTACAGCGGACTAAACACCAGCCCAACAGGACCCAACTGTCATCCAGAACCAAACACAGAAAGAAATTCAAGTGACCAAGAAGGCCTGCAGAAACCCACAAGTCACTAACCATTCCCAAGTGTCCAATTTAAAATTGTCTAAACTACATGTTTAAATAAAAAAAATATATATATAAGGGTTATGACACTGGTTATAAGTTACTGGGACACCCAACTAAGTACAAAAGGCAGATAAATTGGCCAAATCTATCTACAGCAATTAAAATTTACAACAAGAGGAAGAGGAGAGATTGCTCGCACAAAATTTGTCAACCATAAATTTCCTACACAGGAGGGTTTGATGAAGACTTATCAAACCTCAAAAAAAAATTCTGTGCTGTTCAGGTAGACACAATTAGGAGGTGGTTACTTAGTGTAACCAAGTATTTCACACATTGCACATGACCCCTTGGCCATATACAGATAACAATCAGTAAAATACAATACATATATGCAAAAAAAAATCTTTGGTTTAATAGGAATGCAATAAAAATAGGAACAAATCATATGTGGTTACTTGTTTCCACATAACTAAAAGAATGTGCAAGTTTACCTTTTGGCAGGTCAAACATTAAACATAAAATAGTGTATTTCACACTCCCCAAAAATACCCATAAAAGAAATTTGTATATAAAAAGAAAACACAGATGCTAACACTAAAAATGAAAAAATATATATATAGTAAAATTATATGGCACAACCTCGAAGAAAATTTCTGCGCAAAAATGTAAAACTACTTCTTGACAAATCCAAAAGCATCCCTGGGTCTGAGACAATATCCATGTTTAGGCATGGATCTAGTGCGAATAGGAGAAAAGGTGGATGTTGGTTGGGCATCAGAATCATCAATATCAGAATGAGGAGAATTTAAAAAGGAAACTGGAGATACTGAGGTATCCCGAAAAAAATCAAACGAGGTATCTAGTTGTGAATCTGTCATATCTACTTCTGTTGTAACTACAGGAGGTGGCATGTAGATAGTATCAGCTTCCCAAGACAAATCTAGCGGTAAAAGGGGACAAGGGTATTCTCTTATTAACCTATCCTCTGAACTTTCTTGAGTAGGGCTAGTGGCAGGCTCTGGAATCACTGGAGGCGGAGAAGACAAAATTTGACTATCTGGTGTTGGAAAAACTTCCCTGTCGATAACCTTAAAAATGCGATTTACATGTACAACTTGAGTATCTGAGGGATAAGAAATGAGAGAAATTTTAAACAAGACAGGAGAAAGTTGCTCTAAAACTCTATAAGGACCCTTATTAAATTTACATAGCTTCTTAGTTAAATGTGGCTTGCTAGCGGGAACGTGTAAATAAACAGCATCACTGACTTTAATGTTTTTAAAGTAAAAGTTAGAGGTAGGAGGATGAGCCTGAGCATACGAAGCCTTTTCCAGGTTAGTCTTGACGACAGAGAAAGTACGTTACGTTGAAGATTGGTGACTATCTCCTGAGCGTAGGATCTAGTATCAGCATATGATCTGAATTTCGAAGAGAAAACCAGATCATATGGCATCAACAGATCTCTACCATAAGTTAGAAAAGCAGGAGATTCCTTGATGGTGCGGTGGTAGGCAGTACGAAAAGCTAAGAGAGCTAAGGGAACCTGTTCACACCAATCTTCTTGAGATTCGAGTACTAGATGACTTAACGAATCAATCAGACATTTGTTCAACCTCTCCACTAAACCATTTCCTTGCGGATTATAAGCCACAGTGTGTTGTTTTTTTATACCCAAGATGTCATACACCTCCGCCATAGCCTTAGAAATAAAATTTGAACCCCTATCCGAATATAACACTTCCATTATTCCGTGACGTGAAATAAAATCAATTAAAACTTTTACAACTGTTGAACTTTGAATATCAGGGACAGGATAAGCTTCGGGATATCTTGTAAAATAGTCAGAGATTACCAGGAGCCATTTATTGCCATTTCTAGAAGTCATAAAAGGACCCACCGCATCAATTGCACATTTCTGAAATGGGCGATCAACAACAGGAATCTCTTGCACAGGAGCCTTTTGATTTTTGTGGTCACCAATCTTCTTTCCAAACATGACTTACAAGATAAAACATACCTTTTTACGTTGTTATAGAGACCTACCCAAAAAAAACTTTGACATACACGGTGTAAGGTACGAGACAGGCCAGCATGGGCGACAGTTTTGTTGTCATGACACAAATGCAATACCTCTTGGATGAGGGTGTGAGGCACAACTAAGCGAACGTTCTCCGAATTACTATTTAAAGGCTGACAAACAATAGCATTTTGCTGAAAGAAAAATTTATTGGATCTTTGAATATAAGGAGACTCATTATTGAGGCAAGCAGCAATCTTTTGACAAAAGGGGTCAGATTTTTGAAGCCTAATGATATCTTGCATAGGAAACTTAGGAATTTGAAATAAAAAAGGTTCAGAATTAAGAGTATTAACTTCACGCGAAAGAAAATCTGCCATTAAGTTAAGACGACCAGGCTTGTGAATAATTTTATAATCATATTGTTGCAGGGACATAATCCAACGAGCAATACGTGAAGTGGGATCTTTTAATTTAAACAACTGCGAAAGAGACTGCTGGTCACAATATACAGTGAAATGAGAACCGTAGAGGTACTGTTTAAAATGTGTTATGCCAAAAACAACAGCAAGAGCCTCCTTTTCCACAACTGAATAATTAACCTCGGCAGGAGAAAACTTTTTTGAGGCAAAACAAACAGGATGTTGAAATCCCGAATCATCTTCTTGCACTAAGACCACGCCCATCGCGTGTTTGCTTGCATCAGTGCAGATTGAGAATGGTTTGGAAAAATTTGGCAAGGCCAAACAAGGAGACTGGGTTAAAGCAAGTTTTAAACGATCAAAGGCATCCTGTTCAAGATCTCCCCACGCAAACTTACAAGTATCCTTCGTCAAATTAGTAAGAGGCAATGCAATATTAGAATAATTAGGAATGAACTTTCTGTAAAAACCCGTTAAACCAAGAAAAGAGCGAACTTGCTTTTTAGTTCGAGGAACATTTGCTTTTAAAATAGTGTCTAAATTTTTTGGATCAGGCATAACCTTACCTTGTGTTACACGATGGCCTAAATAAGTAATTTCATCTTTTGCTAAAGTACATTTCTTAGGTTTGAGCTTCAGATTGGATTGTTTTAACCGTTCAAAAACTAATTCTAACCTGTGAACATGATCCTCAAATGACTCTGATGCCACAACTACATCATCTATGTACACTCCTATTTGAAAGTCGGAGAGACCGGACAACACCACTGACATGAGTCTTTGAAAACTGCTACTCGCATTGCGCAATCCAAAAGGCATCCGGCAAAAGTGGAAAAGGCCTTCTTCAGTGGCAATACCCGTTAAGTGTGCATCATCTGGATGCATGAGCATCTGATGGAAACCCGAGGTGAGATCAAGGGAAGAAAAGAACTTTGCACCTGACAGGAAATCAATCATTTCTTGAAGATTAGGCAAAGGAAAGTTATCGGGGATGGTCTTGGCATTTAACTTTCGGAGGTCAGCAACAAGGCGAAAAGAACCATCCGGTTTCTTGACAAGAAGCACTGGGGCAGCATAACTACTTGTAGAGGGTTCAATTATACCTGCATCCAACAGTGTCTGAATTTGTTTACGCATTTCGGGCTTAAGATGGTATGGGACACGATAAGGTTTTGATCTTACAGGTACGTCATCGGTTAAATGAATGCGTGTTTAATTATTGAGCAAGCACTAAGTCAGAAGGAGTAAGAGAAAACAGACTTATATTTGATAAGCAAAGATTTAAGGGTCTCACGCTGCTGATCGTCAAGGTGGGTTAAGTCAATATCTTTTGCCCATAGGCTAAAATCATCTTCCTTCTCTTCTTGTCCCTCAACAACATTAACAATTTCATCAGGCCTTTCAATATTTACAGGAGTTACGTAGACAAGTTTCATATTTTTATTTAATTGAATTGATTCAGAAGTAAAATTAATGACCTGAACCAGACATTGGAGATCTTGAGAAATTTTAGAAACAGCGTTAGCAATTAAATATGAATCAAAATTTAAATTAGGATTAGGTTCTAACAAAATGTCTTGGCCAATAAACGAAAAGTCAACATTGTTTACATTTACATGAAAAAGTTTTTGAGAAAAAGGCGGCACAGTAACTCTTATTGGTAGGCTTCCGAAAAGAGAAAGAGAGGACACATGACAAGGTTCAGTACTCGTCACTGGGACAGATAACTGAGTATTTTCAGGCTGCTCATGCCGCCAGCTGACACACACATCCTTATTACTTAAGAGACAGTCATGACAATTTAAAGTAAAGCCAGCTTTTACTAAAAAGTCAAATCCAATTATAAGATCAAAATTTGGAGATAAAATACCACGAGCAACTAAAAATTTACAATCAAAAGACTTATCAGAAATAAATAAATTGGTAGCGATTAATTTTTCAGTATTGATATCTACACCGGTTAGAGCTCTAAGTTGAAAATTTGGACAATTTAATTCCTTAGCATCTTTCAAAACATCAGCTACATGGCTGGAAATTACATTTACTGCAGCTCCACTGTCTATGAGAGCACGAAGTGAAACGTCTTCAATTTTAACACAAATTACAGGTAAATTAGCTGGCAAAAGGGACATATCAATGAATGGATCTACACGGGGACTCATGGAGTGTTGCGATCCGGTACAAACTCCCCCCTCAATTAGTTTGGGTTCCTACTGGATTCATCACTTGTACTCGGAGCTTGCCCTTGATTTGAAGTTGACGGGCTCTGATTTGCATTAGCAGAAGCTTGTGCTGCCATATCTCGCTCCTTTTTTCTACAGACCCGACTAATATGACCCACCTTTCTGCAATAATAGCAGACAACTGAACGCTGAGATTGTGGAGCATAAGGCCTATGTGGCAAAGAATTCCGTTGGCCCTGTAACGATGCAATTTGCACCTTCATTTCTTCCATTTGTTTCGTCAAAAGCTCCAATGATTTTGCATACTGATCCGTAGTGGATCGAAAAATCTGCGCCAACTCACTGTCGCTAGTGGTAGGTCGTGCACTAACTACATTAATGTCCGAGGCATAAGATTGAAGTGCCCGCTCAACACGTTTGGCCAATTCGGTGGCCTCCTGAAATGTTTTTGGGTCCGCTATCACTACTTGAGCACGAATGTTTGCGGCTAACCCTGCCTTGAATTGCGAGAGAAGCATGTTGTCACTAAAACGTTTTGGAATTTCTTCCCCAGCTGAAGACTTAAGAGCCTTTTGCGCGATACCCTCTAGCCTGGTAGCAAAGTCCCTTACAGTTTCGTTTAAATTTTGTTTGCAGTTTGTAAGGTTCGCGATTTGTTGAGCAACGTCACTTGACTCTGCAAAATGGCCCTCAAAACGTGCCCTAAATTCCTGCAGGGACTCAAAAGTAACCTCTTTCAAAGTGGAGGCATAGAATTGAAGAGCAGAGCCCTCAAGTTTCAATTTCGCCACTGCGATGGTCTGTGCGTCAGTCCAAGACGCCAACGGTGCTATCTGCACCAAGTAATCAAAAAAAGTGGTCACATTGTTACCATTTAAATTAGGTAACATAGTAATGAAAGAGGGATTTGGAAAGGCAGTGGCATTGCCACTGTTACCACCCGAATTAGGCATGACTTAAAAAAAAATTTTAACACTCACTGCAAAACTTTAGAAGATATGGAAAAGTACATTTATGAATGTCAAAATTTTAGTTCGCTTTACTTCGACAACACACACAAGGGTAAAAGGGCAAGGGCCTTCACGGCACCATTTTGTGGTGTAGTTCCAATTTGGAACACCACAATTAAATTTCACAGTTAAAAAAAAAAACAAATCAGTAATGCGTTGTTTTGAATGATGAAATAACCCAGGATCTAGCTTGCCGCCCTAGTGTAAGTGTTGACAAAGCAAAGAGAGCTAAAAGATGGGATTGAAACATTTTATTTAACCAATTAACATATTAAACATAGATAAAAAAAATTTAAACACATCATGCAGTACCAAGATCTTCTCCAAACTTTAGGAATGACTCAACAGCATTTTCCCATTTTCAGTAAAGACAAAATAAAGAAATTTTAATCATAGTTAGGCTGCATTCAAATTAGGTCACAAAGCAGGTTTTAAATCAGTTGCATATGTTTTGGACAAATTACCACAAGATCCGGCAATGTTCAATTAAACAGGACGAGCAATTTATACACATACATTTCAAAAAAAAAAATCAAGATCAAATTTTAACCCCTGGGTACCCATGGTTGCAAACCAAAAATTTAAATTTAGTAGAAAATCATGTTTTGCTTGAAATTCACAATTTACAAAAATTTAGCTTAGATGCTACTGTTGTAAGGGAATTAACACTTTAAAGAATGGTACATTTCAACAAATTAACATTCAATCCCTATTTTATAATTTTACAGGAAGACCGATGGTCAAAAGAAATTTAAACAAAAAAAAAATAGGCTTAAAAAAGGAAATAAAATGACACCTTAACAAAAGAAGAAAAAAAAGAGGGGGGGCAAATGACGCGAAGTCCACCATTTTGAGACACCATGAGAAGCACAACTTAAGATCTGGTAGAAAAAGAAGGATCAACATCTCTCTAGTCAGTCCGGAGACTCCGGTGCTAGGCCCACATTGCAGACACCCATCTAAAGGCGCCACTCACGGACACGCATTACAACAAGAAATGGTTAAGCATGGAAACATCTCACCATTACATGGGCGCTGGCGGCTTGGCGATCGAGGGCAGGGACCTCAGTTGATGGGAGCACGGCGGGCCATGTGCTAATCAGCAACACATGTCGAGCGGGGGCTGGAACGTGCTCCGGGGTGGCGGGTCATGAGCATCGCGCTCATTTCAGCATCTCCATCGACGGGCACTCAGTGAGGTCTAGTAGAACTTCATTGCAGATAGGCATCAGGGCTGGGCTGGCATTGGGTGCTCTTTCACAAAAATTAATAATTATTCAGGAACCATCGTTTTTTTTTTTTTTTTGCAACTTGTTGCTTAAGCAACATCATCAGCATCCGTCTTGCATCACCCAAGCCTGGTGACCAGAATGAACCTTGAGCTTCTAGAGCAAAAAATCACACCTACATCGTCTGCACCTCCAAGCGTAAACTGCCGAAAAATCGCGCGCTTGCCTCTCCCTCCTCGGAACCGCCACCCTCAGCCAATCAGAGCCGAGAGTGTACCTTAAGTCATTCCAGGATAGTCCGACCTGGGAGGGGGAAGAATGTTCTAGAACAATTTCGGAGGAAAAGCGCGGGAAAGATTAGCGTCCTCTCCGAGATCTGATGCAACCGGCAGGCCATATGATGCAATAGCATGAAATCGTAAGCAAAACTTAAAAGATGAAAAATTATTGAAAATTCACAGGGATTCACTAACCGGAGAAATAAAGTAATAAAATAAGGAAAAAGCAGGATTACGGGAAGTTACGAAAATTAATTTAAAATAAAAAATCCCATCAAAACAACTTTAATGAAAAGGGAGGTATGAAGTATAGCCACTATATTTTAAAGTGCTGATTACCCACAGAACGGCAATTAAAAGGTAAACATTAATTTTAAACACCCTGAAGGCAAAAAACGGCCGGTGAAGAGAAAATTTAATCACAAAAAAAAGTAAACAAAAGAGAAAACTTTACACTGCCAAAACAAAATAAATAATTAACAGCCCCCCAAAAGTAAGAAATTACACAGTGGTTATTTAAATTTTTAACTAGAAAGATCTTAAATTACTAAAACGTTCTGGGTAGAGGTAAATTAAATTAATTATTAACCAAAGAAAAGTGATAATATAGTGACAACACCACAGCCCTGGCACGATACCTCTTTGTACCCCTTCCTCCTATTTTTTGTCAAAGTTTCTTTGTCTTACGGATGATTTGCCACCCCTCTGCGATAGGCACCCGGGGCATGATAGGTAGACCCCTTGCACCCCCACACTACACCACTTCAGAATAATTAAAAGCCTTTTTTTTTATAAAATAATTTATGACTACTTCTAAACAATTGGTTATTATTAAATCATATGCATCCCCCCCAAAAAAACCATTCAACAGAAACACACTCTGGCCCATTGTTGTGTCTGGCCTTTCCATGCAACTGACTCTCAATTTTACTCTGGGATGTCATGGTTTCATCCATTCTCCCATACAAATGCAAAAATCAACATACTGTTTTCTGGAAGATTTTTTTAAAATCATTTCTGGCGTACTCACCTCATTTAGTCAACCCTAGCATTTAGTGTCAGTGCAGTCTTGTTTAAACTCACCAAATCTTTGACTAATGGTTATGTTCAATTGAGCAGGTTCCTTATAACACTTTTTAACCCTTTAACGCGCAGTGATCCCACTCTGGGAACACCCAACTCTGACGTTTTGACTGTTGCCAGTCACGAAGAATAGATTTGATTTCTATAAAAATAGTTGCGGGTGACATGGCTCCACGAGAATCCTTTACTTTTTAGCACGTCATTTCCCGTTAAAAAATTGTCACGATTCTTTTTAACAGCACTAACATCTGCTGAAAAAGGGAAGAATGCGAGAACAGCTGGATAGATTGCACAATGCCGAAAAAAGGGCAGCCGTTGCCATCACTCGACTTAACTACCAGCAAGATGGCGGATGATCGAAACTTCATCATGTGCCACAGATATAGAGACCCTTTTTTTGACACCATCTTGCTGGTAGTTAAGTTGAGCGATGGCAACAGCTGCCCTTTTTTCAGCATTGGGAAAGGGTTGCGCCTCAAAGTGTTAAGTTATTGCTGAGGCTTAAACTATACTCTTAAAATAGTATTTAATTAAACATAAAATTTTAATTTTGTCCATTTCTTTAAAAATTTCAAAATTATTGTCACTAAGACTTCAGTATTTGAGCAATGAATGCTTGAAATGTTATTAAACTTTGATTCGTACCTTTTAAATGTCACTACTACCATAATTTCGCATCTATAGCACACCACATTACATAGTCCATAGCCAAATTTTAACTGTATAGAAAGAGAATGAAAATGTTAGTCCACACCATCTCACAGTCCATTGTTAAATTTTAAATTATTAAAATTTTCATTGGCATAAGTTAATTATTAACACATAGTCAAGTTTATTAAAATATAATCAAGTACATTCATTAAAGATCTAAACTTTTCACTATGTGATTTTATTCTTTTCTGATTGTTGTTGTTTTTTAATTTCTTGTGTTCTTTTATTTTATATGTAGCCTGCCATTGAAAAAAATAAATTTAATTAACAATTATCAATGCATTGTTTTTAAGCATGATGCAAGGTTTGTATGGTTTCTGAGTTTGAGACTAAAACTCGTCTGCTGGCAATATTTACACCTACCAGTTTCTATTGAAATGCATTGAGTATCCATTTTACCATTTTATAATAACTTTTTCTTCATATAAGAGGGGCCAAGACCCCTACACTCACTACGCTCATTTTTCGTCCGAGGTATTCGGCCCCTAATAATTCTTATTCATGAAAAAGTCATAATTTCAATAGACATAACCCAAAGATTGGAACAGATAGAATGTTATCGAGCTGCATATTGCTTGGTTCTTGCATGTTCCTTGGAACATAAAAATTTAAACTTAACGCTATTTTGAATTATGTGAAACCTATGGAGTACTTTGTGTATTTGCCACCCATGGCAAGTTTTCATAATTTGGCAACTTACATATATGTATCGTTAATAAGTAGCTCAAAGAAAACAATACTTCATATTTTTCTTTGATAAAAACTACGTAACTGCTACTAATGACAACTTGCTTGCCACCAATGGCGACTCTTCATTATTTGGCAATTTACACATGTTCATAACATATAATTACTGCTCATGTAAGATTACCGGGAAAACTGTTATCCATATATTCATAAACATAATCCTTTGCAGATTGGCGTAAATAGCACCATGAAATGTATCCTCTTGTCACACTGGCAAATATCCAATCTGTATTATAACTGCTATAATGGCATAGTTAAGACCACCAAATATTTCTACTAGTAGCAAATACCCAAGCTAAACCTATCTGGCTGTAAAATAATCTGTATTTTAATTATTTTTCATTTTCAAGATACTGGGTTCTAACATTTTGGAACTCGCGTTTTAGATTCACCCTGCTTGGAGAAATACCATTTTGTCAGATCATACCTAATACCAAGATGGCATTTTTGAAATTAGTTACAATTAGTTATTCTGTTTTGGAAAAACGAATAATTGCTAATTCTAAACTCCTGTTATCTAAGAGAACTTACTATTTGAAAATTGTCAATTTTGTGTAACACACTTTGAGTTATTTATTTCATATACTTTTTAATTTGGCTTAAAATTGGTGTAATTCTACTTTACATTTGACAATTTCATGCGATTCTGTATACTTGGAATTGTTTTGTTGTGAAGGCATGAATGATTTTATGCGGGCAAAAATTGCTAAACCTAGCAACCATTATGTTTATTTTTTCAGTTTTTATTAATATCTTCTAAAATAATTTGACTTTCAAAATTTAAGTCAGCTTATCAGGTTCCCCGAAATTTTCCAAATCTGTGGACACCTTCATCAAAATCAAATCCCCATGGTTTTCAGAGGAGATAGCAGAACAAGCTTTGGACGGTGCCAGCAGTGGCCGTTACTTTTTTTTAGAATAGATAGAAACCACTCAGAATGAGTTATCGTCATTATTTAAACGAAAGGTTTAGAACAGGGATGGACAAACTACGGCCCGCAGGCAAATTCTGGCCAGCCGGAAGGTTTTATCTGGCTCGCGGATAGAATTTTAAATTTGCCGGTCTGACAGAAATTAAAAGAAAATATATATTTATGTATTATATATCCATATTAAGAAATATGAAGATGGCTTGAAAAAACTGCATTTTGAGTTCGAATGCAGATTTCAAGATTTCAGTGCCATTCAAACAGAATTGGATATTTTTACCATGCCTTTCAATGTAAATTATGAAGCAGTGAGGTCTGATTTGCAGCTTGAATTAATTGAGTTGCAATCTAACAATCATCTCAAGCAGTTGTTTCTAAATATGCGAGAGTTTTACAAATCATTATCGAAAGTAAGTTTCCCAAATTTAATACCTCACTCCCAGAAAATCAGTGCTATGTTTGCTTCATCTTATATATGTGTTCATCTGTATATTGTTTTTAAAATTTTAGAAAAATTTATCTGGGCCCGCCAAACTTTTTTTTGTTTTTCGATTTTTGGCCCGCGACTGAAGAAGTTTGCCCATCTCTGGTTTAGAAGAAGATTATATTGCTTTTACTTCAAAACTTTGTTAATAAAAGAAATATAATATTCTAAAACTGATACCTTATTGCGAACACTGTCTTATTAGTATATCATACAGTTAATTTTAAGTTTTCTGTATTTTAAATAATAAAAATATGTATTAAAAGCTATCCTCATCCTTTAAAGTACACCCTTAATAATTATTTTTAATATTTCATGATTAATAATATTTAAAACAAATCTCAACATGAGAAGAATATTAATTTATAAAATTTCATGATATTATGTCTGAACAAGTTGGTACATTAATTGTTTTTACTTTACTGTTTGCTCTTAGTGTATCATATAATGTGCAATTTTAACCATACACTAAAACTATTGCTTGTGCATTATATCAATAGAATAAATTAAAACCATTGCTTTGTGCATTATATCAATAGAATAAATTCTCATGTATATTATCATGTGACTTTTATAGCAGAAATATACCTCTAAATAGTTGCAGAGCATTTTGATTTCAGGATGTACATTTGGGATTGAATTTCGTACAAGTCCTGGTGCCATTTTCCATTCCATGCATCCTGTTGTAGATGGCCGCAACATTCAGCAATGTACAAGTACTGAATGTCAACTCATTACATGTGCAAATGGGGGAACATGCATTGACGTGGGTTCCACTTATCAGTAAGTGATAAAATATCTTACATTAGTATCACAAAACGTCATCTTTTTTATCATTAAAAATGAGAGAGGAAATTCTTATTTTACTGAAGTGCAATCAAGATTCCTCCCTTTGATCTCTGGCGTTAAAAAAACATTATATTTTTCTTTCTCTGAATCTCTATTGCTGAGCACCACCATCAAAGTTTAATGACTCTTAAATACTTTTCAGTAGTATTAATTATCAGTTTCATTTCATTGACCAAATTAAAATTTGCTATGGAAGTGGAAATATAATTATGTAGTTTTGTTGAATCAGAAGTTTCTTGTTAGAAATTTAATCAACCCCTAAATATAAACTAATATCTGAAAAGTTTTATTAGCAATGAAAAGTGACTGTCATTTTACCCCCAACGGGTGACCCTCAACAAAAAACTGTAGAAATAACGTGTGTTGTTGCTTAATCCTTTCATCTGTTTGGCTTAAGGCTTAATTTTAGATGGCGAATAGCTTGTAATACTGATCTCCCCAGAAATTTTTGCAGAGATGAGAATCTTCCTTGGAGTTCCATGTTTTAGCTATTTTCAATTTATATACATATATATAAATTGAAAATAGCGTATTTCATATCTGCCAACTCAAGTTCAATCTATTTGCATCCTTTTAGTAAACAAGTCTTTTTTTTTTTTTTTTTTTTTTGAGTATTTGTTTATTAACATCTCTAGTATAATTACAAAGTATATGAATGCTTATTTCAATTTATTTTTATAAATTTCTTGAATTTTAAATGCTTTTGAAAGTAATTAGTTAAAAACATTTAAAAGCCTAAAATCTCCGTAAAGTGATTAAAACACGCACCATCAGGGACTGATTTACGGCGGGGCATTCGGGGCACGTGCCCAGGGCCCCCGATTTTTAGGGGCCCCCAAATCTTCCTTTTATGTAATCATAATAACTACTAAAATTATCTCTCAAGAGTAAAATTTCTGATTACTTACTTCATTTCATCACAAATATTCAAAATTTTTAATTTGATGTAACTTGTAATGTTAAAAAATTATCCATTTTTTATACAAAATCGATAGGACGCCTTATCATGCTCCTTCTCTTATTGTTTCTAAGGAGTGTGACGACTGAGTCACTCGTTCCTCTTGTCCACCAAAAGACACAGCCTGTTTGTGCACCAGTTCATGGGCGACCGGCAACTGTGGGCGTGGGGAATCTTTCGACTTACGATCGCAGATTCAGATGTTGCTAGTCTGAGAGGCGTGTGTACGGTGCTGCTACTAAACTCTGCTCTACAAGAATAGTGAAATGAAATGAAGACATTGAAAGAACGTATGTGCATGTGATTTATCTTCAAGCTCCTGTAAACAATATGGAAAATCGTTAAATTTATGAGCCGTATGTGATTAATTTTGAATTTCTTTAAAGTTATTTAAGTAAGGTTTTTGAAAAATAGTTGTTAAGTTATTATTTTTATTTTAATTAATTTGATTTGACTGTAATCATGAAGAGATCGTACCCATCTGGTTCTCAGAAAAGACGATTAAAAGAGAGAAAAAGGGAAGAGATTGAGCGCATGAAAGGAATGATGCTGAATTATACAGTAAAAAAAAATCCTGAAACGGCTGAAGATAAAGAATGTGATGAAGATAAAGAAGAAGAATTAGCACATGTTCATGATCTTGCTTGCACTAATGAAGAGTCCATACCTGCAAAATATGCAGAAAATAAAGAAAAAGAATTAGCAGATGTCCATGATCTTGCTTGCACTAATGAAGAGTCCATACCTGCAAAAGATGAAAATTCATCCAATAGCGCAACACCTTCTGAAAATAAAGAAAAAGAATTTGTAATTGCTGAAGATCCAGCATTGTGGGAGCATGTCACTGACGAAATGCGTGAATATTTCATCAAATATCCTATAAGGCAAAATACGCATCTTATTGAATTCACAGAGCGATCTATTGGTGATAAAAAAAGATCCCTGACTGAAGCGCATTTTTATCGTTATAAATGCAACCAAGAAAAAGTGAAAAGAGAGTGGCTGACTTTGTCTCCAACGACGTTTTCACTTTTCTGTTGGACATGCAAGCTGTTTTCCAATACTTCATCAATTCTTTCAACAACAGGATTTTTTGATTGGAAACATGTGAGTGAAAGGCTACATGAGCATGAAAACTCATTTAGTCACAGAGAAGCAGTCTGTAAAATGGTACAAAGAAAGGAAAGCTCGAATCGAATAGAT
Source organism: Cheiracanthium punctorium (assembly GCA_038373885.1). Lineage (NCBI taxonomy): Eukaryota > Metazoa > Arthropoda > Arachnida > Araneae > Cheiracanthiidae > Cheiracanthium > Cheiracanthium punctorium. Next base: position 20,657 of record JAWZYV010012413.1, read on the forward strand.
TGCAAAATTGTAAATACCACCAATTGCGAAAGCAAATATTGGTATGAAGTTCTTCGCCGTGTCGTAGCAGTAACAAAATTTTTAACTTCCCGTGGACTGTCATTTTTTGGACGGAATGAGACAATTGGATCGCTAAGTAATGGGAATTTTCTTGGATGCTTAGAACTTATGAGCGAATTTGATCCATTCCTTGCAAACCACTTGCAGAAGTATGGAAACTGCGGGAAAGGGCACACCTCATATTTATCTTCATCCACTTTAAATGAGTTCATCGATCTAATGGCTAAAAAGGTATCAAATTTCATTATTTCTGAAATTAAATGTGCAAAATTTTTTTCTATCATTGTAGACTCAACGCCCGATTTATCCCATACAGATCAGTTGACTTTTGTCATCAGGTATGTCTCATCTGACAATGTACCAGTTGAGCGCTTTTTGAAATTTTTATCTATTGAAAACCATTCATCTCAACATCTAGAAGAAACAGTTGTGAATTATATTAAAGATGTAGGACTTGACATTAGTGATTGTCGTGGACAGAGCTACGATAATGCCAGTAATATGGCAGGAAGATACACTGGTTTACAAGCTCGACTTAAATTAATAAATCCTTTAGTAGACTTTGTTCCTTGTGCTGCACATTCATTAAATTTAGTTGTTGTCAAAGCTGTGGAGTGTAATGGAAAAGTGTTAGATTTTTTTACTTTTTTGCAAGAATTGTACAATTTCTTCTCTGTTTCTACACACCAGTGGAGATTGTTATGTAATAAAATGAGTGAAAAGGGAAATTATTTAACATTAAAGTCGAGATGTATTACAAGGTGGTGTGCAAATGCTGCTGCAACTAAAGCATTCCAAGAAAGTTATAAGGAAATATCTGATGTTCTTTCAGAAATTTCCTCAGACTCTAATCAGACGCCATCAGCAAGAAATGAAGCAAATTCATTACACAAAAAAATGCAAACACTAGAGACTGCATTATGTGCTTGCATGTGGAATTCGATCCTTAATAGGATTGATTCCATTAGCAAAAATCTCCAGAATCCAACTCTAGATTTATCTAAAGTGCCTGAATATTTCACTTTACTGATAGAATACATTCAGTTTGTGCGAGAGAACTTTGAAATGTATGAAGAAAAGGCATTTTCTTTAGTTGGACATAAAGATTATTCCGTAAAAAGGCAAAAAAAGATTCCTAAATTTTTCTACGATGGACAGTGTCCAGAAACTGTGTTAGATGGTAAAAGTAATTTTAAGGTATCTTGTTTCTATGCAGTGTGTGATACACTAATTACTCATCTGAATTCAAGAATGTCTGCTTATGAGAGCATATTAAAGAAGTTTTGCTGCTTATTTGATAGCGATAAACATACAGCTTTCGAAAATGCAAAAGTTTTACAAGCTAAATATTCATTGGATTTAGAGGAAGTGTTTCCTGACGAATTTATACACATTTTCCCAATCATACAAAAAGATATGTCTGTTGCTGATAAGTTACAGAAAATCCATGATCTTGGCATCATAGATACATTTGCCAATGTTCAAAGTGCTTTAAGACTATTTTTAACTTTGCCCATCTCCAATTGCACAGGTGAACGATCCTTTTCTTTGCTTAAAAGATTAAAGTCTCCGTTACGAACTTTGATGACGGATGATAAATTATCTTCTTTAGCCCTTTTATCAATAGAAGGAGATGTAACACAGAAGATAGATTATGAGGATGTTATAAAATTATTTACTGACACAAAATTGAGACGAAAGCTTATTAAAAATCATTAAATTAAACAGTACAAGTTTTATGTTTTAAGGTAAGATTCATTATTTAAAAAAAAAAAAAAAAGAGTTGTTGAACAGGTATAGAATGTTTTTTTTTTTTTTTGTTCATTTTTTTCCACGAAGCATTCTATAAAGCATAACTAACTTTTTATTGAAATTGATAGCTTATAATTTTAATATTATATTAGCAAGAATATTGTTTTGACTATATTGGATACATAATGAAATTTAATTTTCCACTTTCTTTTCCTTTTTCTAGACAATGTTTTATAAAAAATATGTAGAAGATGACCATATTTCTTAAAAATTATTATTAACATTTCACACATATTCATAGCTTATACAATGCATGCAATGTTAAAGACATCAATTAATATTTGTAATACTACAAGTAAAATATTTGAGGTTTTTGACAGTTTTTGACAAATGTTTTCGACATAGGGTTTTTGACGTGACAGTTTAAACCATGGTTAAAACCGTCAAAAACTGTCATGCGTCAAAAACTTGCCAACCCTGGGGCTGGTATTACTTAGATATTTCAAACATTTAACCTTACATTTTATCATGTTATATCCGAGACTTAAATACTTAACTATTTAATACCCATAAAAACATTTCAAAACTGGAAAATTCATTAAAGTGGTATTTGTCGTGACATTTTACTGATTTGTGTTTACGTATGGATGGCTTAAGAATAATTGGTTTTAACTTAATTAAATTAAGTAATATTCTGCGAAATATTTTTGTGCAGGGGGCCCCCACAGGTACCTGTGCCCTGGGCCCCCAAATGTGTAGATCGGTCCCTGCGCACCATTAGCGCTTTCGACAGCCTAGCCCGCTGTCATCATCAGAACTGAGTTGCTTGGCCCGTTCACCGCTTCTTCTTCACCAAGGCTTGCCACGACTGCTCGATCTGCGCATGCGCCATGTCGTTGACTGCTCCCTCTTGTGTCATTATTTCCAACGCTTCCCGTCTTAAGCCATAGTTGTGGTTATTGTAATTAGCTATTTTCTTGACATTTACGAAATCTATATTTATATCTATAGGTATAAATATAGATTTCGTAAATGTCATAAATATAGATTCTATAATATAGATTCATAAATCTATATTTATATCTATAGGTATAAATATAGATTTCGTAAATGTCATAAATATAGATTTCGTAAATGTCAAGAAAATAGCTAATTACAATAACCACAACTATGGCTTAAGACGGGAAGCGTTGGAAATAATGACACAAGAGGGAGCAGTCAACGACATGGCGCATGCGCAGATCGAGCAGTCGTGGCAAGCCTTAGTGAAGAAGAAGCGGTGAACGGGCCAAGCAACTCAGTTCTGATGATGACAGCGGGCTAGGCTGTCGAAAGCACTAATGGTGCGTGTTTTAATCACTTTACGGAGATTTTAGGCTTTTAAATGTTTTTAACTAATTACTAAGGTATTTCCGTGCCTAAATTTTAACTAAGTAGTGCTTTTGAAAGTTTTAATATTAAGATAAAAAATAGTCACACAAATTCTGTGATTTAACAAAAGATATTGACTTGCATGGATTGACTGTGAAAAAAAGAACTGCTCTTTATTTTTTAATTAAAGATAAATGCAACTTTTAATATTTATTTTTTAATTAAATTAAGTCATTTTTGTTAATGCAACTAAACAAAATTATATTTTCCCCATAGAGTATTTATTGATCTGTGTGTCTTTTTTCTATCACAATTTCAAAATAAAAGAAATTGCTTTCTTTATTTCATTTTATTTTATTGTGCATGTTTTTTTACTTCGATAAATTAAATTTTTAAAAACTTTCTTATTTAAAAAATTACAAATTGTTCCTAGTTTATTTTTTATCTATTTGCAGATAATAAAACAGGAAAATTGTAAGATTTTATTTCGACAAATATTTAAAAACATTTATAAAAGGATTATTCATTGCCTAATTAAACAAAAAACATTTTCCTCTTTTTTTTTTTTAAACATTACTAGGGGCCAAGGCCCCCAGACTCTCTACGCTCGCTTTTCATATGAGGGATTCGGCCCCTAATCAGGCTTATTCGTAAAAAAGACAATTTCAACAGACAAAACCCGAAGATTGGATCAGATAGAATGTTACTGAGCTAAGCTACACATTGCTTGGTTCTTGCATCTTCATTGGTACATAAAAATTTAAACTTCACACTACAGTAGACCCCCTACCCCTCATAACACGGAAGATATTTTGCTATGGGAATCCATGTTGTACGGGTCCTGAGCTATACTCCACCTGGATTGCGGAATCCGCTTATAATCGCTGGAAAAATTATTTGCACTCCTCAGAAACGCAATGATATTTAATGTTGCCATTCAAAAGTTATATTAATTAGGAGCTAAAGCGTAATAAAATCAGAACATCTGTTTCAGCTGTATTTTTAATAATGTAAAACCTATTGGACACCTTGCGAATTTGCCACCCATGGCGATTTTTCATTATTTGGCGACTTGTGTACATGTAAAGTTAATAAAAGCTACGGAACAGACAGAATAGCCTGCCACCCATGGCGACTTTTCATTATTTGGCAATTTACACATGCTCACAACATATATTTACTGTTCATTTAAGGTTACCAGAAAACCTTTATCCATATTTTCATTTACATAATCGTTTGCAGATTGGCGTACTTAACACCATGAATTATACCATCTCGTCGCGCTAGCAAATATCCAAAGTGTACTATAACTGCTATATGGCATAGTTAACGCCGCCAAATATTTCTACTGGTAGCAAATAATCCAGCTGGACGAGAACCGGCTTTAAAATAATCTGCATTTTAATTATTTTTCATTTTCAAGATATTAGTTATTCTGTTTTGGAAAAATGAATAATCGCTAATTCTAAACTCCTGTTGTCTAAGCGAACTTACTATTTGAAAATTGTCAACTTTGTGTAACACATTTTGAGTTACTTATTTCATATAGTTTTTATTTTGGCATAAAATGGGCATAATTCAAACTCATGTTTGTAAATTTCACGCGATTCTAGATACTTGGAAACGCTTTGTTGCAAAGGAATGAATGATTTTATGCCAAATCTGGCAACCATTCAGTTTATTTTTTCAGTTTTTTATTAATATCTTCTAAAGTAATTCGATTTTCGAAATTTAAATCAGCTTAGCATGTTCCTCAAAATTTTTTGAATCTGTGGGCACCTTTCGAAACTCAAATCCCCACGGTTTAGGAGGAGATAAGCTGACAAGCTTTGACAGCAGGCCTTTACTTTTTTTTAGAATAGAGAGATTTTTTATACTATGAGATTGAAAAAAAAAATACTGATGCATTATGTGCAACTTTTACAATTTATGTTATTTTATTTTTACATAAAAAAAGATAGTATGAAATTTAGGAATGATATTTATGATATGTCTTGACTTTTGATTTTATGAAATTGCTTGAAATCCCCTTTTTAAATAATGATAGTAAATATTCAGTAAAAAAATAGGCTATCTAAAATTGATTTTTAAATATTTCTTTATGCTTGAGTACTTGTGTATTATTTTATTTAGAATAAAAGTAATTAATTTGCTTTGTGGTTGATATTTTATGGTGATAATTGTGTGATGAGCGTCAAAATTTTTTTATGGTTAAATTCTTGATCATGCACTTTTCCTCTTTTTTCATCTTTGTGCATTCCGATCCCTATTTTTGTCAGTGAGGTGGCATTATGAAGCTGCAATATGTAATTCTATTAAATTCAAGCATTCAAAATGATATTCTGTTTTCTGCTGGGCAGTCAGTAAAACTTGTGTGATGCATCCGGTTAAAAAGTCTGAGGAGAACCCTGAATTAGGTATACAGTAGGCGCCGCTTAATGTAATCACTTTGGGACAGATGGTATTTGATAACAATAACCGGCTGATAACAATAAACAAAAAGTATAAGGAAACACAAAAATTTAATTTTATTATGTACTAAGTAACATATATTTGTGCAGGTACAAATTTAAGTAAAGGTTAATTTAAACGATATGTTAAACAAATCTTTAATTCAATAATGTTCAAGATACCAGAATCACTTTTAAAAAAAAAATTCTACAAAAAAGCAGTGATAGCATACATTGGTAAACAAATTACAATTTAACAGGAGTGTCCAGGAACAATTAGAAAGTCTTCTAAAGTTGTCTGCCTCGTTTTTTGTCTCAACAAATTATTAATAAAACTTCCATACGTGTACTGCTCTCGAAAGTCCTCAGCAGTGCCTCTGTGTTGCACCCCAAGTCTCAAGACATGGAGCACCTCTCTCATTTCAGTAGCACTTGGAGGATTCTGGATGTTTTCCACATCGGTTTCATCTTCCATTTGCCTGCATGGGAATAAGATGCAGTTCGGCATACATCTTCATCAGTCATTGTCACAGTCATTTGAACGTTCTTATCTATAGGCATCCATTCTGCAAAGTCGATTTCCGTCATGTCGGATGGTACGAGTTCGGCTTCATTGAATTCCGATACATCATCCATACCTTCGTGCGCTGTAACAAATCCACCATGTGAGAAATAGTTTTTAATTGTTTTCTCGGATACTCGATCCCACGACCTTGTCAAAAGATGGGGGGCCTGAAAGAGATTAGACTTCTTTGCTAATGCGTTTGCATTGAGCTGTTCTGTACCTGCCATACTTTCCAATACTCTAACGCGCATTTCTCCACGGTAATAGGCTTTCATCGCGTGAATTATTCCTTGGTCACATGGTTGGATAGTTGCTGTAGTATTGGCAGGTAAGAAAATAATTTTAATATGCTTCAATATGACATTTACATCGTGGGCACGACAGTTATCGATGAGTAGAACGATACTGTGATCTAATTCTTTGTCCCACTTAATAAGCCATTCGCTGAATAGATCAGCTGTCATCCATGCTGTTTTATTTGCAGCATAATCCACAGGCAATTTCTTAACATCCTTGAAGCATCTTGGCTTTTTGTTTTTCCAATAACCAAAATTTTTTTCTTCTGTCCAGTTATGCTCGCACAACAAAGAACAGTTATACGTTCTTTTGCAACTTTGCACCCCTTAGAGTTCTCGTTTTTGAAGAGATACATATGTTCTGGCAAGGCAAGAAAATAGAGTCCGGTTTCATCCGCGTTGTAGATATTCTGGGGGACATAATCGGCAATTATCTTAGGCCATTCTTCAGAAATCCATTTATTTGCAGCTGGAAAATCAGCATCCTTTTTTTCTCTGTATGTGCGTTTAAACACAATGTTCTCTCTTTTTTTCCAGCGATTAAACCACCCATACGTTCCGGTGAAATTTTTTTTGCCCATCTTGGATGCGAGATCCTCAGCTTTGTGTTGCATTAAAGGACCATTTATGCATGCATCCTTTTCCCTAAAATTGGAAAACCACAGTTTCAAAGCAGATTCCACTTCTTCATTTTTTCCAGTACGTTTTCGCTCACAGTTCAAATTTCCATTTAACTTCGCTTTGCTTTCAATCTCGTCTCGATTGTTTAGAATTTTACAGAGTAGTGGCTGAGAAATGTTTAGATTAGTAGCAGCATTTTTTGACTCATCTTAGGTAAATTATCAAAGCGCTTCAAAATGTCAATTTTGTCCTTAGTTGTTAAATCATTACGTTTTTTCTCCATTGCTAAAGAGCTTGAAAGTGCAGTACGTTTTAACTGGACAAAGAGAAAAATTTCTAGACCTTACAATAGGCTGGACGACTTGCTCACGATAAGAACAAGAACAGCGACAGGAGCGAATAAGGAAACACAGCGGAACCTGATTTTCCAGTCTACGAAAGTTCACGTGGTTTTGGATGCATCAGTTGTGGAAACTGAATGCAAGGAAGTGCCATGACTTCACGAAGCTTAAGTTAAAATTTGCAAACATACCTAAATTAAAGTTAAATAAAAATATCAAATAATCCTATATCTTTTCCTAAAACAAAATGGCATAGAGGCCGAAGTAATCTTATAGTTTAAAAGTTTTAAGCCGCCAAAGACCCAGGTTCTATCTGTGCATTTCGCTGAAAAGAAAAATGGCGCAACGACGCCATTGTAGACCCAGTAACGAGACAAAGAAATAATGAAGAAAACACTCTGTTAAACTTTAAAATCTTACATTTATTTTAAATTAACTCCATAACAAATTTATGGAAAAACATTTTCTTTTACAAAATTCAAACTTAAAATACCCATTATTACAAACATTTTAAAGTTCCCTTGTTGAAGTGCACTTAACTTTATATTTTTAACAGCCGACAAAAACAAAAAAAAAATTAAATAGAGAAAGGGAAAGAAAAGAAAAGGGAATGACTTATCGTCTGGGGAAAGAATCTGGGGGCCCCCATCGTTCAGTAGTCTCAGGTCGCCGGTTCCATGCCTCGAGTCAACCACATCATGTCTTGGCTTCTCTCCAAAAAAAAAATCACGTTCCGATCTCCGTCCGTAGGTACCAGCTACTCGAAGAGGAAGAGCCAGAGAGCTTGCTCCCTGACGCTCGCTTTTCCCTTCTCAGCCTTCTCACTTCTGTAGCCATCCGACAATCAAGTTCATTCATGAACTTTAATTTTTTCATATCTTAGTGCATAAAATTTTAAGTGAAATTTATTTATTTGGTGAAGTTACGTTGCATTAAAAAGAAATTTAATTATTTCGTTGGTTAATTGATGTATTTTGAGGCATTTACATTTTTTCTTGCACGTGGTTGTGTTCCTCCGCCGATTTCGATGTCTGTATCGAAACTTCATCCAATCTATCGAATTATGTGAAATGATGCAGGGAAAAAGGGTAAAAAGAAAAAAAAACAGAAAAGGCAGAATAAAAGTTAAAGACGGAGAGAAAATTTTAGCATAAAAACTTTTTAAACCAAAACTTAAAATTTAGCAAACACTTTACAAAGCCAAAATATGATGTTTGTATCAAAAATTTATTTAAGAAAAAAAAATGTCGGCATAAAGAAAAGGAAAAGTCGGCTCGATTTTAAAAAACACATATAAACATTTCTAACATTAATTATTTATCAAAAGTTACAATCATACCAATACCACGTATCAAAAAGAAAAAGTTTTGTTCATCCGATCTGGCAACCTGTTTTGACGTTAGCGCGCAAAACGAATCAAAACAAACTGCGAAATCGGAAAGTTTGTGCCGTGAAAGAAATAATAAACAAACCCAAAAGATAAGTAGTACCATTTAAACATTACACAAAATATTACTCTATAATTTGTTTTTACTACTCATAGATCGCTAGAACAAACATTATTTTCAAAACATTTTTCAGATCATAACAGAAGGGAGGGAAATGTAAGGAAATCGCAGTGGTGGGAAAAACTACTTTTTTTTTTGTAGCGCGCTACAACTACAGCTACTTTTCGGAAAATGTAGTTAACTACAACTACAACTACTTTTTGACAAATGTAGTTAGCTACACTACTTTTGAAATGTAGTCGCTACTTCGCTACTTTTAGGAGATACATTTTGCTAACAGATTCAGTTTGCATTACATTTATATTTAAGAATATTTATATCCTAATTAGAGAAAACTATTGATATCTTAATTAGGAAAACTATTGCTCTAATAAACAACTACCAGGGGAGTATTTGAGGAGGGCGGAGGGCCCCCTCCGAAAATGTAAAGCAATTATTAGAAAGGAGCTATTTTGAAACATTTCTTTTAACTTTAGAACAATAAAGTTTAAAATACTGAATGAGAACAGAATATGACATGTTTCCCAAGAGCGCCGGATTATCATTTTAAAAGAAAATTGGCATTCTTATTTGTTTCTATTTTCTTAGAGATTATTTTTGTAAAAGTTACAATATTGTATAAACTTTTGGTTTCATCACGATGCATGGAAAAAAAAATCATGCATAAAATTAATTTTTGTAATACACATACATGTTCAACTATTTATTGCTTTATATTACATCTAAGTAAGAGAAAGAAAATAAAAGTAAAACATACCTTCGGTTCTTTGATTAGGTCTTGTATTATTAACCCTTTTTGGTAATTAGATACATTAAATAAAATTTAAACATAAAATTTTACATACATAGAAACGTATGCACAGTTCACAAAATTGTATATTTACAAATCCCACTAATCTAATTAAAATGAAACTTAAACGTAACTCTTAAAGAAAAGACAATAATAAATGAAAACGAGTGTGCAGTTCACGGTTTAGCACAGATTTAGAAAGTAATTGGATAAACCAAAAAAATAGAAGAATTCATTGTTTTTTTTTCGTTTCATTGTTTTCTCAGTAATTTTGTGGACTCATGTAAACCAGGAAGTTGTAATAGGAAATAACATGTAACTTGTGAATGTACCCCTGCAAGTCCTGTCCTTCCTTATCAGTAAGTCCTCGAGCTAAAGCGATGGTTTTTTGTTTATGGAGAAGGCTCACAGCCCCCCTTTTTTACTACACCATACTACAGTAGATTCTAGTATTTAGTGGGAGTTGAAATTTTTTCTTTTTCTTTTTTTTTTTTTTTTTTTTTTTTCTGAACACTTGTACATGTACATCTGAAACATTCGCGCCATACAGATTTATATTTCTATGGACGGATCGGGGGGAGGGGGGGCGTTTACAGATAACGGACACCCAGGCCAGACATGTGTAACGTAAATCTTTGGAAAGGGCGATGTTATGTTACATGGCGTGATCAATGGTGCACATTGGTTGTGCCAAGTAGACATTCAATGGAACTGAATTATGAGGAGACAGAAAGGAAGATAAAATTACTCATCCCGTTTAGTTGATATGCAGACGGAACAGTCACCACGTGGGAAAAAATGACAACTCGAGCTTATGGACACAACACAATTTTATTTTTAAGATCTATGACTCATTGGAAATAACACTCATGCTACTATCTTCTACATTAATACAAAAAGGGGGAATATTCATGTACAGCACACGAGGTCATCGGGACCTTCACAAAAATGGCGCACACACGTGCAAAAGACAAAAATTACTATAGTACATTTTTTGGGGTTGGTTTGGTTAATGGGATCTCCCCGAAAGTTTTTTTTTTAAAGTAACGCCCTGCTTTTAATTAAAGAAAAAAGACAAATTAGATATTTGCTGCTGACCCAGAACACAGCTACAAAACTCGTCCTCGCGGGCTCCCTAAAAAAAAGGGGGAATGGACGACTTAGCGTCCGCTCAGGTAGAGGAAGAATTAGTGAAGTGATTCAAAAATGGCGCTCAGCCAGTGACTTGTGAAAATCATAGCAACCCAACACCACTTTGCCGCCAACATTGCACGGCCTACGATAGGTCTAGAACCCCTTTATACACAGGCCGACCGATCGGCCATATTGGGTCGAACTGGTGAAGCGGGGGGTTGTTTTGCTTGGCGCGTTATCGCGTTCTTGGCGTCGTTTTCGTTACGAGCTCGCAATCTTTTTTGTATATCAGTTTACGCTTTTTTTTTTTTTAAACATATTTACCTTATCGGCTTGGTAAAACTTTAAGAAAGTTTATTTAATAGTTACACTTATATATATAATTTATATAAGAATTTTGGTCTGATTATTAAATTTCTATACATAAAATAAATTTGTATAACAGTTATTAAACTTTAATCAGCAACCGTTTTTTTTTTTTTTTTTTTTTTTTTTTTTTTTTTTTTAATTATACAAGAATAAATTAATAGTACTGAATAATCATAAAAGTAATAAACATAAGGGGATATTCGAGATAATTTATAGTAATTTTTTTGTTTTTTAAAGGTGTTTATAATTGGTGTTTCAATAAGATTTAACTTCTTAAACATTTAAAATAGTTGAAAATATGCAGTATTTACTACCAGAGAAAACTTTGTTGAATTATACAATTATTAATTTTTTTCAGTTGTAGTTGTTTTAAAATTTAAAACTGAAAAGCTTTCTAATGTTATTTTATAATGAATAACATTATTTATAACCGTAATTTATAGGTCAAATAATTCTTTTGCTAAAAAAACTCGTCCCAAATTTCGCATTATTGAACCTCAGCTGTTGCAATATTTCAATCAACGAAGAAATTTGTTAATGTGTAGAGATTATTATTCTGCAATTTTTAAATACTTAGTACATAAAATTTGGTTTGCAGTTTTAATAGATAACAAAATCAAGAACCTATCATAATATTCAACTATTTTTAATTCATATATGTCCAGACTGTTTTCATTGCATTCTCTAATTTTTGCCGATGCCTGCAGGAATAGTCAAATTCTCGAAATGAAGAATGACAACTTTTCTTAGAAATTAATGTGTAAAAAGTGAAAATGTTATATCCTTATTTTACTTTGTAGAATTTGGATTTAAAGGCTAGGAAAATTGAATAACATTTGTTCAGACAGCAAAAATATATATTTTGTAGCTAATTTTATTTTCATTCATATGATCTTTAAAAATTTGGCAATTCAGTTTACCTCCTCAATTTTTGTTTGCAGTAGGGGAGAATATGAAAAACCTTTACACTAGTTCCATAATAAACTGTGGAAAGATTTTAAAACTTGTGGTTCAAAATTGTATAGATAGAAATAAAATGCCAATGTGATTTTTCTATTTTGGAATATCTGAAATTTGAAGCCAAGATCACACAATATTTAATTGAAAAACTTGTAATATGGAAAATAAATATATAATCTTTAATATTTATACTACAACAGTAGCCAAGATCAATGAACAAATAAACATCGTTTTTCAATTTATTCATCCACATAAAATGAAAAAAAGAAATCAAGGTGTGGGGGGAGGAAATAGACAAGAAAGAGGCTAATTGACAAATGCAATCAAAATCTTTATTTTAAAATACAAGATACAAAATACAAGTTGTACAACTTTTAAATGACTACCAAGATGACTTTAAGAAGCATCAATTTAATGCGCACATAATTCATCTTGCCACCTTTCCAACAAACGCATTGAGTACTCCTCATAAATCTAGAGTAGCTGTAGAAAAGAACAGGATCAGTAGTGAACCTGAAATACAGAAAACACACATGAACAAAAAGTTTAAAAGGAAATTAGATATAACTTACTTTGACTCACCTTTGATAATATGGCTACGAATAAATAAGAAGCACATGGAAGTAGAAATATATACATACAGGGTGATTCGTTAACAAACTGATCACACTAGAAATTCTTCTGTACGCAGAGGGTTTTATCAGGATGTGTTTTATAGACAAAATAACATATAAAACTTGAATGTCATGAAAAAATTTCACAGGATGAAAAATCAGTAGTCCATTAATCATTCATGAAACCAATGAAATAAGGAATGCAATTCGAAAAATTCAAATGATGATTGTGCCCATGAAGAAGACAGCACTGCAGGTATCTTAGGAATATGTATAATGATAACGATGGCAGATAAACAAGTCCTTGGGACATTTATGAAAGGATAAATTACATATTGATTATATTCAGACTGGGTGTTTCTTTGTATGCAGAAGAATGTTGTTATAGACAAAAAACAGATCAACTTGAATGGTACAAAATAGTCGAAGACTTGTTAAATGAAATATTTTTAGAGTTAAAACTACTGTATGTATACAGTGAGCCGAGTCGATGAGACAGTGGCAAAAGGTATTATGAAGAGCAAACTACAAAAATAAATAGTATGTAAATCATTCATGGAAAGAACCATACAAAAGATGCAGTTGAAAATTTTCAAAAGTGTATGTGCTCTTGCAAGGATGTTTTTCTTTATGGCTGGATGTTTTTCTTTATGCATAAGGCAGTTTCAGGATGACAGACAAGAAAGAGCAACTTGGATGTCATGAAATTGTCCAGAAGACTTTTAAAACATTTTTTTAAAATTAAAAACCATAGTATGCACGCAGACAGCAGAGTCAATGTCTCTGTGTATTATGAAGAGTGAGCAGTAATGTCCATGATTCATTCATGAAAAAAATGATACAAGAGATGACGTTGAAAAATTTCAAAAAATAAATGTGCTCTTGCAGCAGGAAGATTCGAGGTCAAATCAGTAGAATCACATAAAGACTGGATGTTTTTCTTTATGCATAAGGCAGTTTTGAGGTGTTAAAGACAGGAAAGAGTAACTTGAATGTCACGAAGTGGTGCAGAAGACTTAAATAATATTTTTAGAATTAAAAACCATAGTATAGATGCAGATTACAGTGCCGATGGCTTGTTATACTATGAAGAGTGAACATTAATGTTCATGAAAAGAATAATGCAAGAGATGCAGTTGAAAAATTTCAAAATGAATGTGCTCATGCAAAAGGCAGCTTCAGAATGTTATTGACAAGAAAGAGTAACTTGAATGTAACGAAGTGGTCCAGAAGAGTTTTAAAAAAATTTTTAGGATTAAAAACCGTAGTATAGATGCAGACTACAGTGCCGATGGCTTGTTATACTATAAAGAGTGGACATTAATGTCCATGATTCATTCATGAAAAGAATGATACAAGAGGTGCAGTTGAAAAATTTCAAAACATGAATGTGCTTTTGCAGCGGGCAGCTTGAGGATGTTATAGACCGGAAAAGGTAACTTGAATGTCACAAAGTGGTGCAGAAGACTTAAATAATAATTTTAGGATTAAAAACCCCAGTATGGATGCAGACTGGAGTCTATGACTTGATGTATTATGAAGACTGAACATTAATGTACATTAATCATTCATGAAAAGAATGATACTAGGGATGAAGTTGAAAAATATCAAAAGATGAATGTGCTCTTGCAGCAGGCAGCTTGAGGATGTTATTGACAAGAAAGAGTAACTTGAATGTCACGAAGTGGTCCAGAAGACTTTTTGAAACATCTTTTTATTTAAAATCATAGTATGCAGACTGCGGAGTCGATGACTTGATGTATTATGAAGAGTGAACATCAATGTCCATGATTCATTCAGGAAATGAATGATACAAGAGGTGCAGTTGAAAAATTTCAAAAGATGAATGTGCTCTTGCAGCGGGCAGCTTGGAGGTCAAATCAGAAGAATCACATAAAGACTGGGTGTTTTTCTTTATGCATAGGGCAGTTTCAAGGTGTTATAGACAGGAAAGAGTAACTTGAATGTCACGAAGTGGTGCAGAAGACTTAAATAATATTTTTAGAATTAAAAACCATAGTATGGATGCAGACTGGAGAGTCGATGACTTGATGTATTATGAAGAGTGAACATCAATGTCCATGATTTATTCAGGAAATGAATGATACAAGAGGTGCAGTTGAAAAATATCAAAAGATGAATCTGCTCTTGCAGTAGGCAGCTTGGAGGTCAAATCAGTAGAATCACATAAAGACTGGATGCTCTTCTTTATGCATAAGGCAGTTTAAGGATGTTATAGAATAGACAGGAAAGAGTAAAACTTGAATGTCATGAAATTGTCGAGAAGACTTTAAAACATTTTCTTTTTAATTAAAAACAGTAGTATGCACGCAGACAGCAGAGTCAATGACTCTGTGTATTATGAAGAGTGAGCAGTAATGTCCATGATTCATTCATGAAAAAAATGATACAAGAGATGACGTTGAAAAATTTCAAAACATAAATGTGCTCTTGCAGCAGAAGATTCGAGGTCAAATCAGTAGAATCGCATAAAGACTGGATGCTTTTCTTTTGCATAAGCAGTTTCAGATGTTATAGACCAGAAAGGTAACTTGAATGTCACAAAGTGTCCAGAAGACTTATTTTTTTTAATTAAAAACCATAGTATGGATGCAGACTACAGGAGTCTATGACTCTGATGTATTATGAAGAGTGAACATTAATGTCCATGATTCATTCATGAAAAGAATGATACAAGAGATGCAGTTGAAAAATTTCAAAAGATGAATGTGCTCTTGCAGCGGCAGCTTGAGTCAAATCAGTAGAATCCATAAAGACTGGATGCTTTTCTTTATGCATAAGCAGTTTAAGATGTTATAGACAAGAAAGAGTAACTTGAATGTCATGAAGTGGTCCAGAAGACTTTTAAATATTTTCTTTTTAATTAAAAACATAGTATGACCAGACTGCAGAGTCGATGACTCTGATGTATTATGAAGAGTGAACATCAATGTCCATGATTCATTCAGGAAATGAATGATACAAGAGGTGCAGTTGAAAAATTTCAAAAGATGAATGTGCTCTTGCAGCGGGCAGCTTGGAGGTCAAATCAGAAGAATCACATAAAGACTGGGTGTTTTTCTTTATGCATAGGGCAGTTTCAAGGTGTTATAGACAGGAAAGAGTAACTTGAATGTCACGAAGTGGTGCAGAAGACTTAAATAATATTTTTAAAATTAAAAACCACAGTATAGATGCAGACTACAGTGCCGATGACTTGTTATCTTATGAAGAGTGATCATTAACGTCCATGATTCATTCAAGGAAAGAATGATACAAGAGATGCAGTTGAAAAATTTCAAAAGATGAATGTGCTTTTGCAGCGGGCAGCTTGAGGATGTTATTGACAAGAAAGAGTAACTTGAATGTCATGAAGTGGTCCAGAAGAGTTAAAAACCATAGTATGGATGCAGACTGGAGAGTCGATGACTTGATGTATTATGAAGAGTGAACATCAATGTCCATGATTCATTCAGGAAATGAATGATACAAGAGGTGCAGTTGAAAAATATCAAAAGATGAATGTGCTCTTGCAGCAGGCAGCTTGGAGGTCAAATGGAGGTGGGGATTTCAAACCGCGAAGTAGCACTACCAGGTAGTGAGTTGCAGTGACTTCTCTCCCCAAGGTAGCCTCGCCCAAAAATGATCTTGATGATGTATCAAAATCTGGACCACTTGTGATCTCCATTTCATCAATGGACAGACAGCAAATCTTGTCAAGTGTACTCATGCACAACATTTTGGTCTGGAGAAGCGTAGCAATGTTGTGCAAAATTCCAAAGTCAAATTGAAGACTTTGTGTTCGGCGATTCAACGTACTGTATGCTGGTGCCGGATAACCTGTGCTCCGTAGGTACTCATAGCCATGTTTCCCTAAAGCAAAGCGAAGTTTTAAACCCTTCACTAAATTATCTTTAGACCACTTTGTAATAGCATTTCGATTCTCGCCCAAGTATTTTATTTGCTCTTCAGTCAAAAAGCTTTTTACTTTGCTCTCTAATGCCAGAATTCGTGCATCTGCTGCTTTTAATTTCTCCTCTAACTCTTTGACCTTTTTTCTCAAAATTTCATTTTCATTTATCAGTGTTTGTTGATCCAATTCAGGAGCATTTTCATCAACCTAAAAAAAAAAATTATAATAACATTTAAAATAATACACAATTAGGAGAATATCACTCAAAAAATTTTTATTTTGTAAAAATTAAATAAATTATTGGGTTATGTGTTGTACAAAAAGTATGCTAATTTTTGTAGGTTGCTTAAGGACAGGTCTTGGTACATCAGAATGATTGAAAACAAATAACATATTATCGCAAAAGATGGTACCGCAGTCAAATTTGTGAAAATTTTTCATTTCAATCCGCTTTCGTTTGAAAGCAGCATGAAACTTCCAGATAACTTAATACTACATTAAAAAATGTTATGAAACTACCATCAATAATTGAACTAATAAAACATTTTAAGGGATATATTAATGGAATTTTAAAATACAGTAGATTCTTGACTTACATGAGGGATCCATTCCAAGACCCAAGAAGAATAACTTTGAAAATAAACACTGATTTGTGAAGGCTCTGCTTTTCATAGAAAGAATTATGCAAAGGTTTCGTTTTTAAGACAAAATATTCTTTGAAGAACCATTAACAAACACATATTTCTGCAAAGCCTTGATATTAATATAAATTACTGATTCCCCTCAACCAACAAAGAAAGAAAAAGTTTATAAAACACGAATTTACATTTCATTGGAACAGCATTAACTTTCAAAACATTAAATTTGTGCCAAATATTTTATGCTTATTGTGACTCTTGGCCAAGGGTAGAATCTTGTGATTTTTTTGGTTGCCTCTCGAGCAATCACTACAATTATTTTGGTTGCCCCCAAGTAAAGTTTGTTGCCCGTAAATTTTTGCTATATTATATCTATATATATACAACTCATGTTCCATAAAATTAAGTGATAATTCAGTCAATCACACAGAAATTGATCTCTAAAATAAAAATTTCACCTGTGGAATGATCACACACATCTTGAAGAAGAATATGCAAATTACAGGAAACCACCAGATGGCGTGGATGGTACGTCACAATGACGAGAGTGTAAGAGAGGGGTATATAAGGAATGGTGGCAAAGAAGTAAAATTGTTCACAAGCGCTGTGAAAGCCTTTCAGTGCAAAAACCGCATAGTTATGGCACAAAGGAGGCATTTGGATGATGTTTTACGTGGCAGAATTATCGGACGACTGGAATGTGGACGTACCCAGCTGGAAGTATCCGAGGAACTTGGAATCGCCCAGAGTGTCATCTCCAGGCTTTGGCAACGATTCCAAGATGATGGTAATGTGAGTAGACGTTACAGCACAGGTCGCCCCCGAGTTACAACGCCGAATGAGGACCGCTATTTGGCAGTTACTGCCAAAAGAAACAGACGGAGTACAGCATCAGACCTGTCCCATCAGACCAATAAATCTGAAGAATGTATTCAATATATAATGGATTTATGACATTTTATTTAAATGCCTTAGAAAGTGTAGCCTGTCCATTGAAATATATATTTTCTAGTTCTGTACTTCGAAATTGTAAACTTTTTTATAAAGCTTGAACTCTTCTGGAATAAAAGTTCTTTTTAAAATTTTCCCATCTATTTCAGGATTGCACGACATAATATATAACCCTCATGAATGTCAGACACCACTAACCAAACAATCATTAAAAATTTTTATATGATATTTAAGTTTAGCTGCATTCGACATAAAAAATCGATGCTTAACAAATCTGAAAATATTAAAAAATATCTTTGCAGTGCATTTTTTAAGAGAACTTTATAATTAGAGGTAGCAAACTAATAGTCTTATACTAAATAAATGACATTTAATGCTTCAAAATCCTTTAATGTCTGACAATTTTTTTTAATTACTTTACAAGTATAGGTATTTAAAGTCATTTTATCTTGTCAGTTACTTTATGGATGTGGCTAGCAAATTCTACATGAATGATAAAAAAAAATTGCTCAAGAGAGGGTTATGCAGGTAGAAAGAAAGAAAAAAGATAGAGAAAAGGAAAAAAAATTGTAATTTTTGAAAATGATCTAGTGATATCATCACTGTAATCCCAATATCATCCACTATACTGACATCAGTACAAACAAAATATTTTCCATGTGTTACTAAATTACAGAGACAGTGTTATATTACATCACTTTTAGAAGGTTGTTAAGCAGGGTGTCTACCAAATTTCTGAAAGTCAATTTCCGGACTTTTTCCTGACTTTTGGGAGGTCCCGGGAAAAAAATTCCTGACCAGTGCATTTTACTTTGGGAAATTGCACAATGACCCCTCCCTTGTCTTTATATTTGCATATTTGTAAAACTTCTTGAAATCAATTTTAACTGAAGTATACAGGATTAAGCTTTCATCAATTGAGAAACAGAAGTAGTCGCACTTTCTGATAGAATTAACTAACTGTTCTAAGAAATAGGGTCCTAAGCCGTAAGTTACAATGGTGTTGTCGAAGGGGGACGCGGGGGTACGCCGTCCCCCTACTTTTTCACTTCAGCCCATACGTCCCCCCACTTTTTATTCTCAGGGGGGACGCTCATTTACAAGGTTTAAAAATTCTGTGAAGAAATTAAAATTTTCGTTTTGTTCGCGCGAGAGCAAGTATATCGGTATAAAAATCAAAAGGACACTTTTGACTGTTTGAATAGACTTTACAAATGGGATTGTAAGGGACTCTGAAACACTTCAGCAGTGAAAGCATATCCATAAGAATAGAACAAATTATAACCTTCCCGAACGTACTCAGTAAAAAATGCCTTTCTGAATGGCCGAAAAAGTAACAAAAATCGGGGTAGCGAATAGTCACGTACCAATCCAAAAGAAAATCTGTCACTTTGACATTGGATTGTTGCCTCACCATGGCATAGTGGTTATGTTACTGGAAATGGTAGACGGGCGAAGTGTGAAGGTCCCGGTTTCTGGTCACATTGTGCGTCCGTCGACCTAACCGTTCGGAGTTTTCCGTGGTTCTCTTTGAAACTTTGCCTAGATACGGGTTAGGACCACTTAGAAAGACCCCTACGGAGGGCACTCCCCTTGCATTGTCTTTCTGACGAGGATGCCATTAAACCAGTTTTCGTACAGCTGGGATATTTGACAGCCCAACGAGATGATACATTTCGCAATGCTAAATAAGTCAATCTGCAAAGCCTTATGTATATGAATGTATGGATCATTGTTTTCACGGCAACCTTACATGAACAATAATTATCAGTTATGAGCATGTGTAAATTGCCAAATAATGATAAATCACCATTGATAGCAAGATATTCTAGCTGTTCCACACATTTTATCAAAAAAACATATGAAGCACTGATTTCTTAGAAATAGTTATGAACTAAGCGTATACGTAAGTCGCCAAATTATGAAAAATCGCCTTGGATGGCAAATATGCAAGGTGTTTTATAGGTTTTACACAATTAAAAATAGTGTAACATTTAAATTTTTATGTTCTAAGGAACATGCAATAACTAAGCAATGTGTCTTTCAGTAGCATTTGATCAAATCTTAGGCTTTTGTCAGTGGAAATTATGCCTGTTTGACGAATAAGCCTTATTAGGGGTCGAACCCCTCATATGAAAAGCAACCGTAGAGAATCTAGGGGCCTTGGCCCAAAGTCATTTAAATAAATTATGAGACAACAATAATTTTTTTCAATTATGCACTGTCAAATAACACTAGTGTTATTAAATAGGAAAGGTATCCAGTTTTCCTTTAAACGAGCAATACAGACACAATTTTCTTTAAACATGTAAACTAATTTAAAAACATTGTTTTTAATACATAAATAAACAATTAGAGGAGGTAGATATTTGAAACACTAAAGTAAGCAAAAATAGAATTCAAGGAACGCCATGTAAAATAGAATTTTTATTTATTTGTCAGAAGAGCAAAGCCAATTCAATTATTGGGAAAAAGTATCAAATCATTTTGTGTGAAACTAGAAATGTATGTATATATATACTTTTGAAGGTACAAAGCACAATATTTTATGCATCATTTCTAGTTTTGTTAAAATATCCCTAAAGAAACACTACCAATGTTGAATTTAACTTTTACTATAATTAAAATACGTCATTTTATAATGTCATTCGGTGAGTTTAATTATTAAGAAGAATAATTCAAGTGATAAGTTAAACCAATTTTATTACAAATTACAACTATCGCGTATTGATTTCATTTTGATGTAGATTATATGCCGCCAAAGTTTGGCGGGATACGATCAATCCATTTATCCCGTAATAATTGAAAGAAAAAGCTAACACATGCTTGTATTTTTTTAGTAGAAGGATAATATATCAATAACAATGTCGTATTTACTTAGAGTAACGAGTAGAGTAGAGAAAAACAATTTTTCAAAATCAAAACAAATGTCGGTTGGCGACAGTTTGATCACGAATGTTTACGTTCTTATAAAAGACAAAATCTAAATAATCTTTACTAATAGACCATGTATATTGTTGTATTATTGTTTTAATGTATGTACTAATTTAGTTTTATGATATCGGTAGTCAAATTAACGTAAATATTACATGCTTTTAAAAGGTAATAATTACGGCAACCCTAACAGTAACAACACGAGAAAAAATAGCGTATAACATATATGAATATAATAATTTAAAGGAAAATAAATAGTTAGATCACAGATTTATACACATAACTGCAAAACTAAAACTACATTTTAAAATAATTTCAGACTTACTTCACATAATCTTGAATTCGCAGTTGGATTCCAACTGTCCCTTCTGCAATTTATAATCCATTTTTTTCTTCTGTCGGGATTTGCAGGAAATCTAAAAAGACGATAACCCTTTTCCGTACTGTTTGAACAGTTTATTGCACAACATCCAACCATTTTTATTGATCTTGAACAACCACAAAATATAAATTTTATGACATAGGTGTACGATCCAATATGGCGGCCTGACACAACTTTCGAACCAAAATTCCGGGCAAGTCAGCTCCCCCCTATAGTAGCCTTAGATAGGTCCATCAAAGCATGGGAACATGTAGCGATTGCCGATTGGACAACCACTTAGTTGCCAGGCAGTGTCAGCGCTGCCATATTAGCGATGGAATGTTGATGCTCCGAGCTTGGTGAACAAACCAGGGTACGCGCGCCATTTGATTTTTCCATCTTGGGGGCCATCTTCCAGCCGCCATCTTGGGAAAAAGATGGATATTGCAAATAATTTAGACTATAGTTGCCAAAATTGTAAAAGCCGATCCGAAAATGAATTTCTTTTGCATGAAATAGCTTACTACTATTCTTTTACTACACATTCAAGGGGTGTTATAGACAAATTAAAGGTTTTTAAAACTGCATGTGATATCTTGTATCACATGATCTCCCCCTTGAGCAGAAAAAAAAAAACTTACCAAGTCACAGACACACAGCATCCGAATAAAAAAAAATACTAGAGATCCCATTACATCATTAGAGAACTTATACTGCAATAAATAAAATACAAATGACACATTACATTATACTTCCTTTTACACAATATATAATAATAATAGACAACATAGTTTGTTGGCCAACATATGAATAAAACCTTGAACAAGTAACCTGCATGTGCTGCAGTCACATGCAAGTTAAAAAAACTCACTCAAAATTCAGCATATTGTGTTTGCACACGAAAAGTGTATACCCTAGTGATATTGTACTCATGTTTAATAATGTAAAACTTATTATTATTATTTAAAGTAAAAATTAAAGCAAAAATTATAGGAACTTGTTTACAACCAGGCCAAAATATGAACTTAGAGAAAAATATATCACAATAGTTAGTGCATTGTCTGAGGAGAGAGCTGATCAGTTCTCCCTCATCAGACACCTGCACTCAAAACAAAAAAACATCACTTAAATTGTAATTGTATATGATAGTATTATCACAACATAAGTACACAGAAATATAATACTTTAACAACACTAAACACAATATGCAACAGTTATATGATAGTGTATTGCAATGTCTCACTCGAAATTCACTATCTAAAGGAAGGAAAAAGTAATATATATATAAATTATACCTTAATACTGTATATTATTCTTAACAAAGTATCAGATAACTATACTGAAAGAGAAAAACTTTATGAAACACACATGAAGATATGTTGAAGATGCCTGCATGACTGAAATGTCCTTGTATTTGATGAAAAGTTCAATAAGTGTCCTTACCATATAAAAATGTGTTTTTGTACAGTTCAACAGTTCATACACAGTTTTGATTTGGGTCTTCTTCGCAACCAATATTTTGGTTTTGTAATGACCATAGGTGGGCTCTTGGAGGACCTTAGCCTCCCTGATCTTGTCCGTTTGGGAGAAAGAGGAACATACTTACTGCTGGAACCCTTTGTGTGTGCAGCCAGCTTATGTTGTGGTGTGACCAACTGACTGTGTTGCTGGGCATCATTCCCTGAGGATATTGTTCCATGAGATAATTGAGGACTGGTCGGTTCATCTGACATGGGCATTGGGACTGGATTATCGTCTACTTCTGGGGAAGGCAGTGATGATAACTGCTGATTCGTTGACAAGTTGGGAAGCAACTGAGGACTCAGCTCTGGAGGTTCATCTTGAAGCTCCCCTTCCATTGTGACCGGACTTTCAGGAGTGGTCACTTGCAGAACAGGCATTATTGAAGAGTCTGCCTCCTCCATAGGTGTGAGTTCAGGACACGTCTAATCGACCTGAATGATCACCTCTTCGTACTCTTCTGGACAAGAAGTATCGTATTGTATGACATGTGATGGACTGTATACTAGAGATGAGTTCGGGCTCATTTTTTGAAGCCCGAGCCCGAGGACTTTTAATCCGAGCCCGCCCGAGCCCGAGCAATATTATTAAAGTTGGAGCCCGAGCCCGAAATTTCAGCTAAAGACAAATAAAATTAACTACTTCATTAATAGGATACAATAAATTTTGGAGCTCCACACACCTTCTAGTCCCCCGTGCCGCTGTTTTTTTAAATAAGTGCGTCTATTTATCCCATGCATCACTTTTTAAAATCTGTTTCAAGGAGTATGTTCAACAAAGGAGAAATTTTTCATGAGCCCGAGCCCGAACGCAATCGTGAATTACAGAGCCCGAGTCGGGCTCGGGCTTTCGGGCTCGGGCTGAGCCCGTCTCATCTCTACTGTATACCCCTTGATGAGACTCATGGCTGGTAGACGGAACATTTATATCACACACGTGCTTGGGTAAGGATGTACTGGGAATGACGTTCTCTTTCTCATTTATTTGATGTTGTAGAGGCTGCAAAGATGCAGATGGCCTATGTGTTTCCAATTCATTTTTTCTCTCTGTTACTTTGTGTAACTAGTCAATATGAATCATGGATTCTGTAGTTAATGGATTACAATCCCGCTTGACAGCGACAATAACTGGACTGATAATGTTAACTACTTTATATGGCCCGTAATATGTCGGCCGGAATTTTGATTGACCTTTTATGTAAACCGTATCACCTATCTGAAATCTTCTTAGTTTAGCCTTTTCGTTATATTTTTTGTTTCTGATTTATTGTTTTGTTTAATGGTTGTTAAAGACATTTCTGTATATGGTCTCCATTAATCGGAGACATTTAGACACATGCTGATGGGGGCTTGTACATTCAGCATTGTCTGGCATAGAATATGTGTCAAAAATATTAGAAAGACGGCGTCCAAAATGTACTAAGTTTGGAGCAACTTCTATTGTGTTATGAGTTGTGGCATTGTATAATGCTTGGTGGAGATGTACTGCTTCTTTAAATGGATGTCCATTCTTCACAAACGATTTTACAGCTGTTTTGATGGCCGTATTAATACGTTCTGCGTAAGTATTCGCCTGTGGGTGATTGGCAGTGGTATGTCGGATGTTTATACATAGTGCCGTATTCAAAAGATGGAAAGTTTCAGAGGTAAACTGGGATCCTCTGTCCGTGGTGATACTTGTTGGCCTACCATGTAAACACCATGGTTCGGACGGTGCTTAAAATACCTTAAAAAGTACTTACTTTTTTTTTTCATTTTTAAGGCCTTTAAAAAGTGCTTAAAAAGTACTTAATTTTTTACCTGTATCCTTAAAGTTTCTCAGTATAGCCGCAAGGTGCTTAAAAAGTGCTTAATTTCAAGTGGTAATCGATCGTAAAATCGTCTGGCATCGAAACTTTTCGTTCCCCTTTTCCTGCCTCAAGCTGCATTCATATTGATCGTACCGTAATGCGATGACGTCATACGTTGGAGCCCCTTTTCAATAGTCAAGGGCCCTCTTAAGAGCCAGTCCGGGCCTGATTGTTCTTAAAATACTGAATCTCAACCAAAACTAGTCTGTTGCGCCCGGTGTGAGTTTAACCATTCTACCCCCCCCCCCCCCTCCCAAAAAAAAAGTTCATTTAAAAGTTTATCTATAAGTTATTTCTGTTTTTTCGCCGTGCGGCTTTGCACCCTGTGAAGGAGCACTGTACCGAATAAACACTGCCTTACGCTATTATTAAAGTAAAAACTCGACTACACTACAAGTAATTGGCAAGCTCAGGAAACGCTGAGTGCTTTTAAAATAAACCCCAATGTTATAAATATCAAAAGTAATAAATGAATAGAAATATCAACAACACACAACATTCAAAGCTTAAAACAAACAATTCGCTGAAGCACACTCATTACGTAATCAACAGCTGGCCGTCCGCGGAGAAAAAAAAAAGTGTTTACTTTTGACTGGAGCCTGCTCATCGGATCACTGTTTCACTTTATCAGCATGTGCTATACTGTCCGAACTTTTTGCGAATGCAAGAAGTTTTTACAAGTTATTTATTTCTATAAATTCGCCTTTGTGAATATAAAAACTGATGTTTTATATAAAATCGGACACTGATTATTTGAAAATGGAAATTGTAAGCTTCGTAAAATAGCGGTAAATACTTTAAAACATATGGGAAAGGAGATATTTTTACCGCTTATCATCCCCCCCGAAATACATCCCAGTGCGATGTTTCTTTTTTTTTTTTTTTTTTTTTTCGAAGGGAGGGGATCGCGGGTGCGGCATTTCTGATAATTTTCTAGTTAATTAAGCTCATTTTCGTGGGTGCGATGGGTGCAGCGTTTCTGCCATAAATTACGGAATATGGACATACATGTTACTTGAGAGAAAAAAAGGAATTATTTTGTCTGTATTAATTGCTTGTACATACATGTGCAAGAAATTGTGGGCTTTTCAATTTTGGAAAATTGGCACATTTGCACTTAAAGCAACAACCTGCCAACTTTACAATAAGAAAATCTAAAGTTTGGTAATAACGAAAGTAATAAGGGGCTGTCCATAAATGTCACGCTTTTTAAAAAATATTCTTTGCCTCCTGCTCACACTTCACCATACCACCCTTGGCACATGTCATGCTGTATTACATATACATATACTTACAGTTTAAAAACAAAGCACTATGCTAGAAATCAAATTTAAATGCTAGAAATCAAATTTAATTTTCTGATTTTAAATGTTTTTATTTTAATGTAAATGTATAATGTCACACATCTTGTCCCCCCCCCTCCCCCCTCGTCACAATTTCACAGCCCTCCTTTCCTCCAAGCGTGACATCATTTGTGGATAGACCCTACTTAAGAAAATTTTGGGGGTCCTTAAAAAGTGCTTATTTTTTTTTGCTCTGAAAAGAGTCTGAACCATGAACACATGTACTGTAGCAGTGCGTCAGCAACAGACTGTGCTGTAATATTTCTTAAAGGAAAAAGCTGCATGAATCGTGAAAATTTGTGAATGATGGACAACACATATTTCGAGTTCAATGTACATAACAAGTTCTATGACAGGGGCGTTCGGAGAAGCTGCGATCTGAAGTGGAGCTTTCAGAATGGTATGGTTCTTGAAGGCAATGCATTGTGTGCATGAAGATACAAAATTTCTTGTGTCTATATAGCTGCTTCTCCAAAAATATTTCTCTTTTATGCTATTGTAGGTTTTATGAATGCCCGCATGGTCTATGTGAAAGATTCTTAAGACCTTGGGTACCAGTGCTTTGGGAATCACTATTTTTGCATCAGATACATCTTTAGAGAAGTGATAGAGAAGTTTATCTTGAGGGTTTCTAATATATTTAAAATATTTCTTTGGTAAAGTGTCTTCGTCAATGTGTTTTAAAAGTGAAGATGTAAATGGGTCATTGTGCTGCTCTCGAAGGATGGTGGTCAAGGAAATTTCATTTGGAGGATCAACTTGGGAAGAGAGATGATTGATTAGGACAGGAAGAGCCTCCTGAGTATTAATTAAATTCTTGTTAGAGTTTAAATCTTCCGTAACCGGATCTTTCTCAAGTCTGGAGAGATAATCTGCCAGAAGGTTATTCTTGCCAGGAACGTGTTTAATACTAAATGAATATTCAGAGAGTTCGAGCAACCATCTACTGGTGATATCGGTAGGCGAGGTCATATGCTTATATTTAATAAGAGGCTTTGAATCTGAGAGAACTGTAAAGTGTCGGCCAAACAAATACTGTTTGAACGCAAGGATGCTGTGATGAATAGCCATTAATTCGAGTTTGATGGCAGGATATTTCTTTTCAGCATTCGAGAGCGACCTTGAAAAGTAGGAAATGCGTACTAGTTGATTATTGTGTTCTTGCATGAGAACACCAGCAATGGCTGTGCCTGATGCATCAGTATTCAGCATGAAATTTTTATTTTTATCAGGTAGTTGAATGAAGGGCTCTTTAAAGAATATCCTCTGTAGTGTTTGAAAAGCTTTCTCTTGTTCGTCCTTCCATGTGAACTGGGCTCTCAACTTTGAGACTACAATAAGAGGTTGTATTAAAGTGGCAAAATGAGGAATTAGGTGACGGTAAAAGCCACAAACACCAATGAACCTTTTAATCTGTTTCTTGGTTTTAGGTGTAGGGAATGCAGTAATTTTTGTTATATTTGATGTGATTGGAGAAATTGTATTATTCGAAATATAAAAGCCAAGATATTCAATGCTGGATGTATGAAAGTTACATTTTTGCAGTGAAAGTGTTATATTATATTTCTTCAGTATCAAAAATAATTGTTCCAGTTTTTGTAATGATTCTTCCAACGAGTTAGAGCATACAATGATGTCATCCTGGTATGCAAATATGCCAGGACAAGAAACCTCCTCAATCAGAGTGTCCATTAGATATTGAAATATGGATGCAGAATTCTTAAGACCAAAGACAAGTCGTTTAAATTTGAATGACCCAAATGGAGTGATGAAAAAAGGAGTTCTTGAAACCTTTCTGGCATATTAATTTGCCAGTATGCATTAGGTAAATCAAGGACAGAGAAGTATTTATATTGTGAGAGATTATTTATGATAGAAGAGATCTTCATTAAGGGATATGATGATAATTTAATGATGGCATCCAATAAGCGGAGGTCTAATGCAAGTCTATATTTTGGTTTATTGTTGTTATCAAGGCCTTTTTTTTTTACAAGCACCATTGGACACGCCCAATTAGATATGTTTCTCTCGATTATTCCAGCGTCCTGCATTTCTTGTAATTGTCGTAAAGCTTCATCTTGTAGTGCAAGAGGGATAGGGATAGGAAACGTTTTAGTTCGAGTGTCATGAATCAGTTGTATATCGGGTACTACTCTGTCAGTGTGGCCAAGAGTATTCAAAGATTTAGAAAAAACATCAGGATAGATTTCAAACAACTTCAAAAATTTAAATTTAATTTCGTCTGGTAAATGGTTTAAATAAAAGTCCTGAGGGAGTAGATCGTTTCTTCTTTGAAGAAGAATATCATCTGAGGCCTGAATCAAATTTAACTGTTGT
Organism: Cheiracanthium punctorium; assembly: GCA_038373885.1. Classification (NCBI taxonomy): domain Eukaryota; kingdom Metazoa; phylum Arthropoda; class Arachnida; order Araneae; family Cheiracanthiidae; genus Cheiracanthium; species Cheiracanthium punctorium. The sequence continues at coordinate 49,335 of JAWZYV010012413.1, forward strand.
TCATGATATTCGTTTTCTTGTATCGTCTGTACGGAGCCAACCTGCATGTTCTTGTGTAATTTTATAACCTGATCAGATGTATTTGTAACCAGTACGAGGAATTCAATTTGAGATTCATTAGAGTCCGTCGCCTCACAATCATTGACTTCAAAATTAGGAGCATTATGAATAGACTCGTTACTATTGATATGATTATTTTTACTTGGTTGGAAAATGAAAAGATCTCTAATCCGTGCATTATGTGCAACAACCTCAACAAACTTAGTCTCACTGGGATGAATTAGGGTTTTTTTTTTAGTACTACAGGAAATGCTGAACAAGAAATATCAACTTGATGACTATTGGTTGTGTTAGTGTTGTATCTATTTTCAAATGGAACGACATTATCGTCAATGATGAAGGTATTATTCTCTGTGTTAATTATTGCTTTCTGTTGAACCAGAAATGCCTAAGATGATTTTAAAGTCATTGGGTAAAGGAGTGATGAAGAAATTTGTTCTGTACTGCTTCTTTTTAATTTTGAACGGGATATTGATACAGGCTTGAAAAGATACTTCAGAGTTTATAGTATTAATCGAAACCTTTCTGGAAATGAACTTGTATTTTATTTTACTCTTGATGTTTGCAAACAGGTTGTTATCTAACATATTGACCGTAGATCCCGAGTCTATTAAAGCTGAGGTAGGTTGATCTGCCAGTAATGTCGAAATTATAGGAATTGATGACAGTTTATCATCAAAATTATTAAATATATGCAGTATTTCTTTATTTTGCAAATTCTGATCCAATTCTGTATTTGTCTGAGCTGCTTCGATTTGTTTATTTGTGTCTTCGGTATCTAGGTTTTCTGGAACAAAGCTATTGGGAGTGAACACTGGAGCATCGGGTGACAATTTAGATTCAAATGTCTGGTGAAAAAAGTGATTCGGCCGGCTACCGTCACCAGAAACTAATAGACCAGGCCTTAGGCAAAAAAATTACAGGGATTACTTAGATGTGAATTAAAATTATGGGGTCCCTGAGGAGGAGCGCTACGTTCTAGGTCAGCAGGCAAACGAGAGGACTGGTGCTGGTTATGAGCACCTAAGGACACAGCCTTAAACCTAAAACAGTCCTCTAGAACATGGCCAGAAATTTTACACCATTGGCACACAGTTTTAGAAAATCTGTTCCCACCCATTGTTCGCCTAAATGGGCGATGTGCAAAGTTACCCCTTGAAACTGTCGGCCTATTAAAGTCACGTTTGTATGCCTGTAATCTCTGTGAATTGTATCTGTTAGAGGCCCTATTTCTGTGGAACCTTGAGGTCTTTCTGAAATTAGATTTATCGCTAGAGTTCCCATGAAAATTTTCTTTCGCATTCAGAGAATCAATAGTAGCCTGAAGTTTATCTACCTTGTCATTTAAGTGTAGGATAACTTCATCTTTGTTTGATGAAGTTTCCCCATTCATAATATGGATTAACTGGTGTGCTTTAGTCACAGCTATTGAAAAATCTGTTATTTCCAACTCCAGTAGTTTTGTTTTAATGTTGCTAGGAAGAGCTTGGAGGAAGTGGTTAAGTCTAACCTCATTAAGGGCCTTAGGTTCTGTCAAGGACGGATACACTTGAGGAATAATGGAGTTCAACCGATGTGCCATTGCACAAACAGACTCCCCTGGATTTAACTTCAACCCTTGCAGATCACGTTATGAAAGAGAATGGTCCGATTTAAAGTATTCAGAAAATTTTTGTAAGACACTTGAAAAAGATTTATCCTCCTGAATATCAGGCGACTGGATAAAAAAGGATCTGGCGGCTTGGTTTTAAAAAAACACAGAGCTGTATCATCAGCCCAACTATTTAAAGCCTTGATATCTTTAATTTGAGATAAGAAAAAGTTCAAGGAAATGGGATCACCATCAAATGGTTCTAAGTTAGGAATGAACGACCTAGTTACAATACTACCATTAGCAGTACACATATTAGAATTAACAGAAATGGATGAATTGTCACTTTGTGCCATCATGAAAACAATCAACAGTGTGTTTACCAATATGAAGGGTATTTCAAGAAATAATCATAAGAAAATACAATAGAATTCAAATAAAAATGGAAACAATGCTATTCAACAACTCTGGAATTTTGTACCTCACATATAGAAAAATGAATCAAAATTTAATATCATTAGACAACTATGGCATAAATTACTTGCACAGAAACTACAGGGTAGCAACAATTTTTTTTTTTTTTTTTTTTTTTTTTTTTATACAGACAAATATTAAGAGAATATTTGGCAAGTGCTCAGCATGTCAGAGTGGCTTCTATTATCCAAAAATTCAAACAAAAACGTTATAATGCGAATATGTGTCACTGATGTGACACTGCAAACTGAACTTTTCAATTGCAAAATTTAAATATTGCTATGGATTTCTTAACAATAAACTGCAATCATAATTTATATCAAATATATACAATAATCACTGTTAAGGTGTGGGTTTCAAAAACCTTTGACCTTAACTGCCATGATCGATAGGGTGTAAAATGTGAGAGGTAGAAGTACTTCTGAACAAAATTCAAATCAGAAAAAAGTAGTACATTGCAGTTTGCCGCCTAGGCAATAAAACCTGAATTGTGAGAGATGAAAATAACTTATTTTAATTACACTCACCTGGTAAGGAATTAACACTCAGAACCTATATGTGATAAAAGCTGAAAAGTAAAATTTACCTAAAATTCACTGACGCAAATCAAGCAATTCAAATTTTCGAGCTTTGTTTTTATTGATCATTATGAATGACAAAAACATTAATTCATTTCTTGACTAAATAGGTGTAACATTCAAATATGAGATCCCTACATGCTAAACAATTCAAAATTTCAATTCAATTCTGATACCTGACACTAACATAGGAATTGAAAAAAATGAAGCTGAAAGCCAGTGCACCTTCAAGCAAAAGTCATAATACTCAAACACTCATTTGTGCACTGTGATAATTGAAAATCATTAAAATTGTCCCAAACTGAAATATGTTAAAAGTCTGGTTAAGTTGAGTTTTAGAAATTAAATAATTGGTGGACTACAATGAGATTCAATTATCACACACTGAGATAACATGCCAATTAAGATTTTCATTTCAATTTGTCCAAAGAACAGATTAGTAAAAAATTAAACTTTAGTTGACTAAAAATAAAAAAATCAATGGGCATATTATCAATTTAAAATATCAAATCGATATCACTTCAGAATTTAAAAATTCAACCAAGATACTTTAACTAGAAAATTCTGAGTATACAATGTGAACAAATCTTACATTTAAAAGTATGGGATACGAAATTACTCCCAAAAATATACCAGTTATGAATTTCACATAATATTTACCCAGTTCTGGAATAGCAGATATTCTACGAAGAAATTTTACAAATCACTGTGTCTTGCAGCTTTCACATTATCTAGGAGACGAATCAGTTCTAAATTCTCATTAACAGTTCTTATGAGAAGCTTGTAAAAAAGTCCTTTGAGCTGTACACTCCATGCGAAACAGTTTCTAAGTTGTCTTGTAAAAAGCACCTTTAATACTACACACACAATACACAATTTTAAACACAATCACCGTGGTACGATGCTACACATCATCTATGTTAATTTTTGGGATTTGCAGAAATCTTCACCATATTTGACGTACATGTCGTTGATTTGTATGTAGACACGTGACGTTCACTTTCTTTTAAGATCAGTGTTTCATTCACCATTGTGGTTTTGCCTCGAACAGGAAAAAATACGAATTCTCTTTGAACAAACACTTCTGTAATATTGAAGTTGAATAAAATTCAGGTGTCAAAATTATTTCTTGAATTTTCCATTTAGAACTTGACAGAAGATTAGCCTGGGCTGGGGCTCCCCACGCTGCAAAATGGCTCGAAGCCTAACACTGGAATGTATGGGGAGCCCCTCCGCAACACACACTTCTCACAAATCGATTTTTATTAAACTGATTTCTTAGCGTCTCTCAACGTACTTATTTTAAAAACTGTTGCCAGACTACGCGTGAGGAAATTTTCCTCTTTCCTCTCGGAGTCATTCCTTTCAACTCTGCTGATCGGAGATACGGAAAACCAGTTTCTCCTATGACGTAGCGTTTCACAGACTGGGGACGTTCGCAAGGCGCGATTGATGACGTTTAAATATTTCTCTTGCCGTGAGTGGCAAAGAGTTGTGTTGTTTACAAACACATGTGTTGTTGATATCTGCTAATAGTGTTACATTTTTATGTAACAATCACTCACAACATCTTGAAAAAGAAAAGAAATATATATAAAACCATTAAAATGACGTACAACGTATTACTATTTTTATATTATACAACATGTCATGAATCTTAAGAATGAGTCTACTGGATATAAAACAATGGGAAAAAATCGGACTGCTATTGTCTATTACATCGATCGTGCAACAGATCGTAAAGAATTATGATGGATATCGGCATTCCACTTAAATGATGAAATAATGCATCCGGAACATGTCGATCTAAAGTTTGAACGGTAACGACAGAGACTATCAAGCACACATTATGGCAAGGTCATTAAACACATAAATAAACCACTTGAGAATGACTCACTATTCCTTTACTGAAGAACTATGGCACAAAATATATGGTTTCGCGAACGAAACAAAAAGAAAGTTCGTGAGGTCATGGGGAAAAAAAAATTGTATGAAGGCTTGTATACAGATGGTGATGAATAAAGAAAAAAAAACAGGTATTTGATGTGGTACAGCATCTATGTGTCGTCGGACGTTCTGGACAACAAACCAGTCTATGGTACCGGGTCGAACAGCATCGTCTTGAGATATACTTGCAGTGGCGTAATCAAAAGGCTTTATTGGAAGCGGTGGCGGGAAGGCTCCAGGTTAATCGCTTGACTCAGCTCAGAGCATCTCACACGGCTGGCCACGAGTGTCCTTCTACACACATCTTGTCGCATCACCCCTTTCGCCTCTCCTCTCTCCTTTCGATCGCGGCGAACTTTTATACTTTTGGCCAGGCAACGACGTCACTAATGACTGCGGACCTGTGATGTGAAAAGAAAAAGGAGAAAATAGCTCCGCGGCAAGTCGCCGGGAGTACAGCGCCTCTAGCAGCCAAAAACAGAAACACATTATGCAAAACGTTTTGCAGCAATTAGGTGCTTGTTTGAAGCGTTGATATTAGAATAGTGTTAAGTAAGAACTTTAATTAAGAAAAATAAGAGCAATCTGTGCCTTTAGATTTTAAGGCAAATAATTAAAGTTAAGTTATACAGCATTCAGTTATAATAAAGAAAAACACAACCACATGTCATGGAACCTTTAAGGTAAGGTTTACAATTACTTTTCCTAACAATGGCCCGCCTTCCATGACATGGCAAAAGAAACTGCTTCAAACAAGTAAAAAAAAAATTCTTTCAAAAGAGAGTAAGTACTTTTCCCTCTGAAAAGAACAAAAGACACACTATTCTAATAGCGATGAACAGAGATGAGAGAGCACAAAGGGTTGGTACAAAATACGCATAGTTACACTATAAAGTACGACTGGCCAGTCAAAAAAAACGTTAGTAAAAAAAAAACACTTTTCAAAAGATTCACATAATGCAAATAAACACATTTGCATTCACTTTACAAGGAAAAACAACAAGCTTGTATTTTCTTTAGGGGTGAGGTGCACCTCAAAAAAAAAAACTCTTAAGAAAAGAGATAAAAATAGAAAAGTTTGTTTGAGTCATTTACATTCACAGAGCAAGGTGGGCATATAGGAGCTTCCATTCAACATACTGGGACTCACAAAATTAAAAGATAACATCTCCTGTGATGAATGACGAAAATATACCGTCTAAGAACAATCCACCTTCTCCACCACATTCTCTGCCAAATTACAATGTCACCTCACGAGACGTAACTGAGGCTGCTCGAATGGGCGAAAAAGGGTCCTGACCCCCAGAACAGTATACTCCGTGGGGAACTTTACTCCTTACATCTGTAAAAGTAAAGAAACAAACAATGAAAAAAAAAAGGATGGTGACGAGTCACCGTTAAAGGAACAAATCCTCTTGACCAAGGCTTTTTTTTCTTCTTTTCAGAAAGATCAAGAAAATTTTCCCCTTCCCCCTTTTATTTCATAGAGAGTCTTCGTCTTGACAAAAGGAAAAGGTTATGTTCAAAAGGAGAAAGTCGAAAGCGACTTTTCAGAAAAATTTGCCTAGATTCCCTTTAGTGGGAGTAGGACTTTGAAATTTTCTTTTCAAAAAGAAAGTCTAAAGCGACTTTTCAAAAATTTTGCCTAGGTTCCCTTTAGTGGGAGTAGAGCTTTGATACTGAACAAAAAAGTCTTTCGTTGAATGTTGTAAGTCCAGTCTTTGGAAGAGGTTTTGTGAAAATATTTGCTGGGTTATTCTTTGTATTTATATATTTTAAGGTAAATAATTTATCTATAACTAGGCTTCTTAAAAAGTGATACTTTACATGTATGTGCTTCGTCCGGCTGTTCTCAGTGGGCGAATTGCTGAAATCTATGGTGGCAGTATTGTCGCAAAAAAGTGTAACTTTATTCAGGTCTTTGGGAAGTAGTTTTAAATTTATTAGCTCATTATAAATTCTTTATATCCACAGCAATTCTTTAGAGGCTTCTGTCAGGGCGATAAATTCCGACTCCATCGAAGATAGAGCGACACACTTCTGTTTAGACGTATGCCATGATATGGGGGTTTGATCCAGCATTAAAATATATCCTCTCATTGACACTCGGTCATCTCTGTTTGAAGCAAAATCAGCGTCTGAGTAGCAACTTATGGAAATTTGATTTATATTAGATAATTTTAATTTCAGGTGTGAAGTAGATTTAACATAGCCAAGTAATTTTATCAATTGATTGAAATGATTATATCCGGGATTAGATTGAAATTGTGATAAAACATTTACTGCGTATGAAATATCTGGACGGGTTCTGCTTGCAAGGAACGACAAACATCCTAAGATGTTGCGATAGGGAAATTTTTCCATTTCTTTAACTTCTGCGGCATTAGTTGGACAGTCCATTTTTGACATTACGATACCCGGAGCGATTGGAAGGGATGAAATGAGTATATTAAAACCTTTAAAGCGGTTGTAAATCTTGTTTATGTATTCCTCTTGATGTCTAAATAAGCCATTTTCATTTTCTTCAAACTGAACGCCTAATAGTTTTCTTGTTTTCCCCAACTTCTTAAGATTGATTTTTCCTTCTAATAAATCGAATACGTGGTTTATTTCCTTTTCTGTTTTAGCTAGGAGTACAATGTCGTCAACGTATAGAAGTAACACTACTAGATTGTTGTAAACATAAACGCAGTTAGTCCACTCAAGCTTGAAAAAATGTAATTCAGTTAAAATTCTGTGAAACTCATTAAACCATTCTCTGCCACTCTGCTTCAAACCATATAAGGCTTTATTTAGTTTACATACAAAATCTTTCTTACCTTCTTCCTTGAAACCTTGAGGTTGGAACTTATAAATTTCCTCTTCAATCGGAGCGTACAGGTACGCGGAGGTTACGTCAGCTTGAGAGTGGTTCCATTTATAGTGACCTACTAGTAATGAGAAAAAGAAACGAATTACAGTAAAATTAACAACAGGACTAAAGACTTGATCGTAAGTTTCCCCTCTTCTTTCCCCAAAACCCTGGGCGACGAGTCTTGATTTAAACCGTATGATTTTTCCATTAGCGTCTCTTTTTACTGTATACGCCCATCGGTTTCCGATGATTTTCGCATTTTCAGGTTTCGGAACTAAGTCCCATACTTTTCTTTCATTCATTATATCTAGCTCGTCATTCATAGCTTGCATCCACTTCTCTGCCTCGGGAGATTTAATTGCCTGAAAAAAATTATTTGGTATTAGAATTTCTTCTAGTCAGGAATCTGAAAAATTAGCTTCATCTTGTACAATGCCCGAGTATGTATTTTTACCTTTAAAACAAAACATTTCTGGATCATATTTAATCCCGTGTTTGTTGCAGTAGCTTTTTACATCATTATGAGATCTTAACCTGACATTACTGCCCTCAATTCCGTAATAGATATCGGTTCGGGACTTGTCTTTTCTTGGAACTGCTCTTCTAACCCAGTTTACTGTTTTAAGCTGCGTTTTTACGTTTCTATAGGATTCCCTCTCCCCTTCGGATTCGTCACTTTCCCCTTCCTCAGATGCACGCGGCTTATCGAAACACATTTCTTCCTTTTTGTCAAAAATAAAATCCTTTTCCTGTGTTTCGTCTTCACATTCACTATCTTCCGAATCCTCGTTGGGTGAACTTACAGGGTCCATTACGACTCCATTGCTTTCATGTTTTTGTATTTCCTCTTCAAATCTAACGTTAGAAGTCTCGATTACTTTTTTATCGCCAGGGATCTAAATCCTATATCCACGACTTTGCATCGCGTAACCCACCATAGTGCCCTGTTTTGCCCTCATGTCAAGTTTATTTCTTAATTGACGAGGTACTCCCACGTAAACTTTCGAACCAAAAATTCTTAAGTGTTTAATGGAAGGTTTACGGCCACTAAAAAGTTCAAAAGGCATTCTTACTTGATTAGTGTGGCAAGTTCGGTTCCAAACGTAGGTAAAACAAAGTAGTGCTTCTGACCAAAAGCTGTTACTTAATCTGCTTGAGCTTAGCATAGCTTTTACAGCATCTAGTGCAGTGTAGTTGTATCTCTTGCTGACTCCGTTCTGTTCGGGAGTATAGTCGTTTGTTCTTTCAGCGTGAATCCCTTCTTCATCTAAAAACTTTTTAAATTCGTTGTGACAAAATTCCATCCCATTATCTGTTCTGATGTTAATAATTTTAGTGTTTAAAAATCTTTCTGCCCTTCTTTGAAATTTCTTAAAACACTCAAATACCTCGGTTTTCTTTCTCATAGGATATACGGTAGTCTTCCTGGAGTAGTCGTCTGTTATTGTTAAAAAGAAACGATGACCAACTATTGACTGGTTGGGGAGTGGACCACAGACATCCATATGTAAAAGTTGTAGGGGTTTAGTTGAGCGGATTGAAGGGATGCTTTTAAAACTTTTACGTCTCGTTTTAGCTATTTTACAATTATGGCATGAAATTTCGGGGTTTGCTTTTAAAGTAGCATGGCCAAAGACACAGTTTGATTTACTGGTTTCAATTATGGACTTATAATTAATATGACAGAACCTTTGGTGCCAGAGTTCTAAATCTTCCGATTTAGGGGGAGAGGAGACATTTTCTTCTGGTTTCTTCTCGTGAGTATTTTTAAAATTTCGCTTCAATTTACCATACTTGGGATACAAAAAATACAGTCCTTGCTTCTTATAGGCGGTGAATAATTTTCGATTATTTTTCAGAAATGCATGAACTTTACCCTGACCACCTCTAAAGGTAAGACCTTCTGAATCGAGGATAGAACCAGATAGTAAATTGCGTCCTAGTTCAGGGGAGTATAAAACATTTCTCAGAACACGTTTCATCTTTCCGTTTTGGAAGCTCAGAACTACGGTTCCCTTCCCCTCGACAAGACATTCAATACCATTTATGGCGACAGACATTGACTTACCCTTAATGGGTGTAAAATATTTAAATAGATCTTTTACATTACAAAAGTGATTACTTGCGGCAGTGTCAAAAACCCATGAACGATCATTTTCAATTACTTGGTTAGAATAAGCTTCAATAATAAAATTTTTAGGGCGATAAGATCCTTTTTGCTTTTGGGGAGGAGGGTGTCTGCAGTTGATTTTTAAATGTCCGGTTTTCCCGCATCCATAGCAGCGCCTCGTCTCACGTTTAAAGTTTCTTTTACGAGGGGTACGTTTTTCATGCTTGGCTTGACTGGACATAGCAATAGCGGCACGGTCGCCTAAGCTTTGTTTCAACCTGGCTTCCTCAGCTAATAATTCAGCTAGAACTTTATCGAACTTAAATTCATCGTCGTCCCATCTATAGATGGCCTGCACAATCCCTGCGTACTCAGGGGGTAAATACCTAATTAGTTGAAACGATTGGTACCAATCCGCTAATGGTGTACCGGCTTCACGCAACTGCGTTGCAATCGATTTTAAACGAGCACCAAATAATCCTACTTCCTCATTGTCGTTAATTCTGCATGAAAAGAACTCATCGGTCAAAGCGATAGAACGAGCTCTTGATTCGGGCTTAAAGTGTTTCTTCAGCTTTTCCCAAACTTCCTTGGGATCATATGTCCCGGTGAGGAGGGGCTTATATTCACTGGATATATTTAAATATATGGTATTATACGCTTTACCGTATCTAATTTTATAGTCCCTCAACTCTTTAGCTTCCATTTCTTTTGGTCTAATTTCTTCGCCGGTTACAATATCCAAGCAATTTCTATCTATTAACAAGACTTTTTATATCTTCTTTCCATGTCTCATAGTTATCAGAGCCCAATTTATCAACTTGCATCGATATAGTTTCCGTTTTTTTTTTTTTTTTTTTTTCAGACAGATTTATATAATTAAAAGCTTTTAATCAGGGCCCGCCCTCTTAATGCTCGTTAAAATCTTTTTGTAAATAGTTAAAATCAAGGGATACATGCACATGCTCAATAACATAATCTTCACATAATTTTAAATGGCAGAGGCCCATAACCGAAATGTCTGTGTTTAGCAGAGTTTTTATACTTCAAAATTTTAAGCAGTGAAAGCTAGTAAGAAAATGAATTGAGGGCTTGCCAGGTAAAAGATGACAAAAGCGTTTACCTTGATAGTTCTTTTATTTTAGTAATGAGGTATGAAGGCTTGTATACAGATGGTGATGAATAAAGAAATAAAAACAGGTATTTGATGAGGTACAGCATCTATGTGTCGTCGCACATTCTGGACAACAAACCAGCCTATGGTACCGGGTCGAACAGCATCGTCTTGAGATAAACTTGCAGTGGCGTAATCAAAAGGCTTTATTGGAAGCGGCGGCAGGAAGGCTCCAGGTTAATCGCTTGACTCAGCTCAAAGCATCTCACACGGCTGGCCACGAGCGTCCTTCTACACTCATCTTGTCGCATCACCCCTTTTGATCGCGGCGAACTTTTATACTGTTGGCCAGGCAACGGCGTCACTAATGACTGCGGACCTGTGACGTGAAAAGAAAAAGGAGAAAATAGCTCCGCGGCAAGTCGCCGGGAGTACAGCGCCTCTAGCGGCCAAAAACAGAATCACATGCAAAACGTTTTGCAGCAATTAGGTGCTTGTTTGAAGCGTTGATATTAGAATAGTGTTAAGTAACAACTTTAATTAAGAAAAATAAGAGCTATCTGTGCCTTTAGATTTTAAGGCAAATAATTAAAGTTAAGTTATACAGCATTCAGTTATAATAAAGAAAAACACAACCACATGTCATGGAACCTTTAAGGTAAGGTTTACAGTTACTTTTCCTAACAATCAAAGCGCGGGAACATGTAGCGATTGCCGATTGGACAGCCACTTAGTTGCCAGGTGTTGGGGGTAGCAGAGCCTGGTACTTTCAAATTTAACTTCCATTTAATTTTTACTATAAATTTTGATGTCAATTTTGTATCGGAGGTATTGCGTGGATCAAAATGAGGACAAGTTCTTGAATGACAAAAACAATTTATTTATGAAGAACAAAAGGTTCATCCAGTCGTAAGACAGAAATACAAGAAAAACATTTGTTTCAAAATTTACCAGCATGAGCAGGATAGCCAGAAAAGGGAGGTACAAAAAAAACTTCTATTTTACTTGCAAAGCTCACCATTTTACTGGTAACAAAAATTGGCTTCCACTCATCTTAAAGCAGGTCATCACTCATTACAAGAGGGCTTCCACAAAAAACAACATAACAAGGCCCAGCCTTTCATTTGCCTTTTTCAGGCCTATCACAACACATCTGCACTGGGTTCAGAACTGCACTGTACTGCACTGCACTGCTAGACAACCAAAACTAACACCTCCTTTTATACTACCCTGCCCATGCTTCACAAGCTCAAATTTGCATACTTTCCAAACCTGGAAAGAAAATTAAAGTCATTTCTGGTTTTATTTAGATGATGTGACACATCAAAGATGATGTCACAGCTTTCAGCCAATGGAATAATTTTATAAACATTTAGTTATTATTAAGTGGCAACTAATGGTTTGTTTGCATCTACAGTATGTCAGATGGTGAAGCAAGTTATTTTAGTATGATAATTTAAGACTATTTTAACTTTATATAATGATTGGAAGTAACTTAGAAGTAGTTTATTTTTACTTTAAATACTACTGCCTTTAATGTAAATGCTGTTTTAAATAAGTTAAACATTTTACAAGACTATTTTAAAAGGTAAATGTTATTTTAGAGCTTTTGTGTATAAAAGAAAACAGGCATATGCATAATAAAAATAAGTCTTATATTCCACAACATACCACAAAAGCATTGTTAGGACTTTGGTGAGGATGGTTGGAAAACTTATTGGGGGAAGGGAAACTTTAGATATTTTACTTTAAGGTTAAGGGAACAAGTTTTTAAAAAAATACTTAGACTTAATGAAAATAAAGTTTTAATATACTATAATTTAGCTAAACAGATAAAATATATTTAGTTTATTTTTACATATTTCAACACCAGGCAGTGTCAGCGCTGCCACATTGGCGATGGAATGTTGATGCTCTGAGCTTGGTGAACAAACCAGTGTACGCGCACCATTTGATTTTCACACAGCCGCCATCTTGGGAAAGAGATGGATATTGCAAATAATTTAGACTATAGTTGCCAAAATTGTAAAAGCCGATCCGAAAATGAATTTCTTTTGCATGGAATAGCTTACTACTATTCTTTTACTACACATTCAAGGGGGGTTAGAGACAAATTAAAGGTATTTAAAACTGCATGTGATATCTCATATCGCAACATATTTTCTCTAATTGATGCTATGACCTTATCATATGGAAACGCAAAAGCAGTTTAAAATTATGAGAGTCTGGGATAAAATAGGTGTGTTTGTGTTTCGTTACACGTCGTTAAAAGTACTTTGAAAAAATTACTAACTTGTAAAGTTTGTTAAATGATAATATTACTAAAAAGGATTTTCCTTTTTTTTTTAAGAGCTCGACTAGCAAAGTTGTTGTCTTTAGAAAGGAACACTACTACTCTTTTGAAGGTTAAAAAAATTACAAGGCTTAATTAGGTACAGGGATAAAAAAAAGAAATGTTTGCATTGTATGCGACTGCGCCAATCAGCGAATTAAAGATTTAAGGGGAGCAACTGCTCCCCCCCCCCTAGCAACGCCATTGCTTTCAAATTTCTGCGAAAATGACATTTTCATTTTATTTTATTTTATTTGGAGGGGGTGAGGGAGACCTTTCTTAATACTAATTTGCAAAATCAGTGCCGTAGCTAGGAGCTGGCTAGGTTGACAGGTGCCAGGGGTGCAAGCCTCAGAATGGCGCTCTTGGTAGTCTTTTCCTGCATAATAGTAAGTAAGAAGAAGTTTTAGAGGTACAAAATTCAGATCTTGACAGTGACCCTCACAAGGAAGGATTAAAGGGGGGTAGAGGGGGAGATCACCCCTCCCGAGAAAAAAAAGTAAAATATCATATTTTACGTCCATAAAATGGATCCCTACTAGCAATTTTGCTCGGGCTACCACCGGCCACGCAGCCAGCCGATGACGGCCCGAGCAAAATTGCTAGTAGGGATGTGTGTGTGAATCTTCCCCCCCCCCCCACCACCACACACACACAAAATTGCAATAATACGTCACTGGGCCCTCATGACACCTAGCTACGACTTTTCGCAAAAACAAAGAAAATTACACTATCAATCTGAAATGCCACGAATATTTTTAGACATCGTATTTTACCATCGACAACCAAAAACATCCACTAACTGATATAAGTAAAAGCAGACTGAGGGTCGATGCCATTCAGAAACCACAGGCTGTTAGTCCTTCATCCACAGTGACGTAGGCCTGACCAGTGGCATGGTGCATAGCGCACTGAACTGGAAGACGGAAGGTGCCTGGTTCGAAACCAGTCTCGTTTGCCGACCTAACCGTTCGGAGTTTTCCGTAGTTTCCTCCGAAACTTTGCGTAAATACGGGCTAGGACCCCTTAGAAAGGCTCCCACGGAGGGCAGCCCACCCATAGACCTAGATCCCTGGTGCAGATAATTGGCCTTAAGATACAATACAATACAATACATCCAGGTAGAAATCGATTAAAGGGAATATTACAGTTAATAGATATTTAAAATGTTAAAATTTTTGTACATTTCATTCTTCGTAATAGTGTAGTAAATCTAAATTTTTGTATTTTAAAAACTAGAACACTCGAGCAGTGGTGGATTAATTCAATTTTGTCGGGGGGGGGGGGGAGGGGGTTAGTTAGAAGATTGACATATGCATCCATTTTATGGTAGTAAAATAGGATCTTTTACATTAATTTCTTTTCACTCGGGGAAGTAGGGGCGGTCGCCCCCTCCGCCCCCCCTTTAAACCGCCCTTGCATTCGAGGAAAAAAAATATTTTAGTTTGAAACAGTTTTTCAACGTTAATTTCTTGTGCGCAAAAATGTAATTATTTCGCAATTTCTTTCATTGGCTTAAGGCACAAAGGGCGCTTTAAGTAGAGGGCGCAGGGGGACACGTCCCCCTGTCCTCCCGAGCCAGCATGGGCCTGCATAATAGACATCTTTAAATAAAATTTCCTAACGAATATCGAACTCGGAAATCGAACCCTGAACCTCTAGGCTATAAGTTAACGGCAAACCCACTTCGCCACACTTGTCTTCGAAGAAATTCTTAACTTGTTTGCGAAATAATTAGGGGCCACCACTCCTTTGTTGCCCCAGGGCCTCCACACCTCTAAATCGGCACTGTCTGGGATGGTTATTTCTACAAGCCGCTCAAGTTTAGCGTGCTAGAAAATTTTCCTGGACCAACAAAAAATTTGTAATTTTCTTTTTTCTTTAAAACATAAAACACGAGGCACTGGTACTCGGGGTAAAAAATAGCATTTCAATTTACTGTACTTTGATCAAATCGTGTTCTCTATCCAAAAAAGTCTCCCAGTTGATCTAGTGATGGACAACAATAACTGTTACAGAGGAAATTGTTTTATTTTTATTGTTGTTGTTATTTCAGTACATATGAATTTTTAATCTATATTATTGGGATATTTGAGGACCCGGGCTATTTCCCCCACCCCTCCCCTTGCCAGTGTGATAATCTGGGAACGTCAGAGAGAAATCATTAGAACAGCTTGCATTTGCATTGATGTCTCTAGTCTGACTGAGAGTGTAAAAGAAAAAGTAGCTGCATTTAACTTCATATTAAGGCAAGGCCCATTGGCGGATCCAGAGGGGCCATGTGCACTCCCCAGATGAATCAAGTTTAGACCATAAAAGTTGACTTTTTTGAAAGTTAGAATACATATAAGGTTTGAATTTTTAAAATATCTATTTCTGTGCATAAAAGTGAGTATTTTTGTGCTTTTGAAAAAGAATTTTACATATCTGTAAATTAAATGCTTTTCTAACATCATTAATTTTCTTTGGTCTTTTTTTTTATTACACCCATAAATACAATGTAGTGTCCAGTTGCCAAGATCAGGATTGCTAATGATTCAGTGTCCAGTATTCCGTGAACTTCCTGTAGGCGATATCCTTTCAAATCTGACATGATATATAGTCGGTCTTCGCAATTAGCGAGCCCTCCCCCCCCTCCATAAAAGTATAATACACACGGTGTGTATTTCTATGATCTCCTCATGGGGAGGGGGGGGGAAGGGATTGGGTGTTCTTTCAAGCATCCGTTCCAGCTCTATGCTTGTAGTCAGAAAAAAGAACAATTGCACCACGTGATCAATCGCCGGAAGTGATGACATGGAAAAGTAGCTAAAAAAGTAGCTTCCAAAACGCGCTACAAACTACTGATTTTTTGTAGCACACTACACACTACACTACTTTTTAAAAAAGTAGCGCGCTACACTACAAACTATAAAAAAATGTAGCGACTACTGTAGTTTCGCTACTTGTAGCACGCTACTCCCCAGCCCTGGGAAATCGCCACCTGCCACATGCCCAAACTCAAAATTCCTTCATCGGCCAAAAAAAGGCATCCACTTTTGGTTACAGGGGAAAAAAATCGAAAATGATAGTCAAAAAAATGGGGGGAAAAAATCGAAAATGGTAGGCAAAACTGATAACAATAAACGAAGGATTTGTTTACAAAATCCGATATTTTTAGCATGTCCGTTCGGGACTTCTTAATTCTGATAATATTAAACAAATGATAACATTATCCGCGATAATATTAAGCGGCACCTACTGTATTAATCAAAATGATAATACATTTTCCAATCTTTGAAAAATATTACATAGCTTTCTAAAATTTATCCCATCAAATTTGGAAATATTATTGGCATGATTTACCAAATAGTTTGACATTTCAGTAGTGTACTTTCAATTTTAAGCATGCTAACTGTCTAATATAAACTTATATGAGCATTGAATAGTAAACATAAATTTTCTTCAAATTTTGTTTTCAAATGCAGGGAGGAAAAGGTGCCTTAAAATTTTGAAAACTTTTTTTGTAAAAATGTTAAATATGAGTCACTTTATGTGTGCTATTATAATTATTATCTGTTAAATTTAGTTGCAATTGTGCAGATGGATGGGTTGGTTCATTATGCACTCAAAAAAGTACTCCTTGCTCATCTGGTAATCACAAATGCCACAGTGCATCTACATGTGTTCCATTAGATGATGACTATCGCTGTAATTGCCCTCTTGGACTTAGTGGAAAATATTGTGAAAAAAGTAAGCTATGTGTGCATTATTATTAGCCTTTAAATTGAGAAAATTTTCTGTTAATTGCTTTATACTATGTCCAAATATACCAACTGTTGTAGATTTTTGCTATTTGTTATGCAGTTAGGTTGAACTCTCAGAATATTACAGAAGACGTATCAGCTCTACAAACATGCTTTTAAAACACAGTGCATCAACTTTAAACTTTTAATATATCTTAGTAAAAAATATTATAGAAAACCCTTAAATTCAAGTGCTAAACATAAAGTATAGTATATATATTTTTTAAATCTTTGTGCAGTAATTCAAAATAAATAAGAAAAATCAGGTACTGAATAGCATAAATAATAAATGTTGAAAAGTGGACAGCTTTTTTGAATCTAGCAAAGAAACTTATCATCAGTATAGAATCTGCAATTATAATAGGTCTCTTATTTTACAAAATTTGGAAGCTCAGAATAAAAGAAGATCAGGTTTTTATGTGTCTATTGTATCTGCAAAGCTTTAGGACTTAAAAGCAATTGCAGTAGGCTTGCGATACAACGTGATTTAACTTTTGCAAATTGGATACTACACGAGTTTTTCATGAGTATGTATCTTAATGCTAGAACAAATACCTTGTCCACAACAGGAGATTTTTCACTGACAGAAAGAAGGCTCAAAATTCATTTATTTGTTATTTTAAGTAGGAAATAGTAATATATAGTTAGGGAATGGTTTAAAACTGTCTGAAGAGTCTCTACAGGTGTCTACAATAACTGTGTATGTGTTTCAAAGCATTTAATATATACCCTATCCCACAACGCAAAATTTTCACTTAAGTGAGGGGTCTTGAAACACATCCTCTCATAAGTCAAGAGTCTACTTTATATCAAATCTAAACCACGATAATTGACATTACTTGCTGTGAAACCTATCTAATGTGTCTACAAAGTTGCTCTTTTACTAAACAAATGAAGCAAACATAAGTTTTACTTTAAAATACTTGCAAACAAGATGCATATTGAAAGGTTATTTTTTTTTTTCTTTGAATTTTAATTTTGCTCAATTTAGTCACATTTGTAGTGATAGCATAAATGGGATTAAATACACCTATGAAAGAGGTGGCCGAAAATTCCTAATAATATTGTTTCAATGTCTGACTAGTATAGTTTTCCTGATTTGAAATTAAACATATTGAAATTAATTTTTTTCCCCACTAGATGTGACAGTGAGTGATCCCTTGTTTGATGGCATGAGTTCCTATCTGTCTACTCGTATGGTGAATGTGCGGCACAATATGGATGTAGTTCTGAGCATCAAACCTCTCTCAAATGAAGGACTTCTCTTTTATGCTGCTCAACATCTCAATGAGCTTAGCAGGGACTTCATTTCATTGTCCCTGGTGTCTGGCTATGTACAACTGCGATTCAATCTGGGAACAGACCCCAGCTCTACCGTTATCTTGAACACATTCAAAAAAGTTGAAAACAGTAAGCCAAAATTTTAAATGCTAAGCATCACTGTGCTTTTGGTGTAAAATTCCTGCTTAGTCTGATTTACTAATTTTGTAATGCTGCAGATTCTTGGCAGAGTGTGGAATTTGGCAGGTATAGAAGAGTTGCTTATTTAAAGTTAGAAGAAGATGAAGAAGTGACCTCTATTTCTCCTCCAGGAATGGAAATTTTAGACATTGGAACAAATTTCTATCTAGGTAAAAATTTCTGTGATTAATTAAACATGGATAGTTACATGAATTTTTATAAAATTCCACACTTTTTTAAAACTTACTAAAGATTTAAGTACACTGTTTTTTACAAGGTATTAATATTGTAATGAATTCTGAGAAATATTTATGCATTTAGATTTAAAAAAAAAAAGAAGTCATAGGACTGCACGTCAGAAGTGAAAACTTCTTGTCAAGCTTTCTAAAATTTATATTTATGCAGTTAAAAAGGTTTTCGCACATTATTTATTTTTATTAACAAAAAACAAAAAAAAAATAAACATTTATGAACGTTTATTCACATTTTTATACAGTTGAAATTCTTTGTAAAATAATTCTTAAGTTGTTTTTTTTTTTTAAGGCTGTAGGGGTATTGCACCTTTATTTATGATATTCTCATAATTTCACATATTTTTGTACATTTGTGCACATTTTAACACAATTTTCTCTGGGTTAGCTTTGGAAATTTTTGATTTTTTAATTTAATTACATTTCAAATTTCCCACTCGATTGGTGTGCACATTTAAAATTTAAAAAGATAGAGGCAGTGCACACACAGACCACTACATGACACAGCTGGTATATGTGTACGGTATACATTAGCGATACACATTTTTCTCCAAGTGTTGGATTTTGTTCAATTTAATTAATAATTATGTACAGGAATTTATTAATTATCAATAATTATGTGCTTACGTTGTAATGAACAGTAATCATATTTCTTTGTAATGAATGATTTATTTATAATTAAAATTCAAATGCACTGTAGTATAACACACCCTCCACATTATCAAATTAACTTTATTGCACAATAACTGTATAGCTATCCAAATTAAGTACAGTTTTTTAAATAAATAATTGAAAATTATAGCCAGCTAGAAAAAGTTTGCACTTTTTTTGCAAAAACATATAGATTGTACACTGTTTGTACATAAAAAGTGGATATTTTTAAATATTTTTAAAGGATAGACGACTTGTGCAAATTATATGCAGTTTCTATGCATACTAAAACAAAAATTTATGCAGTTTGAAATGATTTTCAGAAAAATCTCAAAATCTAATAAAAAGGATTTTAAAATCTGATGCCTTAGCTTAAGTTGAGTGATCATTTATCACATGTCACCAAATTTCATTTCTTTCACTTTTATCATTACTAGTTGCCTGCCAGTGGTCAAAATTCGACCATAAAGCATTAATTTTTTAAAATATGAGTGTGAATAAAATTCTTCTGTCAAAGAATATGTCTGCGGCCCTTATTGCCTGCGGTTCCAGTTCAAACTTCGCAATCAATAGAATTACGATGTATAAACTTGATGCGCATTCCTGTTCCAGTGACTAATGCTTCCTTTGTATTTAAGTTTCTTATTAGTATAACGATGCAATTTACTAACTTATGTGGTGGTAAACTATGTTATTTTTCTGTTAGCCAGGTGCGAATTCCGCCAACTGTTTTCTGGAAAATGTTTAAAGTCTACTTCTAAAACACTGTCATTTCCCCCAAAAAAGGCAGAAATTTTAATCCATATACAAAATAGTATTTAGATACAGAATTAAATACTAAAGTATCAATATACTAAAAAGAAATTTGTATGCTTATTGGTTACATAATGGGGGATTTCTGAAAACGTGTGAAATCTCTCTATTCTAAAAAAAAGTAACGTCCTCTGTCGCCGCCGCCGCTGTCAAGAGCTTGTTCGGCTATCTCCTCCTAAACCATGGGGATTTGAGTTTCGAATAAGGTGTCCACGGATTCTGAAAATTCCGAGGAACCTGATAAGCTGACTTAAATTTCGAAAATGAATTATTTTAGAAGATATTAATAAAAAACTGAAAAAATAAACATAATGGCTGCCAGGTTTGGCAACTTTTGCCAGCATAAAATCATTCATTCCTTTGCAACAAAGCGATTCCAAGTATGTAGAATCGAGTGAAATTGACAAACATGAAGTAGAATCACATCAATTTTACGCCAAATTAAAAAGTATATGAAATAAATAACTCAAAGTGTGTTACACAAATTTGAAAATTTTCAAATAGTAAGTTCGTTTAGACAACAGGAGTTTAGAATTAGCGATTATTCGTTATTCCAAAACAGAATAACTAATTGTAACTATTTTAAAAGCGCCATCTTGGCATTAGGTATGATCTGGCAAAATGGTATCTTTCCAAGCAGGGTGAATCTCAACCGTGAGTTCCAAAATGTTAGAACCCAGTATCTTGAAAATGAAAAACAATTAAAATGTAGATTCTTTTAAAGGCAGTTCAGTCCAGCTAGAGTATTTGCTATGGTAGAAATATCTGGTGGCGTTAACTATGCCATTATAGCTGTTATAGTACACTTCGGATATTGGCCAGCACGGCGAGACGATATACTTCGTAGTGCTAAATACACTAATCTGCAAAGGATTATGTATATAAAAATATGGATAATAGTGTTCCAAGAACTTTACATGAGCAATAATTATAGGTTGTGAGCATGTGTGAATCACCAAATAATGAAAGTCGCCATTGATGGCAAGCTATCCTCTGTTCCATAGTTTTTATCAAAGATAACATATGGAGTAGTGATTTCTTAGAGCTAATTATTAACTATACATATATGCAGATTGCTAAATTATGAAAAATTGCCATAAATGACTAATACGCAAGGTGTTACATGGGTTTCACATAATTAAAAATAGTGCAAAGTTTAAATTTTTATGTTCCATGGAAAATGCAAGAACCAAGCAATGTGTAGCTCGGTAACATTCTATCTGATCCAACCTTTGGATTTTGTTAGTTGAAATTATGCTTTTTTTACGAATAAGCCTTATTAGGGGCAGAATGCCTAATACGAAAAGCGAGCACGGTGAGTCTAGGGGTCTTGGCCCCTAGTTGAATAAAAATGCGAAATTAAATTAAACTTCCAAACTATGGAAAGAGATAAACAACTATGTACTGGAAATTGCTTTAGCTTTGTAAGAATTTTGCACAGATCACAATTATTTAGCAATTTTTCACTTGCTCTCAGCTAACAGGAAAAAAAAAAACTACTCACAGTCATAGAATTTAAAAACTCTACTGGACTTTGGAAAAACTTTCACTGTCATCATAGCAAATTATTTTAACGTTGCTATGGTGATATGTTCTCTATTCATGAGATATTCGATTATGCCAACATTAATAAAAGTTGAATCCTCATTTTTGGGTTCTATTATAATTGACTTCAGTATGTCATCTGAGAGTATGTTTTCGGAAGTATTTCCATACACTTAATTAATAATATTATTTTCATTCCCACTTAATTGCTTAGGTATTTGTTCAATAATATTTGAGAAAATTTGCTTTAGCATACTGTCTGGCAGGAGGTTATAAAGAAATTGTCAAATTGGTGCGTTTCTGTGTAGCGTCTCTTGGATTGTGACCTGCCTGGAAATATTATTCTCTCCTCCAAGGTTTTTCTAAAGCTTTAAAACATGGAATTTACAACACTTCGCGCACTTATTGCCGTCTAAAAAAAGTCACCAAGCACATTGCTAAAGCACATTTTAGTCATTGGCATATCACCAAACTGTGGAATAATTCCACTTTTTGCAAATTTTGTTGTAATACTATAATCCTGTAGTACTGCTGAAACTAAGTGTTATTTCAAAATTGACACAACAATGGAACCATCCCCGATTTGGCGCGAAATACTGCTTGCCAAATTACTTCTCTAATTTTTTATGGTGCATTAGCATACTACAAAAAATTTTAACATTCTCACAAACACCTCCATCCGAACTTTAACTGTGCCGAATTTCACGGTCATCCGTTCACGCAGTGCGCTGCAAAAGGGACATTAAGGTTTTGCTTAGCGTATTTATATATACATAGATTACGTGATGTGCGAACAAAAATTTGTGCAGTTTGAATCAGTTTTCAGAAAATCTAAAAATCTAAGAAATTTTTTAAAAATTCAATGCCTACAGTTTTAAGTCGTGTGACCACCTATCATGTCACCAAATTTTATTTCATTTGCTCAGTCAGTTTTTCTTGATGTGCGAATAAGAAAAGCTGACAGAATGACAGACTGACAAACTATTTTTCTTTTTTGACGATCATACTGGGTTATCAAATGCTTAAAATGGATAGAAATCGTAAAAATTTTTAATATGAAATAGTGTTCGGGCAAAGTCTAATTTAATCTATTTAGATACATAAAAGTCCCTATTCCAAAATTCTAACAACAATTACTTCAAACTTTTTAGTCATTTCATTCTTAGTCGAACCCGTCTGGTGGTTAAAATGCTCGCCTACCACACCTTGAGTCCATAGCTTGATACCAGTCACAAAGCTAGAAGGATGCACTGTATCTTGAAGTTCTTATGTATGATAACAGATAGCAGCACTAAATTCAAAGAAAGGAGGAAGAAATCTCAGCAGGCAAGAGACGGTGTAGCTGTGATGTCACCATCCACTTTTTCCACAGATGTATCTGAGCTTGACGGTCATTCGAATTCAGTGCTTTTTCCCCATCAGAAAAGTACCCAACATGCCTAAAGAAGTTTTCACTTCAAAAATACCATTTAATGGGAGTAAAACAAGTTGCATGTGTTTGGGGGTACTGTTACTTGCTGATTGTCAATAAATAACCCCTTGTCTGTGACACCTGAACTCAGTTTGGGCAACACAAATACGCCAATTTAGAATGCCCAACCATTCTCGCAGGAATTAATAAACAAAATTAAAGAGGAAAAAAATCCATTTTTGGCACAATTTTTTCAAATATATTCCACAGGTAAAGGGTTAGACTGAAATCTTAACACATATCATGAAATATGATCAACTCTCTTTCATTAAAATAAAACGATTAGATGAAAGCTGTAAAGAATGATAAAATCCCAAATTTATTTTTACTACTTGCAACCTTTTTATTTATATTGTTAAGAAATTTTGAGCACTAATTCTATCTGTAGCAAGGAAATCAATAAGGTTTATTTATTCTATTTTATTTACTTATATATTTTTTTGCTTGTTTTTTGTTTTGTTTATATGGTATTCCCCCCCCCCCCAAAAAAAAATATATATATATATATATATATATATGAAAAAGGTGTTATAAAGTTATTGATAATTGCAATAATCATCAAGCAGTATAAATACTTTGTTATTTAATAATTTCATTTGTAAATAAATATTTACAATTTAAAAATGCACTTTGTTAAAACTATCACCATGAATAAATAATTTTGTAATTCCAATTAGCTTTTAATCGTTATTCAAGACTATCCAGTTATCTGACCATTATCCTTAGAATAAAACAAACAACATGAACATTTTATTTACTTATTTTGAATGGACTGTAGCTAATTACTAGATGTAGCATTTCATTAGTCATATTTCCTGCTCATAGTTATTTAATCAAAACAAAGCATCTTTGACACCATAAAAGCAATCAACTTGACATAGCTGCCATACCTCCTGATTTTTCCGGGAGACTCCCGAAAAGTTTATATAAATCTCCCGAATTTTCCCAAATTAATACTATGTTTTATGTACTCATCAATTTTTGAAGAAATTTTCTGGAACTTGTTAAATGCTAATGACAGTAATTGAAGAAACTTCTCTTTTGGCCAAATCTGATATTTCGTAATGACATCATAGCACGTAGCAAGCTTTCTCTCCATGCTTCTCCCTGATTCCCCATGAATTTCCGGAAGATGACAGTTGAGATTATCAATAACGCTCCACACAATCGAATTGCAGAGCTTTCCCTCCCCACTCCACTCAACTCTGTAGCTGCACGTGTGTGTTTATATTTAGCGAGTGAGCATGAAAGATTGTGGTGTTTGTAGTTGAGGGAGCAATTACTTAATTTTTATTTTCGTGTTTCTTTAAGCTTCGTTTGGTAAAATGTCTGGAAAGAAGTATTTAATGCAGTTCAAAGCTGAATATTCCAATGACTTTACTTTTATTAAGCCATCAAAAAAAGGTGCAAACTTCGCTTTTTGCACATATTGCGCATGTGATATTGCTATCGCGCATGGGGTGAGAAATGATATTGTGACTCACAATAAGTCAAAAAAGCATCAAACTAATACTAAAGTGTGTGCTAGTAGCTCAAAAACTCTCTTTTGCTTCATCCCAGGATCTAAGCATAATAAAAGCAAAGTGCTTATTTACGAAATTCATCATTGAGCATAACTTGCCACTAAGTTGCTCAGAGCATTGTTTTAAAAAATGTTCCCGAATTCAGATAAAGTCAGAAAGTACGGCTTGAAACGTGCAAAATCTACGGCTATAATGAAATTAATGGCTTCTGAAGAGGAATCATCTTTAGTCGTGGACTTAAAAAAAGAAACCATTTTCACTTGCTACTGATGAAAGTGAAAATTTTATCCAATTGTAATTACTTACATAAGTAATTCATCTTCAGTTTGTGGGTCTCCCAAATTTTAGTTTATGGAAGCCACACTTGACTTATATCAGAAGGTTTTTAACTTTTTTGGTTAATCATCATTAATTTCATTAAAAGACAAAGTAAACAGTTACTAACACTTTTATTATTAAAACTCAACAAACAAAATAACAGAAAAAAGATTATCGGGATATAAATAAAGTTCCAGGTGCAAGAGCCGCCATGGTATGGTCGGGCATTATGCACTCAGCTATATGCTAGCGATAACCTAGGGACCTGACAAAATTATGCTGCTGTGAGTACCGCATGTGCAAGCTTCTTATACTCTGCACAGTATTTGCATACTGGCTGCATAGCAGTAGAAGTGAGGTGGCGCTCGACTCCAATTTCATGAACCATAGACACTGAAAGGCATCTAGAGCATCGCTAGAGTTGATTCCGAAGTTAATTCCTTGAAATGTTGTCCAGTTCAGTTGGTGCACCAACACTGGTGCCGAACGAAGGTCAGACGTCACAGGACTCCCCTCCAGTCGGCTAGACGATACTTGGTCACAGAAGATGACCTTCTTACCGGACCACAAAGTCATGCCTTGACTTTCTGTAGGATTAGGAGTCTTTTCATCCTGCAAAATAGCTGGATTTAGCAGGTAGGCTGGTTATTATAAATAACTTTTTGTATGCCCCTTATGTTCAGTGTGAAGTGCTTGGTCTCACGAGAGATAACTTTGAATGGACCGTCATATGGTTGCTGGAGTGGATTTTTACACTGTATCTTGTCTAACGAACACATGCGAACAATTTTTCAATTCTTTGTGCACAAAAATATTAGGCACATTATGATGAGACATGGGTACAGGTCGTAACTTCTGCATATGGTCTCGCAACATCTGAAGAAATTGTGCTTGAACTATTGCTGGTCCAGAGTCTTTAAAGAACTGGCCAGGCAGTAGCAAAGGTGAACCATACACCATTTCTGCCACTGTGGCTTGGATGTCTTCTTTAAAACAGGCTCAGATGTCAAGCAAAATCACAGGCAATACTTCAGTCCATCGTTCTGTAGCGTGCACTTTCACGGCATCTTGCAGCTGGCGATGAAATCTCTCTACTAATCCATTTGAAGATGGATTATAGGCTGTGGTATGGATTTTTTCCATTTCAAGATATCTTGCCAAGCTACTGATGAGATGACTTTCAAATTGCCTACCTTGGTCTGTAGAAAAAGTGTCGGGTATGCCAAAACGTGCGATCCAACCGGAAAAAAATGTCGTCGCCAGAGTCTCGGCAGTCTGATTTGGTATCGGAAAAACCTCCGGCCATCTACAAAAAATCTATCTACACAAGTTAAGCATTATGTGAATCCCTTGGAAGAAAGTAAATGACCTAGGATGTCCACGTTCATATGGCTGAATCTGTTCCTTGGCAGCGGATACGAACCCGTTAGTGAAATGACATGTTTCTGTATTTTCGACTTCTGGCAATTTATGCAAGCCCTAGTCCAATTTCCTACATCTTTCTTTAAAGATTTCCATATGAATCTCTCACTTACTAATTTCACCATAGCTTTTATTCCAGGATGTGAAAGATTATGAAGCATTTGAAAATTGCTTGCCAGAACTACTCTGGAATGTAAGGTTTTATACTGCCAGTCGACGTGTCACAGAATAGACTATTTGAACTATTTGGTAGTTTAAACTCTTTGAGTATCAAATTTGATTGAGATTTAAGATCTTCCAGTTCTTTAGCTCCGCACTGTGTCTGCGCAACCACCCTATATGAAAAATCAACATTAAGTTTAAAATTTAAATATAAAAGTGAAAAACCAGTATCAAATTCTTCAAAAATATCAAGTGAAAAATCAACTATAAATTCTAAACCTAAAAGCAAAACAAAATTAAATTCAGGTGGCAATCAAAAAGACAGAATTTTTTCTTTCTGACAGTCAGATTTATGTAGAGCATTTTGTTTATTCCTCCAAAGCTCTGTACCTCATCTAGAAATTTATTGCACAAAATTTCAGTCTCAACAACCACTAATTCACAAAAAAAAAATCATTAATTATGTGTATGTTCAAAGAACTGTTGTCAAAATTTGTCAAAGCAGAAATTGTAAAAAAAAAAAAAAATGTTTATCCCCTATCGATGTAAATTATCATAACCCCAGTCATCATAAAGATGATAGGGAAATCTTCATTGGAAATGAAGCATTAAAAGTAGTTTGTTCTTTGTGCAAAGAAGACAAGACAGCATTTTATTATGGATTTACTACAGTCACAGTTTTGTGAGCTTCAGTTGGAGGACTTTCAGCCATCTCTTTTTGAGAAAAGTATTGTTAAACAGTGGCAGTTTGTGAAAGACTTGAAAAATGAAATAGGGGGAGAAATTTTAAGAGATTGGCACTTACTGTGTTATCAGTATTGGTAATCCCTCACTCAAATGCTGAATGTGAGAGAGTATTGAGCCAAATCAGAAAAATCTACACCCCCTGCAAGTTTGTCAGTCTGGTAGCGAATCAACCTGCATATGTATATTTATATATATACAAGGGGACCCAAAAATAGCTCCCATAAGTAGCTCTGCATAACCAGATTCCTTGTTGGAAGTAAATAAAAATTTCCTAAAGCACTATACCTGTATGATCCATAGTTTACAAGAAAAATGCAAGACAAAAGCAGAAACGTCATACCCAGTGTACCGAAAGAGCCTTTATTGGAAGCATGAACATGGGTTTTCTTGCATATGCTTTCATAAAATGATAAAAATTCCACTGTGACTATCGAGGCTTGGGTCCGGCGTGTAATGGCTAACTGCTCACTCTGCATCAATCTGGTGCCCATATAAATGCACACAGAATGAAGGGGAGGGACTGAATAACTTTTTACTATAATTAGATCAATCCTTTCAAACTTTTTCATTGGAAGGAATTCAGAGGGGCAGATCTGATGAGCATAGTAGTCCCCCCTTATCCAGTCCAGTGTCCAATTTAATGTTTCTAATTGATTTTCCTTGCACTGGATGTGATATCATTATTTTTTTTCATATTTTTCTCAAAAACTATGGGTCGTACAGGTACAGTTCTTTGGGCAATTTTTATATGCTTCCAACGAGAAATCGGGGTGTGAAGAGTTTAAATGCTATTTTTGGAACACCCTGTGTATATATATATATATATATATAATTATAATATGACTAAAATTAGTTACATTTCAAAAGCAACAAAATGGCAGTATGTCATGAAAATTTCCTTATGGTCATGAATTTTTTTTTCTGCTCTCCACTAGACCCCTGTTATATATCTGCTTATATTGATTGAGAAAACAGTTTTGCCCAAATTACCTTGTTTGTATACAAGGTAATTTGGGCAAAAACTACATTGGCTAATACAGTGACTTAGAAAACATGCAGGCAATAATGTTTTTAGCATATTCATTAGGACTCAGTATAATGTTAAAATTGCCTTAATGTCATGAAAGCAGATATTTGTTTTAAAAATCTGAAAAAGTCATTTTGTGTTTGGCTTAATTTTAAGAAACAAGGCAGGTTTAAATGTTATACTTTGCTAATAATAGCTTCATTCTACATAAGGCAAGCTGCTTTTCCTTACTTACTTGTGACAGTGTTTCCAGTTTTCTTAAATTTAACACAATTCAACAGAGCTGTTTCCATCACTAGGAAAAAAAGTGAAATAAAAAATTAATGCATTCATTAATCTTTGTGGTAAGCTTATTACTCTTTTATAGGTGGTGTACCTGATTTATCTGCTTTACCCAAACAAGCATTTGAAACTGTGCCAACATATTTCAGGGGTTGCATACGCTTATTTTCTGTGAATGCTAAGCATATGGAACTCAATTCTTATGGTAAATGTGTTATTCATTTTTTATTCAATTGGTATAGATACCATATATCTGAAAAGCCCTTGAAATTGTTAATGTAATTATAATCAAAACTGAGAAAAAATTTCGATGTTGAAGCTATGTAGTTTAACATCTTGAACTAGCACTCATTTTGTGTGTACTAATTTCCTATTGAAGCAGTCTGTTTAATTCACAAATTGAAGAGTTGATAATTTTTGTCATATATTTGTCTGCATATATAAAGTGGTTGAAGTTAAATCTTCCTGTATTGATCCTATATATTTCAAATCTTTTTGGCGAAAAAATATTATTGTACTTTAAATTTTTCTGTTGAGTGTGAAACACTAAGTGGATTAGACACTGAATATTGGTAGATGGTTGTGCACTGCACTCCCATCTTCCAATACACATTGTGCATACATTGTCCAACACACAATTGTGCATATACATGTGCAGGTCCAGCATTCTAGCCTTTGGCATGGCTGTAGATCTAATAGTCAGAAGCTTTGGACAATTTTCTCCAGTTGTAAGATGAATATGTGTTGGAACACCTTAAAAATTCCTCTGTCTAAGGCATCCTCCCTTTAAGCAAATAGCCCTCATGTAGCTTTGCCTTAACCACAACTGTTAAGTACAGCATTGATATCTCACAAACTTAATAAAAACAATCCTGGAATTTTCGAGATTCGTATTATTGCATAGTTAGAGATTATATTTAAATAAATAAATCATAAATTCGTTCTGTTTATACATTGCTTCGCATTCTGTAATCTACTCATGCATTAAAAATGTTTTTTTTTTAAATGCCTTACTTAAAACTGTTCTTTTAAAAAAATGTGGGAGTCAGGATTTGTCACATGAACGTTAGCCAAAATATAGCCTCTGAGAAAATCATTGAGGAAAAAATTAAATTGTTCATGAACAAGCTGTTACAAACTCTTATAAGCACTAGGCCTATGCTGTCATAAAATTTAAAAGTGGAGAAAAGAACCTTAAAAAAATTATTATATTTTACTTATTTACTAACTGAACTATCAATCATTGATAGGTTAATGTCTAACAAACTTTCAAAAAGCATTTATTTATTTATTTATTTTATTTTTTTATTGTAGGAATATAAAAGAATGGAATTAGCATACTGTGAGAGGTATAGGAAGCAAAGTAATAATTTTTATTTATCATTAAAAAGGTTAGAGGTTAAAGATTAGTAAAACAAATTGAGGAGTCAAATTGTCAATAAAGAAAACCTTATATTTTAAAAATTACTATTTTCTTTTAGCGGAATGAGCTACTATCAAGAGGTCGTTTAAAGTTAGAGGAAGATGCTAGTAATAAATATTAAATTGAAAAGTTGGAAAATATTTTTTAATAGTTAGCAGTTTACATTTAATACTGCAACTTTGTGTGATGAGAATAGAAATTACTAGATTTTTTAATTCCAATTAATGTATTCTTTATTTTATTATAGAATTATATATTATATTTATTATTTTATTATTCTTTATTTTATTTTATTATCTTTATTTTGTTATATTTTATTATATTAATGTATTTTATTTACATAAATTTTTAATAGGGGGGGAGATATTATAACTAAAAGATTTATTACTGTAAGACTGTATACTACTAATAATAGAAAGAGATTCTGAATTTCATCTGACAAGGAAGAGGCACGGCCTCCAGGAAACGGATTTCAATGATCTTTGGCACAGTGGTAGTATACCATTTGAATATACTATGTGTAAAATACTAAAATGCAGTACTCAAATACAGTCAAAAAAATTAATATTTATTTTCGAAATGCTTCACCAAAACTTTAAATATAAGTTACGCACAAATGAGATTGAGCATTGTGGTGAAATGGTAAGAATGGTGGTCTGCTACTCTGGGGTCCCAAGTTCGAAGCATTTTTTTTTCTGCTCACTCTTTTTTTAAATACATCAATACTGGTAATTAATTCTTTTTTTCAGTCCTGTAAATATTTATTTACTGTTTCATTTATTTATTTTTACTACTTATTGAATTTTTTTATTACAAGGTTTCTACAGACCTGAAAAGTCAGGGAAATGAGTTTTGGTCAGGGAAAGTCAGGGATTTGAGTAAAAGTCAGGGAAATTAGCAGAAATTGAAGAAAGGTCAGGGAAATGCAAGAAAAATTGAATTTTGCGGTAAAATCAAGAAAATATTTGCTGTTTGAACCTAAGTATAGAAATTGTTTTATTTTCATTTTCCCATTCAACCTTATAAATAATTTTAAAATGTGTTCTTTATGAGCATATTTTGTGCAGTTGAAATATGCTTAATTTTATCCTAAATTATTATCAAACATGGTTTTTGTTAGAATTCAGTGATGTCAAATGAGATTCTTGTATATATTAATTTTATTATTATTATTATTTCTGAAAAAAGAGTCAAAATATAAAAAAATTATTAACTATAGGATGTAATGTTAAAAAGAGAAACTCAAAATTCGGGAAAGCACGTTAGATAAAGTCAGGGAAGAGCGTGATAATTCTATGTCTGGGAAAAGTCAGATTGCTGTGAAATCTGTAGGAACCCTGTATTACTTATTTACATATCTTTTTAAATTTTTATTTTTACTATTCCAAGTCTAATTTTACAATTGATTATAGTTATTATTATTTGAATAGAGTAATTGTAATCAATAATATAGTTATGACTAATTTAATTTCGTTTTTCGCCCCATCTGGTACTTAGTCATCAGATGAGTTATCTTTAACTGATTCGAAACTTTCTTCTATACACTCTTCTTGAGCATGGATCAATTTCTCATAAGTTACAAACTTCTTTTCATTCAACACATCCAATGTATTATTGTACAATTTCCTGCCTATCATGTTTCTGTGCCTATCATCATAGCTTCTTCAGGTAGTGTATCAGAAGCTGGCGTTGCAATTAAATTTTTTTTTTAGAAGTGAACTTTCATAATACGCTACTTCATTTTTTAGTCACTGCTTCAAAACATCACTGTATGTAAAACTATTGGTAGCTTTTTCATCACAACAATAAGAACTTGCTTGCCCTGGGGGCCTATTTGTAACTGTAATACAATTCTTCAAAATAAGTTTCACTGCTTAAATATGTCTATTCGAAATTTTCACATGTGATATTTTAAATTTGACAACCCATCAACAGATGACAGACAATTAAAAGAAATAATGCTGTGGCTGTGGCATCATGAATGGGTGAAAATTAGAAAAGAAGTCTGTCTTACTATTGTGACAAAAAGAAATGTACCTTAAATAAACATTGAGTTTTGCGAGTGTTGAAAGTGAATTATTTTAAACGTGTAAAATACTGATTCGAAAATAAAGATTTTGCAAGTAGAAATAAAATTTAAATAATGATAATAAAAATCAATAAGTAGGTACTAAAAGTAAATAAATAAATAATAAAAAAAATAAGTAAATTATTTACTTCACTAAAAAGTTAATTAATTACCAGTATTGTTGTATTTAAAAACAGAATGAGCAGTAAAAAAAACACTATCGTGTGCAAGATTCGAACCTGGGACCCCAGAGTAGAAGACTGTTGTACTTCAATCTTTTTATCATTTCATTTAACTTTGTCCTGACTCAAGGATTTACTATTTAAAATTTTAACCAATTATCATTTTTCATATTTTACACTTAGAAATTAAATGCTTAGTTTTAGAAAGTGTTGTGACCGCAATATACCAACCAGGCTCTCGGCGTTACGTGCAAATGCCATTAGGCTAAAAAAAAAAAATTAAAACCTGAAAGAGAACTGCTGAAATAAATTTACACGAAGTGAGATAAATGATGAGGAGCCATTTTTACTTAAACAATTACATTTATTCAATTAACTTATAAATCTTTTACATCAGACAATTAAACTAGATAAAATCGTAAAAAATATGATAATACTATAATTACAACACTCCATTTTCCCTTTCCCCGAGCTGACCTTTTTTCTTAAAAATTTACCTAACGTTTGTGCACAACAAAAAATATAAAAAAATTTAATTAAAAGAAAGAAAGAAAGGAAAGAAAGATAAACTTATCATTAGTAGAAGAGAGGGGGGCCCCCATCAAGATTTTTCATCAAGTCATCTTCCAGAATTCCCTCAGGGACGCCAGCGCCATTTCTTTTTTCTTTAGCAAGGCAGCGCGTGGGACTCACACTTCAGTCGATCACTCCAACAACCAGAATGAATCAACCCCACCCTTCCTCCGGCTTAGGTCACCTTTTTACCTCCTTTGTTGGCGCTTTCCGCTCGTAAAGTAGTTCGGTCGAAGATACAATTATTATTAATGAAAACTTGTAGATTTATTATCGATGGGCATTGAAACTTAATTTTTTACTATGATGAAAAATGTGAAAGTTGTTCTTATCGTTGTAACTATTGTAGAAGTTCTATTTTTGATTTAAAAATTTGAAAATGCTTGGGTGCCGATCTCCATATCCTTGCACCGTTGTTGTTTTCTTCTTCGATATGTTGAATCGAAGTATTGGTATCGATGCACGTAGTTATTGGATGTTATTAAAAAAAATTAGAAAGAAGGTTAGAGAATTCCAGAAAAGATAATTGTAGTGAAAGGAAAAAAAAACTTAACTGTAATTACAACCACTTAATTTTTTTAAGGAAAATTACCAATTTCAAAACAAACATTTTTATGAAACTCTTTTTGTCAGCTCTAAAAATTTATTACCAACCCTCCGAATAATGTCAGCTCTCACAAAACGTATTTTCATAAATTTAAAAGAAAATTGTTGTACAAATTATTTTAATTACTTGAACAATATGTATAGTTACCTTACACAAAGATGGCAACACGATCGCCAGAATAACGATCTTTTAGATGTTTGGCGCCAAAATATAGAACAAGTAAACAAATAAATAAAAATGAGTCAGCCATGAGTCATCAATAGTAATTCAACATATACCTTAATAAATTTTAAACACTTCATTATTATTTTACTTCCTTTATGAATACTGGCATATGGTGACAAAACAAAACCACCTTAATAAACAAATTGTTTAGAAATTTTAATTTTACTTGATTTAAAATTCACTAATTAAGGTTAGGATTTTTAATTAAGTAGGCTATTAATTAATTACACTTTACTTAAAATTGAAATCATAACAAATACCTCCCTCTCACACGAAGAAAAAAAAAAATGTGCAACATTTTTTTTTTTTTTTTTCTTTCTCAAAGAAACATAACAGTAAACTGGAATTTACACACCCTAAGTAACCCGCCTAACTCCAAATTGTAAACCAAAATGTTGATTTACAACACAAAACAAAAAAAACTAACACAGTAGCTTGAATAATCTGCTTCGCATAAAAATAGTATACAATTACCCCAAAAAAAAAAAAAAATATCACAATAAAGGAAAACAAAATTTAAAAAAAAAATTGCAAAATACCTAACTAACACTACACAAAATATTAGCACTTGAAGTTGAAATGCATATCACAAGGGAAACCTTCACTACCCTCCAACATTCCGAACCATTGCAAACTTTTACATATAACACAAACATATTCAATAATAAAGGAAAAATTTGTAGACTTTGGACTCTGATCAACTTCTAACTAGTGTGTTTAGCCTACAACAGAACCCTATTAATTGCCACCTTGACAAAACATATATAAAATGATTTATAACAAAACTCTTTAAAAAAAATTAACACTTTGCTATATCTAGGTGAAGAACACATTAATCAAACCCAAAATATTCACATTAGATGGTTAGCTACTCCACCAATAAATATCTTAAACTTAAAAAAATTATGTTCAGCAGCAGATATATTTATGTTGGGCCCAACAAATTAGTGTTAAAGTTATATTAAATATTCATATAACATTAGTAGAGAATCAAAACAATCAACACTTAAATCATATAAAATATAAAACAAAATGACACATAATAATTTTCACACTATAATAATCTGATTCTTCATGATAACAGTTAATTTTTTTACGAAACCATTCTGTCTCGGCCGTAGATTGTATTGATGTTTGGTGGCCTGTCCCGTGCTTGGAGGCACCACAGCCTGTGGTGGGGTCTGGACAACTGGAGCAGAGCTTCCTGTCGTACACTGCTGTACATTACTGGGCAGCTTCCTGGGCACTCGATTGCTGTTCACGACTACTCTGACAGTTTTTGTATAGTTTTTGGGGAAAGGACTGTTATTGAGATCTGATTGCGAATTTAAAATTTCGTTATCTTCATTAGGAGCACTAGGCTCTTCCTCTATGAACTCTACATCCAAGGATGGGAAAATGAGGCGATCTGGAATTTTGGTTAATCTGTCAACATGGACTTCTTGTTTATCTTTATGGTTGTATATGTTAATGATTTCAAAATTGACTTTACTAAGTTGATTTTTAACTCTATAAACCCCTTTATTAAATTTAGAAAACCTTTTCCCTTGCCCAACTTTAATTGACGGCGTGTATAACATCATAAGATCTCCTATAACAATACCCTTCTCCTTACACACCTTTTTTCTATACTTTTCTTGTCTTTCTGCAGCTTCAACTAAATTGGCTTTTATGATTTTAAAACACTGTTGTAGACGAATCTCCAAATCTTCACTGAGTTCCCTCTGATCAGAATATGACCTCAATGGGGGGCTACTTATAAGATCTATTGGCAATACTAAATTCCTTCCATATATTAAATGAGCTGGTGTATCTTTTAAGGTTGAGTGCACTGCTGTTCTGTAAGCCAAAAGTGCAAAATGTAAATATTTGTCCCATTCATGGTAAGTATTGTCTGCTAAGTGCTGGAGTGCGTTAATTATTGTAGCATTAACCCGTTCAACTACCCCATCAGTCGCTGGGTGGTAACTTGTACTAGTGTGTTTCTTAATATCCAGTTTTTTATAAACTTTTTGTATGCTGTCAGAAATCAAAGAACTACCTCTGTCAGTTATCAAATGCTCAGGAATCCCATGAGTGCATATGAACTTTTCTAACCCCAAAGCAATCGTTTCAGTTTGTAAATCCTTCACAGGGTATGCTTCCACCCACCTGGTAAAATAATCACCAATTACTATAATATGTTGATTGCCTGACTCAGTAATATGAAGTGGTCCTACTGCGTCCATCCCAATTCGCTCAAAAGGCCGACTAGTTATTTGCATTCTTTGCAGCGGCGCTTTATGTTTAGCGTTATACCCTCTTCTCTCAAGACACGAGTGGCAATATTTGACATAATTAATGATATGGTGTGTCATGTTCCACCAAAAATAGTTTCTCTTAATTCGGGTTAAAGTCCTCTTAATGCCTGGGTGTGCTGATGTTATCGAGTCATGTCCTAAGGACAAAACCTCACTAATGAGTGTCTTTGGAATTACTAGTCTGTCTGTGATGGTAAATTTGTGACCCTTTGCTTTATCATTTACACAAAACAAAATTCCATCCCTCTTAAAAAATTTCATCCCATTTTGTTCAATTTCATTTGTGTCTTCTAACTTAATCAAAATCTCTTGACACCTAGTGTCTTGCTCTTGCAAATTCCTAATCCTAGCAGGGGGAAAGTTGTTTGTTGTGAATTCAATGACATTGACGGGTTCTACCTGAACTGTTCGTGACAAAGTATCCGCAGGCACATTCATTTTTCCAGGAGTGTGAGTTACTGTGTAGTCATAATTTTGAAGCGCTAGTATCCATCTTGTAATTCTACCGCTATCCTTAAGTTTGAGTGCATAGGAAAGCGACTTCTGATCACAAAAAAGTTTAAAAGATTGCCCATACAGATAGTGTCGAAAATTGTTTATTCCCCAAACGACCGCTAAGGTTTCCCTTTCAAAAACACTATACCTAGTTTCGGCATCGTTCAACCGCCTACTTGCATAAGCAACCGGATGTAATTGTCCATCCTGACCTTCCTGACTCAATACAGCTCCAATAGCATATCCAGAAGCATCTGTATGCAAAACGAATTCTTTCTTAGTGTTTGGTAAAATAAGACAAGGGTAAGAGATTAATGCTGACTTTAATTGCTCAAAAGCATTATTGGCATTTTCATCCCAAACAAAAGTTACTGATTTTTTTGTTAATTTAGTCAAATGTATTGCTATGTGGGCGAAATTCTTTATAAATTTGCGATAGAAATTACAAAGTCCTAAAAATGACCGAACCTGCTTTTTGTTAGTCGGAACTGGAAATTTTTGAATTGCCTCCACATTTCTGCTGTCGGGCAAAATTTTACCGTCAGTGACCTGAAATCCAAGGTAAGTAATTTTTTCTTTAACTAATTGACATTTTCCCGGATTAACTTTTAAATTGTGCTCGCCTAATCTCTTGAATACCATGTCTAGTTTTTCGAGGTGTTCATCGAACGTGTTCGACGCAATTATAAGGTCATCGAGGTAAGTATTAATATTCCACTCTTTCAGCCCAGCTAATACTATTTCCAATAATCTTTGAAATGACGACGCTGCATTTTTCAAACCCTGAAGTAGACGATTCCAGTGAAAAAGGCCAAATTCGGTGGTGAAAGCAGTCTTATGACGATCCTTGGGATCTAAAATCATTTGCCAATAGCCTGAACACAAGTCCAAAGAAGAAAAATACTTGGCTCCTTCTAATGAATCTAATAAATCCGAAATTAACGGTAAGGGAAAAGGAAGCGGTTGTGTTTTTAAATTTAATTTCCTATAGTCACATACCAACCTATACATGTTATTCTTTTTCTTAACTAATAATATTGGGGAAACATACGGTGAATCACTTACAGAAATTATCCCGGCATCCAAAAGCTGGTTTATTTGACTTTTCAATTCTTCTCGTAAAGGATGTGGGGTTCTGTAAGGCTTCTGCCTGACTGGCAAATCATCCGTTAGGTAAATTCGGTGAGCTATGGTGTTGCAACCCGTAAGTTGCTTTACACTTTCAGCAAAAACACCTTTATGTTTGATTAATAAATTTTTTAATTTAACTTTTTCCTCATCTCCTAAATGAGCCAGATCAAATTTACCTCCAAAAATTTCATTCTCATCTTCATAAAATTCCTCCGCCATGTTTACTTCTCCCATCAATTCATTATCATCCTTATAAAATTCCTCCCCAACGCTTACTTCATCGCTCTTAACTACCTCAATAGGCTCAATGTTTACAATTTTGGTGTCTTTGTTAATGTGAACAGGGTCGTTAGAAAAATTAGCTATCTTGACAAAATATTCGCCATTGTCATTTCCTTCATTTACTGAGCTCGAGACAATCCACACATGCGACATGGCATGCTTATGTGGTTGAATTAAGACAAAATCAGAAATCTTAAAATTATCTTTAGTAGTAACTGTTACAATTAATTCAGATTTAGGAGGAATGATACATTTACGTTTATTAAAACCTACTTGAAAATTTAGATTTTGTACAGAATTAACATTATGTCTAGAAATTTGTTTATTTGTCCAATTAAGTAAAAAATTTTCATTTGAAATGGTAGTCTTAGCAAAATTGATATGAATTTGATTTTCGATAAGAAAGTTCGAACCTAAGATCGCATCGTAAGTAAATAAATCTGTATTACATACAAAAAATTCTATTTCACACTTAAAGGTCCCTAATTGAACTTCTAACTTAACTTTTTGGTTCAAGGTTACTAAATTTTGTGTAATGCCCAATACTTTTAAAAAACAAGGTTCTACTAATTTAATGCAGCGTGTGTCTTTCAAAGATTCCAAAACACTTCCCTTAATTATGGAAATTGAGGCACCTGTATCAATAAGAGTATGTATAACAAAATCCTTAACATTAATTTGTACAATAGGCAAAGTATAACTGGATTCCGAAGTCGCAATCCCAGTGAACTCAAAAGGGGGATTAAAGATCAGATGAGTGTCCCTGTCTTGCCCCTGATTTAGTTTCCCTGCCTGTCATTTCCATTGGGTCTGTGTTGATTATGATATCTTGATCGACAATCGCGACTATAATGCCCTGGTTTTCTGCATTTAAAGCAAATTATACGATTAGTACCGTTGCTAATGACTAATTTGTTCAATCTCTTTACCTCCTCTTGAAGATCGCTAACTCTTTTATCTGTTTCAAAGATACTATTCTGAACCAAAGATTTACTTTCTCTCAACTCCGTTTCAATGGCGGACGGCTTCGGTTCGGTGTCAACAATGTTGACACTCGCGGAGGCTTTCTCTAGCGCGGCGCATTGTTCTTCTTGTAAAGCTAGAGCCCAAATTATTTCAAAGGTGTCATGGTCTTGTGCCATGATGAATCGGCGAACGGAGGGTCGGAGGCCTTGAAGACATTGGGAAACCAACATCCTTTGCCGAATGGGCTCATCATCGGGAAAGCAGCGATGTGCTAAGCCGTTTAAACGAGATAAAAAACCCCGCGTGGTCTCATTAAAACCCTGTACTGCCGTTGTGAATTTCAAAAGAGAACAATCTTTGTCGTTAGTGCCGAACCTGTCCTTCAACGCTTCTTTAAATGTTCTGTAATCGGCAGATTTCAACTGAGGCTGCGACCTAACAAAAGCATCCGCTTCTCCTACACACTTAGTTTTGGCGACAAACAGTGTTTGTTCATCCTTCCATGACGCGTGTTTGGCGATTTCTTCGATTTTGTCGAAGAAATCATTAATCGTAAAGTCAGGGTTATTTCCCGAAAAGGGGGTTACTAGGGGGATAAATTCCCCAAAATTAACAGTTGTTACTGTTAAATGACACGCATTATCTAAAGAGGGAAGTTCCGAGGTGGAAGATCTAGGCATTTTAATTTAAATAATTGTAACCCAAAATACTAAATAACTAATAATAATTATACAATCTATTAAAATCATTCAGAAAAAATTTGACCCATGGCTGACCGATGCGTTAACGAAACACAAAAAAAAAAAAATGGCTCGTCTCATTCATCACACTTAATTCGCCGATCCAAATTTGAACGGCACCATTGTTGTATTTCGTCTTTTTATCATTTCATTTAACTTTGTCCTGACTCAAGGATTTACTATTTAAAATTTTAACCAATTATCATTTTTCATATTTTACACTTAGAAATTAAATGCTTAGTTTTAGAAAGTGTTGTGACCGCAATATACCAACCAGGCTCTCGGCGTTACGTGCAAATGCCATTAGGCTAAAAAAAAAAAATTAAAACCTGAAAGAGAACTGCTGAAATAAATTTACACGAAGTGAGATAAATGATGAGGAGCCATTTTTACTTAAACAATTACATTTATTCAATTAACTTATAAATCTTTTACATCAGACAATTAAACTAGATAAAATCGCAAAAAATATGATAATACTATAATTACAACACTCCATTTTCCCTTTCCCCGAGCTGACCTTTTTTCTTAAAAATTTACCTAACGTTTGTGCGCAACAAAAAATATAAAAAAATTTAATTAAAAGAAAGAAAGAAAGGAAAGAAAGATAAACTTATCATTAGTTTAAGAGAGGGGGGCCCCCATCAAGATTTTTCATCAAGTCATCTTCCAGAATTCCCTCAGGGACGCCAGCGCCATTTCTTTTTTCTTTAGCAAGGCAGCGCGTGGGACTCACACTTCAGTCGATCACTCCAACAACCAGAATGAATCAACCCCACCCTTCCTCCGGCTTAGGTCACCTTTTTACCTCCTTTGTTGGCGCTTTCCGCTCGTAAAGTAGTTCGGTCGAAGATACAATTATTAT
Source organism: Cheiracanthium punctorium (assembly GCA_038373885.1). Lineage (NCBI taxonomy): Eukaryota > Metazoa > Arthropoda > Arachnida > Araneae > Cheiracanthiidae > Cheiracanthium > Cheiracanthium punctorium. Next base: position 89,710 of record JAWZYV010012413.1, read on the forward strand.
TAATGAAAACTTGTAGATTTATTATCGATGGGCATTGAAACTTACTTTTTTACTATGATGAAAAATGTGAAAGTTGTTCTTATCGTTGTAACTATTGTAGAAGTTCTATTTTTGATTTAAAAATTTGAAAATGCTTGGGTGCCGATCTCCATATCCTTGCGCCGTTGTTGTTTTCTTCTTCGATATGTTGAATCGAAGTATTGGTATCGATGCACGTAGTTATTGGATGTTATTAAAAAAAATTAGAAAGAAGGTTAGAGAATTCCAGAAAAGATAATTGTAGTGAAAGGAAAAAAAAACTTAACTGTAATTACAACCACTTAATTTTTTTAAGGAAAATTACCAATTTCAAAACAAACATTTTTATGAAACTCTTTTTGTCAGCTCTAAAAATTTATTACCAACCCTCCGAATAATGTCAGCTCTCACAAAACGTATTTTCATAAATTTAAAAGAAAATTGTTGTACAAATTATTTTAATTACTTGAACAATATGTATAGTTACCTTACACAAAGATGGCAACACGATCGCCAGAATAACGATCTTTTAGATGTTTGGCGCCAAAATATAGAACAAGTAAACAAATAAATAAAAATGAGTCAGCCATGAGTCATCAATAGTAATTCAACATATACCTTAATAAATTTTAAACACTTCATTATTATTTTACTTCCTTTATGAATACTGGCATATGGTGACAAAACAAAACCACCTTAATAAACAAATTGTTTAGAAATTTTAATTTTACTTGATTTAAAATTCACTAATTAAGGTTAGGATTTTTAATTAAGTAGGCTATTAATTAATTACTCTTTACTTAAAATTGAAATCATAACAAGACCACCATTCTAAACATTTCACCATGGTGCTCAATCTGATTTGCGCATAACTTATATTTAAAGTTTTGGTGAAGTGGTTCAAAAATTAATATTCATTTTTCTCGACTGTATTTGAGTATTGCGTCTTAGTATTTTACACATAGTATATTCACATGATATACTACCACTGTACCTTGTGTGTCATTCTTGATATGATTTAATTATTTTTTATCATGTGATTGTGGGCTATGAATTTTATAATTTTTTAAGTATAACCTTAAACATTCATCTGATATAGGTTTGTATGAGGTTATAAAGATCTGGGATTCAGATGATGTATCGCATCCTATTCATGTCTATTTTTTAAAGTGGCTATTAAAGTTTTTCAGTTCTATTTTTTAAAGTGGACGAGTTATGATTTTTATGGCATGAACTATTTGTTATTTTATCAATTGGATGAGGTTCAGCATTTGATGGTTAGGCTCAAAAGATTGTTCTTGTCAATATCTTTTATTATAAATTCCTGTTACAGCTATCCAGGGTTTCCATCAGCGACTAAAAAGGTGACTTTCGCTACTAATTTAAAGATTAGGTGACTTGGGTGACTTTTTTGATCAAAAAATGGTATTTTCAAGTTTTGGGCTACTTTTACCTTACTCCAAGCAACTCGTTTTAAAATCAGATTTGAGTTTTTGTCAACTGCCTATTCCTTTCAAAGTTGTGACTGATCTTTCATCAAACATTCTGATTTGTATTTTTAATCATGCTATTAAAAATGAATGTATTATGTGCTCTATTATATAATGCAAGAAGTTTTTCTTTAAATTTATCATTTTATTCATTTCTTCTTAAATAAAAGTAAATGACAGTATGCTTATTTCTTAACTACAAAATGATGCAAAATGCTACTATTTTGACAGTTAAAATTAAGAAAATAGCTACCAAATTGGGAACTTTTTTTATGTTACTCAGTCTACTAATGATACTATTTTCGCCTCCTGGCATTAGTAGACACCCTGAGCAGTCTGAAAATGTGTCTTAACCTTTTACAGACCACATTCAGATCCTGGCATATCTTAAATTAGTTTTTTGCATATTTTGCTTTCTAATGCATAAGTAAGATTGTAAGACACCCACCGAGGGGGGCGACCCAAGGGTTTACGACAATATTCCCCCCGGGGGAAGAGTCCAGTTTATTTAACTTTGAACAACAATACAAACTATGCCACTGGGGTTCGCAGAATCCCAGTAGCAGAAGAAACAAGGATCTTAGTAAAACAGAACAAAATCTCTTAATTAAAAAAAAACAAGTGCTGATGATGCTACATCATACAGTTCACGTATTTTCATAGTTCGTATATCTTTCACAGTTTACAGTTCATAATACAGTCTGAGCTGTAGAACACTGTACGCTAAGTTCCTTTCCCCCCCCCCCCCCTCAATTGGGAAAGAATTCCTGTTCCCGTGTTCTGCCAATTATTACATCTGTATATATTTATATTTTAATTTTTACCAATCCATTTCATTCAGTGTGGCCTGTTTACAATAACATATAGTATTAACTATTAAAAACACATTAAATACAACAACACACATTATATAATACATTATAAATCATATAATCTCTCTATTCTAAAAAAAAGTAAGGGCCGCTGTCAAAGCTTGTCAGCTTATCTCCTCCTAAACCGTGGGGATTTGAATTTCGACTAAGGTGCCCACAGATTCAAAAAATTCCGAGGAACCTGCTAAGCTGATTTAAATTTCTAAAATCGAATTATTTTAGAAGATACTAATGAAAAACTAAAAAAATAAACAGAATGGTTGCCAGATTTGGCATAAAATCATTCATTCCTTTGCAACAAAGCGTTTCCAAGTATCTTGAATTGCGTGAAATTTACAAACATGAGTTTGAATTATGCCCATTTTATGCCAAAATAAAAACTATATGAAATAAGTAACTCAAAATGTGTTACACAAAGTTGACAATTTTTAAATAGTAAGTTCGCTTAGACAACAGGAGTTTAGAATTAGTGATTAATCATTTTTCCAAAATAGAATAACTAATTGTAACTGATTTTAAAAGCGCCATCTTGGCATTATATACGATCTGGTTAAATGGTATCTTTCCAAGCAGGGTGAATCTTAACTTCAAATTCCAGAATGTTAGAATCCAGTATCTTGAAAATGAAAAATAATTACAATGCAGATTATTTTAAAGCCGGTTCGGTCCTGATGGACTATTTTCTACCAGTAGAAATATTTGGTGGTGTTAACTATGCCATTATAGCAGTTATAGTACACTTTGATATTTACCAGCGCGTCGAGATGATATAATTCGTGGTGCTAAATACGCCATTCTGCAAAGGATTATGTATCTATATAAATAAAATTAGACTTTTGTCTGTACATTTCTTGGAATTCAAAAATTTTGCGATTTCTATCCGTTTCAAGCACCCGGGAATCCGATGCGACCTTCAAAATAAAGTTTGTCTGTCTGTCATTCTGTCCGTGACGCTTTTTCTGTTTAAGCATCACGTAAAAACGGCTGAAGCGAATGATATGAAATTGGGTGTCATGATAGGTGGTCACTCAACTTAAAACATAGGCGTCGAATTTTAAAAAAATCTTGATTAGATTTTCAGATTTTGCAAAAGTCGTTTCAAACTGCGTAAATTTGTGTTCAAGCATCACGTAAAAACGGCTGAAGCGAATGATATGAAATTGGGTGTCATGATAGATGGTCACTCAACTTAAAACGTAGGCGTCGAATTTTTAAAAAATCTTGATTGGATTTTGAGATTTTGCGAAAATCGTTTCAAACTGCGTAAATTTGTGTTCACGCATCACGTAAAAACGACTGAAGCAAATGATACGAAATTGGGTGTCATGATAGGTGGTCAATCAACTTAAAACATAGGCGTCCAATTTTTAAAAAATCTTGATTGGATTTTGAGATTTTGCGAAAATCCTGTCAAACTGCGTGAATTTGTGTTCGAGCATCACGTAAAAACGACTGAAGCGAATGATATGAAATTGGGTGTCATGATAGGTGGTCACTCAACTTAAAATATAGGTGTTGAATTTTTAAAAATTTTCATTAGATTTTCAGATTTTACGAAAATCGTTTCAAACTGCGTAAATTTGTGTTCGCACATAACGTAATAACTGCAAAGGTGAAAAAATGATATTTGGTGAAATGATAGGTGGTCACTCACCTTAAACTATAAGCATCTAATTTTTAAAAATCGATCCGATTTCGAGATTTTGCGAAAATCGTTTAAAACTGAGTAATCTTTGTTCCCGCATTACGTAATAACGACTAATGCGAATGATATGAAATTTGGTCACATGATAGATGGTTGCTCAACATAAACTATAGGTATCCAATTTTTAAAACATTTTCATTAGATTTTGAGATTTTGTGAAAATTCTCTCAAAATATGTTTATATTTCTTCAAACATCACGTAATAACAACTAATACGAATGATACGAAATTTAGTGATATGATTGGTAGTTGCTAATCTTAATTTATAGGTGTTGAATTTTTAAAATATTTTGATTACATTTGGAGATTTTGCGAAAATCGTTTTAAAATGCATTTTGTTCCAGCATCACGAAATAAAGACTGCAGGAATGAAACGAAATTGGGTGACATGATAGGTTGTCAATCAACTTAAATTCTAGGCTTCCAATTTTTCAAAGATGTTGATTAGATTTTGAGATTTTGCGAGCATTATTTCTATATTCGTAAATATTCGTTCGCGCATCACATAATTACGACTAAAGCGAATGAAATGATATTACTTAGTAACTCTCTTAACCTGTAATATTTTAACAATACATAAAAATTATAACTTCGCTTTCTTTACTTTAGCAACATACTCCATCCATTCTGTGTACTCCTACAATGCTGACGAAAGTTCTTGCTTTTTGGAAATTTGCATTCACTAACCCGTCAAGGACGGGTACTTCAGCTAGTATGAAAATATGGATAACGGTTTTCCTGGAACCTTACATGAGCAGTAATTATAGGTTGTGAGCATGTGTAAATCGCCAAATAATGAAAAGTCGCCATCGGTGGCAAGCTATCCTAGCTCTTCTGTAGTTTCTCTCTATTCTAAAAAAAAGTAAAGGCCGCTGGTGCTGTCAAAGCTTCTCAGCTTATCTCCTCCTAAACCGTGGGAATTTGAGTTTCAACTAAGGTGCCCACAGATTCAAAAAATTCCGAGGAACCTGGTAAGCTGAGTTAAATTTCGAAAATAGAATTATTTTATCATCGTAGACCTACCAAATTTTGTACGGAAATTTTCCATGACAGTTCCGTTCCCGACACACCTCGAAGCGATTTTTTCGAAATTCGAATTATTTTAGGAGATATCGATAAAAAACGTATCGCAAAAGGCTAATTTTTGCTTTCCGCCATTTCGTAATTGTAACCCCACAGTGAAAAAAAAGCGACATTTAAGCTTATCTAGGTTGCCACATTCGGCAAGTTTATTAAATGATTCAGACTCTTGAAGTAAAAATAAAAGAATAACGATTTTTTTTTTGTTTAGATTATTTGTAAGGCTGTTTTTAAATTAAAATATCGTGTGCATGGGAAATCAGAGCAGAAATGAAATGTTTTATACTCAAAAGAAACATATTTAGAAATTTTCTGAGACTAAAATGTGCAACTTTTTAATTTGGCTAAAAATTAAACAGTTTTGTGCTATTTTGAGGAGATGATTCTAATGCTTGGCGCAATTTATCAGAATTTATCGTCTGCTGAATACACCTGAGAATAAGGTTTTGAAATTTTCATTCAGTTGGAATTGTGCATTTTTCTGTGCAGATTTTCTCCATCTATTAATGACTATGTCATTTTATCTCTCACCCCCTTTATTGAAAATTGTATGAAAAACGTGTCCCAAAAATGCGACATAAAAGTATGCCACATAATTTTACATGTATTTAAATACCATTAGTTCACAACAGCTTTAATCTATTGTTACAATATTTCGTAAGCTACAGAATATGCTTCACATGTATTTTTTACATATATTTAAATACTATTAGTTCACAACAGCTTTAATCTATTGTTACAATATTTCGTAAGCTGTAGAATAGGCATCACCTGTTTTTTTCTATACATAGGTTACAATAATATGAAATAAGTAACTCAAAATGTGTTACACAAAGTTGACAATTTTCAAATAGTAAGTTCGCTTAGACAACAGGAGTTTAGAATTAGCGATTATTCGTTTTTCCGAAACTATAGCGTAAACTCGGGCGTTGCAAGAGCGACCAAGGAGACGCTATAATTGACCTATGATCAGGCTAGCCGCAGCACATGGCGTTGTGAAAAAGTCCTACGAGAAATACAACGTTCGGTGACCACAAAAGATATGAAAAGAAAGGAAACCAAAGACTTACCCCAGCAGTAGTTCAGGGCTTGAAGATCGTCCGTGAGAGAGAAGGGAAACACACATGAAAGAGAAACACTCCAACTAGACTGACTAACAGGAGAATTTTATTCACTGGCAGAATGCACGGTACATTAACATTAATACAAAAGAACATTTAATGGGGTCTATTCAAGACGGAGATAGATTATATAGCGTATTTCAAAAAGGCAAAATGGCGCACACGCCATGTAATTCGGTCAAATACTACAGAAAAAGAGGAGCTTGCAACCATTGTGCTTTTTTTTTTGAGAAGAATTATACCGAAGTAATTTAACAAGGAGGGGATGTCTTATTTGCCCAATGGAGACTTATTCGGTCCTAAAACATTTTACTACGGTACTGTTCCCGCCGCCTCCAGCAAAAGGCCACGTTGTTCGTGTTGGGGAGCGCTTCCTTAGCGCGTCGAACTTATGGGGTGAAAAAAAAGGTGAAGTGAAGTCTTGCTCTTTCCAGACGGCTCGCCATCGCTAATTTTTCTCGGCAACCCCGGGCACACGTCACAGGCAGGGAGGAGAAAGCGCCGCGATTGGTTCAAAGGTAAGCGCGGGCAGAAAACCCCTGACGTCATCCGGGGAATGATGAAATATTTTGCCGCGGAGGAGATGGCCGGATTGCCAGTGGCGCTTATGATCCTCATTATGAAGAGTTGGCGAGATGCACGAAAATCGCAGTGACTGTTGAAGAAGAAACACGTGGTGCAAGCGTGCCGCCATATTGGAAGCACACAAAAAAACTGGCTAGCCGGGGAAAACATTTTAAAAAGGAAAAGGGGGAAGAACCAGGAGTACACACATTGTAAAATTAATACTTATGAAAGAAAATGCAAAACAGGAATACATGTGATATTTCCATCACATGTTCCTCCCCTCACATCGAGAGAAAAGAATACTAAAGCCAAGGAAAAAAAATTTTTTTTTTTGTGTTGCAAGATCCCCTTTTGTACAAAAATTGACATGCACAATATAAAATGACTACAAGAGGTATAAATGGGAAATCAGGACACACTGTCCTTACACCAAATCTGGGATGGTACCATATCATTCCATGTATCATAGTAGTAAAATACTCAAGAAAGGTAATGCAGTTATGTTATTTGCTACATCTGATCTCACATTATTAGGCATGTCAAATAAAGCAAGAGAAAAAAAAAACTTTGAAGCATCAAGAAAAAATTTAAACTAATTAGCAAAAATGTACAATCAATTGTCATGAGATACAGTAAGAGAAAAAAAACGTTTGGCCAAAGAAACACGAAAAAAAATTGGGCTAGCAAAGGATCCTTTGTTTATACCCTAGCACATCATAATATATACACTCTCTGGGTACCCAAAAGTCTGAAAAAAAACACAGTACATGTACATAATATATTTGTAAGTAGGAACATGAAAGAAAATATTACACTAAACAAGAACTCAATAAAATATTGCTGTAGCTTATGGCTGGTGAAGAAAAAAAATTGTAAGTCAGGTACTATTGTAATGGTATAAAGTGAGACATTCAGGCTGCAGCAGGTGCATGTGTTGACACTACACAAAAAGAAAGAAGTTGAATAAAAGGGTCAAAGGGAGTGGCACACTATCTAATGAGAAGGCTGATCAGTTCCTTCTCATACACTAGAATCATGTGACCAGAAAGTTTAAGATAGTCTTTAAGAGGAAAGGGAGTCATCAAAGGTATTGTGAGGGATGAAAACCATGCACATGAATACTCACATTATGTAGTAAATTTAACAAGTTACATATGAATTAAGAAAACCACTTCCATAATGTTATTACACGAAACACATTTAGAACACTGGAAAAGTTATATTGCAGATATACAATGAGAGTGAAATTATGAGTGGAATGAAAAAAAAATTTACAAATAACACTTCAATGCGAAAAACTTGGCTATATGAGACATTAAATACAATTGGGGTGAGCAAAAAAAATATACACTAGTGACACTTCAATGCTAAACAAGGTTGGCTATATGGAAGAAAAAAAATACAATGTCTTCTTCGTGACAGCAAGTGTGGGTGCAAACAGGATTGTTCATGGAGAAAACAGAATTACATTTCAGATGTCATACATTCTCTGGCGAAATTCTTACAAGAGGAAGAAAAAAGGAAAAAAATTACTTGCTTCTCTTTCGAAGAAAATACCTTGCGTGTCCTGTACCACGAGAGTCCTGGGAGGATGCGTCACCAGTCTGTTCATCTGCCAGGGTGCACTGAGGAGCACTGTCAGTCATCTCCACTCCTTGTAGGCGAGGACTCTGCAGAAGTGTGCTATCAGGTAAGGAGGTTTCAGGCATCAGACAGGGAGGGGAGTCATCATTCGCATACCCATCTTGGGGGGCCGTCGAAATGGGAGACAGTTCAGGCGGGGGTGTTGACATCTGAGATACGCCAGACACTTCTGCCACTGGAGACTGAAACGGGGTGGTAGGACTTTCCATCATGCCATAGGGTTCAGTTCGTGAAGACACAACACCCACTGTTTCCAGTTGTGATGCACCACCAGCACACTCATCACAGTTACAGGGGACAGCAGATGTTGAAGACACATGCGGAAAGGAAGGAACTGCAGTTGGGGTGGCCTGACATCCTTTTTGGTGCTGTGGGGTCTGAGATTTATGTAGTGACGCTGATTCTTTCAGATGGTCTTTTCGTCTTGGCACCTTCCATATGGAGTCTATGTGGATAAGTGATTCAGTAATGACGGGGCTGTTTTCACGTTTCACTGCCACAATTACCGGACTGACGAGGCGAATCACTACGTATGGCCCATAAAGGGTAGGGCGGAAAGACGATCTTGTTTTTATATACACTACATCTCCAACTTTAAAGCGACGCAATTTTGCCTTCTTGTTGTAGAGACGATTCCGGTTCTCTTGTTTATCAATATGGGATTGGAACACATTCCTGTATATGTTATCCATGAGTTGGAGACACTTACTGACATACTGGTGTTGGGACGGATAACTGGGTGTGTGATTTGGAAAGTACGTGTCAAAGACATTGGATAGAGTTCTCCCAAAATGAACCAGATTTGGAGCCACTTCAATGGAATCGTGGGTTGTAGCATTGTACAATGCCTGATGTAGCAAGACAGCTTCCGTGAATGGATGTCCATTCTGGACAAAAGACTTGACAGAAGACTTTATAGCGGCATTTATCCTTTCCGCATAAGAGTTAGCCTGTGGCCTGTTTGGGGTAGTGTGACGGAGATTAATGCCTAAAGACTTGTTTAATATATGGAGTGCTTCTGCAGTAAACTGTGTACCCCTGTCAGTTGTAATGAGAGAAGGGCGTCCATGTATGCAGATGTACTGTAGTAAGGAATCAGCGACAGATTTCGCAGTGATATTTTTTAGAGGAAACAGTTGCATAAATCTGCTGAATTTGTCAATAATGGTGAGTATATAGTATGTCTGTCGGATAGGGCCTACAATGTCCATGGCAATCTCGATACCAGGAGCATTCGGGAAAGGTGCAACCTGTAGAGGCGCCTGCGGAATGCAATGACTTTTGAATTGAAGGCACTGGTGGCAAGAAGCTACAAAATTCTTTGTGTCAATGAAGATGTTTCTCCAGAAATATTTTGCTTTTAAACCCTGATATGTTTTATGAATGCCACTATGGTCAATATGAAAAATTCGTAGTAACTTTGGGATTAGTGACTGAGGGACTACAATTCTTGCATCATGTGATGAACTAGAGTTAGGACTTGAATTAGCATGGTAGAGAAGATTATCTTGTGGGTTAATGAAATACTTGAAAAATTTCTGTGGAAGGGTTCCTTGCATGATTTTGTCTCTGAGAGAAGAAATGAAAGGATCTTTTGACTGCTCGTCTAAAAAGGTGGTAAGTGAAATTTCATTTTCAGGGTCTGAAGAGTTTAAATGATTGAGGAACACTGGAATGGCTTCATCAGAGTTAATGATGTCTTGGTTGCTTGATAAATCATCAGTTGTGGGATCTTGTTCGAGGCGAGACAGGTAGTCTGCAAGCACATTTTCTTTGCCTGGAATGTGCTGAAAATCGAAAGAGTATTCCGCAATGTCCATGAGCCAACGAGTAGTAACATCAGCAGGGGATGAAATATGTCGATAGTGCTTCAACGGCTTGGAATCAGATAAAATTTTGAAATGACGTCCGAAAAGGTAATATTTAAAGGCAAGGATTCCCCTATGTATAGCCATAAGTTCGAGTTTAAGAGCTGGATATTTTTTTTCGGATGGAGATAAGGCTTTAGAAAAGAATGATATGGGGAGAAATTCATCACCATGCTTCTGTAACAGGACTGCAGCAATCGCTGATCCTGAGGCATCCGTGTTCAATACAAAAGGTTCATCTAATTTTGGGAGCATAAGAAAGGGTTTTTTGAAAAAGGTGTCTTGTAACTTCCGAAAAGCCTCTTCTTGGAGAGGGGTCCACTTGAAAATCGCATTTAATTTGGAGACATCGATCAGAGGCTGTGCTAATTCAGCGAAATTTGGTATTAAATGTCTATAAAATCCGCAGATTCCAAGAAAGCGTTTAGTTTGCTTCTTTGTCTTGGGAGACGGAAAGGCAGTGATTTTTGAAATGTTAGACTCAATAGGGTAGATTCTATTTTGCTGTATATGGAACCCAAGATATTTAATTTGTGAGGTATGAAAGGTGCATTTGCTTGGGGACAACGTAATATTATATCTCTTCAGGACACAAAATAATTTTTCAAGCTTTAAAAGGGTTTCCTCAGCAGAATTTGCTCCTACAATAATATCATCTTGATAGGCGTAGATACCTTCACAGGCTGTTTCTTCGAGAATAGAGTCCATTAAATATTGGAAAACGCTGGCTGAATTTTTTAGGCCAAAGACTAATCTTTTGAACATGAAGGAGCCCCATGGGGTAGTAAATGAAAGTAAATTTTGTAGGTGATCAGGCATGTGAATCTGCCAATATGCATTGGGGAGATCCAAGACAGAGAAAAATTTAAATTTCGAAAGATTGTTTATGATGGTGTTGATACGTGGAAGTGGGTATGTAGAAAGCCTAATGATTGAATTGAGGAGCCTTAAATCAAGGGCTAATCGATATTGCTGTCTACCGTCTTTGTCGACACCTTTCTTCTTTACGAGGAGCATAGGACATGCCCAGTTAGAAATATTACGTTGAATTATGCCAGCCTTTATCATTTCGTTCAATTGCTTAAGAGCCTCACTTTGTAAACTATGCGGAATTGGTAAGGGCAATGTTTTGGTAGGAGTATCATGAAGAAGTTGAATGTCCGGAGTGACTCTGTCTGTATGGCCAAGAGTATCCAGTTCTTTTGAGAAAACAGTGAAATGATTGGAAAAAAATTTTAGGAATTGGAATCGAGTCTCTTGGGGAAGATGGTCAAGATTGAAATCGGCTGGCAAGAGATCAAGCCTACGCTTATTAAGGACCTCTTCAGTTGGAAGAATCAAATTTATTTGATGAGAATCATTTACGGAATAGTTATTGCCATCTGATGAAATATCATCTTCTTGAATTGGAACAACATGGCCAATGATTTGATTTTTATTTAAATAAAGAGGAACATCAGACGTATTCGTCAGTGGAATTGAAAATATCAGATCAACATCAACAACTTTTTGATGATAAGAAAAGTTATTGGTAGGGTTTGACTCTTGAGTAGCCCTATCAGCACAGATATCATTAAACGAGTGAATGGACGGGTCGGCCTGAATTGATTCATTGTGAAATTTGGGTATGAAGATAAATTGATCTTTGAAGCCTCTTGATGTTTTGACTTCAGCATATACGGTTTCCTGTGGAGGCATGCATACTTTTCTAAGTAAGTGAACATTATTGCTGATATCGATTTCTTGCATTTGAGAAATATGGTCAGTAACTTCTGGTACCTTGCAGAGAGGCAGCGGAATGTCGTTGATTGTAATGGAATTATCAGATAAATTTAGAACAACCTTATTTTGAGAAAGAAAATTGAAGCCTAAAATGGCTTTGAATTGGCTATGAAGAGGGGTGATGAAAAAATGAGCCTTATGAAATTTTGATCCAATCTTGAATGGCAGAATTATGCATGCAGAAAAGTTCACATCTGAATTGATGGTTTTTATATTTACTTTACGCGATATATATTTGAATTTAACCTTAGATTTAATAGAGTGAAAAAAATCTTCATCTAAAACATTTACAGTACTGCCGGAATCTAAGAGAACATGCATGTCCTCCTTGGCAATCGAAATTTGGATGATTGGTAGAGATTGTGAAGAGCCTTCGACGTTGTTAAATATGAAGTGTGGCAGGGTATTATCAGTTTGTGTGGCACGCTGCATTTCATTCTGACTATTGCGAACTGTGACAGGGTCAGTCTGTGTGGATTGCGACGTTGAAATTATTATCTTTTGCGTATTATGCTGTTGACTAATTTTGTTTTCACGAGGAATTATGGACGGTTTGGATGAAGGAATGAAGGGTTGTGCCGTTGCAGACAAAGTTGACTTTGGCACCTGGTGAAAAGACTGATTCGGCCCGCTACTGTCACCAGTAACAGGTAGCGTTGGCCTTAGGTTAAAAAAGAATTATGTGAGGGGGTATTAGGGATGTGACCTCGGGAGGGGGCAGGAACAGCATCGAAATCTTGTGATAGCTTGCCGGATTTTATATCATCTTGAAATTTGAAACATTTGCTGAGAACATGTCCTGCCTTGTTGCAATATTGGCAAGAGACACGTGACCTGTTATTATGAAAGTATGATGGTCGGCTGTTATTTCTGAATCGTTGTGGGTTTGGAAATTGACTATTGAAATCTATCTTATAAGGATTGCGACCTCTGCTAGAACGTCTTCTCGAGAAATTACGAACGTTATGACCACGTGACTTAAACACAGAATTTTGTCTTAGGTTATTATAACGGGAAGAAGAATTATCTGAGGAACATTGCCCCAATTTTTCAAGAGAAGATTGTATCGCATCTACCTTGGCACTTAAAAAATTCAAAGAGTCAGTACCTGAAGAAGAATCAGAAGCCTGGATGGAAACGAGATGCTGTGCTTTTGCAACAGCCGCATTAAAGTCTTTGATTTCAAGTTCGAGAACCTTGGTTTTAATCGCGGAGGGGAGACCAAGCATAAAGTGATTTAATTTCATCTCATTCAGTGCATGTTCGTCTTTTAAAGATGGAAATACCCTCGACACCATATTAGAAAGTCTGTGGGCCATGGCTCTGACGGATTCTCCTGGTAGCAACTTAATAGATTGGAGATCAAGCATGGTAGGGTTGGCATCAGATTTAAAGTATTGAGAGAAACTATCCACGACTTTTGCATACGAAGTCTCATCCTGCAATTGAGCTGATTGCACAAAGAAATCTCTGGCCGGTCCAACAAGTTCAGACTTGAGGTAGCACAAGGCCATATTATCATCCCATCCATTGAGAGATTTTATGGTATTAATTTGAGAAATAAAGAAATCCAGAGAAGCAGGATCACCATCATAGGGTTCCTGGTGTGGAATAAATGAGCGATGGACAGAGTTCTCGTCATTATTCGCACTGATTGATCCATTTGGTCGAGGCATAGCTACAGTTAAGGAAAGCGGTAATATATATTGCAGAGAAGAAAAAGGGTGAAGCGGGTAATGAGTCCAAAAAAAGGCAAAAAGGTTATTACAACAATACTAGAAATTACAAAAACTCAATGTAATAACTGAATTTTCAAGAGATGATCATTCAGGGAGAGAAGAAAAAAAAACAAACTCAGACAATGCAGGATAAATTAAATTATTGACCATATCATAGAGGTAAAATATAAAACTGTAGCTGGCAATGAGGGAGTCGGCAAGACACAAAAGGGGTGGAAGAAAACTAGGATGAAATATGTCTAGAGGCAATTATTCAAAAACAAGATAGACTATTACACTATCGGTTCACAAAAGAAAAGGAGATATTTTAAACGTTATGAAGTATGTAACTAAGAAAAATCACTTAAATGCAACTGTAGATACCAGCTAAACAAACTTATTAAATAAAATTGATGCCAATGTAACTATGAATAAGCATGAAACAAATTAGAGTATTTTTTTTTTTTTTTTTTTTTTTTAATAATAGGGCCTACGGATACTCTACACAAAAATGCACAAACTTAGAAATTACCAAAACATATAATGCATACATTGCAACAAAATGCACTACAACATGTACCATAAAACTTATGAAGAAAAATACTATTATAAAAGGAATTGGTCACCGTAAGACGAAAGACACTGCAGTAATGTGGTATACGAAAGCTATTAAAATATTATTTCCCATGAATGGGAAAAGCAGATAATAAAAATAATGAACAGAACTGAACGATCGGCGCCGAAAACGGACATTAAGAATAGCCGTAACTCAAGTATTACGTAACAAAGCGGACAAAATCGACATATATTGGACTCGGAATGTGCTTCGGTATAGGTAGCAAACAGATCAAAAAAGATGGTCAACGGCACCATTTACTATAGCGTAAACTCGGGCGTTGCTTTTTTGGACTATAGCGTAAACTCGGGCGTTGCAAGAGCGACCAAGGAGACGCTATAATTGACCTATGATCAGGCTAGCCGCAGCACATGGCGTTGTGAAAAAGTCCTACGAGAAATACAACGTTCGGTGACCACAAAAGATATGAAAAGAAAGGAAACCAAAGACTTACCCCAGCAGTAGTTCAGGGCTTGAAGATCGTCCGTGAGAGAGAAGGGAAACACACATGAAAGAGAAACACTCCAACTAGACTGACTAACAGGAGAATTTTATTCACTGGCAGAATGCACGGTACATTAACATTAATACAAAAGAACATTTAATGGGGTCTATTCAAGACGGAGATAGATTATATAGCGTATTTCAAAAAGGCAAAATGGCGCACACGCCATGTAATTCGGTCAAATACTACAGAAAAAGAGGAGCTTGCAACCATTGTGCTTTTTTTTTTGAGAAGAATTATACCGAAGTAATTTAACAAGGAGGGGATGTCTTATTTGCCCAATGGAGACTTATTCGGTCCTAAAACATTTTACTACGGTACTGTTCCCGCCGCCTCCAGCAAAAGGCCACGTTGTTCGTGTTGGGGAGCGCTTCCTTAGCGCGTCGAACTTATGGGGTGAAAAAAAAGGTGAAGTGAAGTCTTGCTCTTTCCAGACGGCTCGCCATCGCTAATTTTTCTCGGCAACCCCGGGCACACGTCACAGGCAGGGAGGAGAAAGCGCCGCGATTGGTTCAAAGGTAAGCGCGGGCAGAAAACCCCTGACGTCATCCGGGGAATGATGAAATATTTTGCCGCGGAGGAGATGGCCGGATTGCCAGTGGCGCTTATGATCCTCATTATGAAGAGTTGGCGAGATGCACGAAAATCGCAGTGACTGTTGAAGAAGAAACACGTGGTGCAAGCGTGCCGCCATATTGGAAGCACACAAAAAAACTGGCTAGCCGGGGAAAACATTTTAAAAAGGAAAAGGGGGAAGAACCAGGAGTACACACATTGTAAAATTAATACTTATGAAAGAAAATGCAAAACAGGAATACATGTGATATTTCCATCACAGAAACAGAATAGCTAATATCTTGAAAGTGAAAAATAATTAAAATGCAGATTATTTTAATGCCGGTTCTGTCCAGCTGGATTATTTGCTACCAGTAGAAATATTTGGCAGCGTTAACTATGCCATTATAGCAGTTATAGTACACTTTGGATATTTGCTAGCGCGACGAGATGGTATAATTCGTGGTGCTAAGTACGCCAATCTGCAAACGATTATATAAATGAAAATATGAATAACGGTTTTCGGGTAACCTTAAATGAAGAGTAATTATAGGTTGTGAGCATGTGTAAATCGCCAAATAATGAAAAGTCGCCATTGGTGGCAAGCTATCTTATCTGTTCTGTAGCTTTTATTAACTTTACATGTACGCAAGTCGCCAAATAATGAAAAATCGCCATGGGTGGCAAATTCGCAAGGTGTCCAATAGGTTTTACATTATTAAAAATACAGCTGAAACAGATTTTCTGATTTTATTATGCTTTAGCTCCTAATTAATATAACTTTTGAATGGCAATACTAAATATCATTGTGTTTCTGAGGAGTGCAAATAATTTTTCCAGTGATTATAAGCGGAGTCCGCACTTCAGGTGGAGTTTAGCTCAGGACCCGTACAACACGGATTCCCATAACAAAATATCTTCTGTGTTATGAGGGGGAGGGGGTCTACTGTAGTGTGAAGTTTAAATTTTTATGTATCAATGAACATGCAAGAACCGTGAGATGTGTAGCTCAGTAACATTCTATCTGATCCAATCTTCGGGTTTTGTCTGTTGAAATTATGTCTTTTTTACGAATAAGCCTTATTAGGAGCCGAATGCCTCATACGAAAAGCGAGTGTAAGCGAGTCTGGGGGCCTTGGCCCCTAGTATTATACTATTGAGCACAATTGTCTTAATACCACTTTCTTAAGGGACAGTCCAAGCTCCCTGGTCCTGAGCCAAATCCAACAGCATATCCTCTAATTTAACTGATATATTATTTATCCTGGTAATGTGAGTGATTAACCCCTTTCCTATTATTTTCATAATAATTTATTTTATTTTTTATTATTATTATTATTATTTTGAACCATATGTGGTAAACAGAACAACGCTTACTTACGTGACCCCATACAATATGAGATTTTTTTTTTTCCCCTATAAGGCATAAACTTTTCTAAAACTTTTACCATTTACTGCATCCTGATAGCAGGTTTACTCTGTCACCCTTACATATCAATTCATATATGGGTAATTCCATGTGTGACTTACACGACATTTGAGATTTTTCGCATGTTTCACTTTTGTTCAAAAGTGTAAATTAAGAATAAATTTAAACTTTCAGTAACGAATCATAGAAGAGTAAAGTAAATACACTTATGTAATATGTTTTCAATAAAAATTTGTGCGATTTTTAATGTTTAAAAAAATAAAATAACTGTTTGTGACTGACACGACGCAAAAAGAAACTGGTTTAGACTTGCTTTCACTTACATTAAAAATTCTGCTCTAGATTTAGTTCTTAAAATTTGAAACTCACATGAAATATCAAGAATAATGCATACAACAATAATAAGAATCAAATTCGAGTTCAATAAAATTTTTAAATCTTTTATTTGAGTTATCTGCTTGTGACTGGCACGACAGATAATGTGTGACTTACACAACATCTGCAAATATTCAATCTGAAAACACAAGTTTGTTCATATAAAAACACAATTTTTTATTTCGTTTACTGTCTAGTATACTTGCAATCTTTAATAAAATCTTTAATATATATTTATTAAAATAGCATTAATGATTTTATGCTTCTTCACAAAGTAAAAATCAACACTTTATACATTCTCATGGAATTACCCATATATATGCTATACTTGTTACATTGATCCATCACTATTATACAGCTATCATATTAGAATTTTCTACATTATTTTTCTATTTACATGTTACATTGATTCTTTATTTTTTTGTACCACTATCCATAGTAGTTTTTCTGTACTACCTTTACCATGTGAGAGATATAGTCTTACCACTATCCATATTAGTTTTTCTTCCTACCCAGTTTTACAAATCACGTTACCTATACACTTGCTCCTTGCCTATGCTTTACTTATAACTATTTATATATTCTTGAACATGCATAGCGGTACACAAAATCCCAAAAGAAACATGCTTTAAAATTTGACAATATACCATTTACTATATACATATACTATACTATATGCACAAAATACTATACCATTTACTATATAAACTAAAACTCAAAGAAACACATACATTACAATTGACTATATACATATAATTACCATACATATTTACATGTCTTCCTACTCCACAGTACATTTATTCTTAATCTAATGCATTAGTTAAAGGATATTAGTCATTTAAATGGGGGGGGGATTATACCCCCCCCCCCAATTTTCACTGTGTTCCCAGTTGAGAATGTTGGTCATTTCTGTCTGTACTTTTAGGGGCTATACTTTGACATACTTTTATGGGTAGTTTAAACAATAGGTGAAATATTAAGAATAAATTAAAGATTTATTTTTAAATTTAAGTAAAGATATTTAGTTAAAAGGGGGAGGTTTATCAAGATAGCTCTGTAAAAATTTATGGAAATGGCTATTTTTATGATTTTTTATCCAGTTTCCCACTAATGATAGAAATGCATCTTCTATTTCAAGAAATCAGTCATCTTTTATCTATATCTGCTAATTTTAGATTGACAAAATTTAATTTCTCAATAAATTTTTAATTTGATGTTCCGAATTGGGAACACTGGCCTGTAAAAGGTTTAACATGCTGAACATTTTACCCTTCATTTTCAGTCTAATTTTAATTTATTTATTGGATTGATAATGAATTTTGTAATCTACAGATGATAGTTCTGTGAGTGGCTTAAATATAGAAGATTGTGATGGGACTTCATGTGGCTACACTACTTGCAAAAATGGAGGGATTTGTGTGCCTGAAGTAGATGGTTTCTTTTGTGAGTGTCCTCCAGTATGTATTGTAATTATTCTCCAGTTTCTCTCAAAGTACTAAATTTATTTTAAGAACCATGTATGTACAATTAACTCTCAGACAGGTGCACACTTAAAATGAATTTCTGCTATATACCTTTCTCATAATGTAGGTAGTTTTCTTTTTTGAGCAGATATTTTAGTTTTTTGCTTTAATTTAATTTCCCTCCCCACATGTTGCATGGCCTGCTTAATCTGGAAGATTATAGGTTTTGTTGTGAGTAGAAATTGCAATCCAGCCAATTTGAATCTGGTTCGATCCACATCAAAAATTAACTGTATAAAAATGTTTAAGTGGGTGTATCATAAAGTTTATACCAAAAAAAAAAAAAAAGGTTTATTTCTTAGGAAGTCATCTTATTATCAGCTCTATTATAATTAAACAACAATTACAAATAAAATGAGCAATGAAAATCTAGTATCTAGAATAACTAGTTAAATTTTAATCTTTATATTATATGATATAAGACTAGATCTACGTTATATATTATATTATATATTATTATTATTGTCAGATATAATAAAATAGCAGACATTTATTTGTAATCAAAACAAAACAATGGATATCAATGAAATAATATTTGTGTTATTATGTACTACATAATAATATATTTATAATTATAAATATTATATTTATAAATATAATATTTAGTATAATAGTTTAAGTTCAGTCTTAATAGAGTTCACAAATGACATCAATGAAAATTATCTTGTAACTGACATTACATTAAATAAGTTTCTTATATTACCTAAATCTAACTTAATCAACTGAGTTCACAGTAATTATGTAATTTCGTCACGCTAAGCAGTCTTATAATAATGATAACAGTTATCATAGATCTGTTTAATGAATAGCACAATTATCACAACAACAAGTATTTTTCAAAAAACTTTCTTTAAATAATAATTTTGGGTATATCGATTATAAAAAAATCAAGTTTGGATTTAAAAAAAGGATCATAGGAAACAAATATTGCTAATCATGTCATCTGCCCATCAACTTCTTAGAGAGTTACAAATACAGCCAGCAGCTAAAATTTCCCTTTCATCTTCTACACATGTCGGTTTTATTGTCAACAAATAGTCATGAATATAAAACAAGTATTGTCCCTGAACTCCTTCATTTTCATATGTAGTCTTTTCCTTTTGTGTACTTTCCTGATCCAGTAAATTGGTACAGGATCCGTTAGACATCTAATGATGCCGAATCCAGTTTTCTGGATTGCAATCCCTAGTTGTGAGAACCTGGGTTCAAATCTGCTGGCTGCTAGAAGATTTATTGAGGTTTTCATCCATAAGTTTAAGACTTCTTTGATTTTTTTTTTTTTTCACAAAGGTAATTTACTTTTCAAGCCTATTCCTTTGTGTAAATAATCAGGCTTAACTAACAATTAAATACATCTTAAAATCTGTTGCTATGTTTTGAACTGTAATAAAACAAGCTCAGCAAATAATTAGAATTTATAGATTATATAATATTGGATAATCTTAAATTCATTTCTATAATTTATACTTTAGAGAAATCATTTGTTGACTGACAAAATATCTCTTTTTCCATAAGAGATAAAGTTTATTTTGTCTTGAATTGAAATATAACAATTTATAGACATTTAAGGGTGAAACATGTGAAATACCAGTACAGTGTTGGAAACACGATTGTCTTCACGGATCATCCTGCATCCCTGTTGGAAAGGAAGGACACAGATGTGCATGTCCGATTGGTTGGCAAGGAGAACACTGTGAGAGAGGTAGTAAGCTTCACTTCTAAAATATTTATTACATGTTATATGCCCTGGATTGAATTTTGCCACTGATACCTTGTGGACTTTGTATGCCATATATTCATTAATATTGTTATAATATATGTATACAGGGTGTTTCTGAATTCATGGGCCTACATTTTAAAAGTAGGTAAAATACTTGCGTAAAGAAGTATTTTTTGTTTATCAATGTGGGATTAGAAAGTAAAAGTTTCATGCGATTTCAGTAAGATGGGGATCCACCCATTTTCTTAATAATGTGCATTACTACCTTAGCATTTGCATTTTCCCACCTATTCTTTGCAATGAAGATCAAAAATGAAAGTGTAGGCAAAAAAAAAACCAGAGAATCTGAGGTAATTATGTGCATTATTGCAGAAATGGGTAGAGCCCTATCATGCTGAAACCTCATGGTACTTTTCATTTCTGACCCAAAATTGCTATACAGAAAAAAGATTCTTTATAAGTATTTTACCTCTACCCTTAAATTTTGGACCATGAATTTGGAGGCACCCTGTATACATATAGATATACTATAAATTATGCTATACTTTTTGAATTTTAAATCATTTTATTGGTAATTGAATGATTAGAAGTAAAGAACTGAAAGATCAACTTGTAAATATACATAGCAAATATTTTGTATAAATTGTTATGAGTTCAGTGTACTATTTTTATTCACTTGAATTTTGTATATCATTTGTTAATTTTTATTAATTTATGTACTCTCAGTGTATTATTTTATTTTTTCACTCACAGCAGAAAGTTGTGTACATTAGTAATCTACCTTGGTTCATGAACTCTTATCATGTTACTAGATAACACATGTAATTTTTGATGAATTTTTAAAAAGAGTTTTCTGTATTGTTCAAATAAGTAAAATTTAATTATATTTATGAGTGTAATATAGATTTCTCTTAGTGAACATTTAAAAAAAAAAAAGATGAAGTAAAAATTCTAGTTAAACTGTGAGTTATAGAATTAAGAAATTTAGTTATATTCCCCCCCCCTTTTTTTTTCAAACAGTTTATTAATTTACCCCACACACTATTATCAACTTTTGAACAAGTTTTTTAATGTATTGATTATCTCTTGGTAAAAACAAACAATAATACAAAATAAGTAAGCATCTTTATTCAACAAAATAATTTTATACTTCTTTATAATTTACTATAATTCCAATTTTAACGAACTACGTTTTCAGCAAATGGTTTTGAACATAAACAAGTTTTAGTACAGTACACTCCCTCTAATACACAAATTCCTATAATCCACCATACATTTCAGATGTAAACAGATAATTTTACAATGCAATTTTTCTTCATAGAATGAAACAGTGAAAGTTTTCAGTCTGTTGAAAGTGAAATGGCTAGAATTTCTCTGTAATGCTATCAGCTAACTTATAATCATGATTAAAATAACTATTTGTTGAAAATTTAGCATTATATAATGTTTGAATATGTATGCTTAAATTATTTACCCTCAATAAATGATAAGTTAAGTTATTGTTGAAAAAGTACTTGATCTTAAAATTTATTTGATATCATCTTTTAACTTTATGTCTACTTATGCATGATTAAATTAATCAACTTGTTCTAAATCGGCCTAAGGAAAATGTAAACAATGACCTATAATCTGCAAAATCCTATAATCTGCACAACCTTTGGGCAAACGTTTTGCAGATTAGAGGGAGTTGATTGTATTTATAGCAAAATGCAAGTTTTCACTGGCTTTTCACCTTTAACCTCTAGTGGACTCTGCATTAGATACTAGAGATTCAGTGACTATGAAATAATGTTGAAAGCTGGTGACAAGAGTTTGAGGGGGTTTCTAGAGGAGTATCAATGATAGGGAGCCCTGTCCCTCACATCAACAAAAAGTTTTTGTCCCCCCCCCCCTTTTGTATTTCTTTGTCACTTTCTTTTTTTTTAGTCATTTAATTATAAATGTTTGTTAATGAGTAATCATTATTTACTATAGATAATATGTATATGAAGGAGTAATTCCATGACAATGGAAATTTTTTTCATCCCTGATTATTCAAAAAAGAAGTTGATCTAATTTTTTCAACTTAACATCATGCACGATAGAGTTATACATAAGAAAATAATTTTTTATATTATGATACCTCATTGGTTATTTTAGTCATTTAAGAGCTTTGACTAACATAACTTGTGGCAATTAAAATGTTAAGTTGGTCACAGCTCTTAAATTACTAAAGCAATCACTATTTAATTAAAGTGCGTTCCAAAAGTTTATAGACAACAGGTTTCTTTTTCATTTTATAGTTGCAAAAGGTAAATAAATATTTCAAAAGGCATTTTTAATTATAATTAACATCAAAGACAATAAAAATTCTTTACAAAAATAATATCACACATTCACAGACTTTACAATAAAAACTAAAAATGAAAATTCAGTGTTCCAAAAGTTTATAGACAACTCATTTTTTTTTCTTTAACATTCAAATTTTTGAGCCATTTTTTCTAATCACTACAAAAACTCAATCAGGCATGCTCAAAATAAGAGTTTGAAGAGATTCTGGCTTTAGAGAAAGCCAACTTCTTTCAATTTGCAACTTTGGATCTTCAACTGTTGCAAATTGACGCCCATTAGCATATACGTCTCTTGCTAATATTCCTCAAAGGTTCTCCACTGGGTTCAGGTCAGGATTTAGGTCTGGCCAGTCCAAAGCAGCTACTTGGTTTTATCTAAACCACTGCATTGTAGAGTTTGAGACGTGAATGGAGAAATTGTCTTGCTGATATATCCATTTGTCCCCCCTAGCAACTGGGAGTAACTGTACTTCAAGCATTTTCTGGTAATCTTCAGAACACTGACGACCTTTTAAAGAACAATATCAGTAGTTTCATTATAGGAAAATGCTTCCCATACCATGAGTGAACCCCCTCCTTGCTGTCTCCTGAAAAAAGTTTGCAGTTCTTTGCGAATATCGTACCAGTAATATGCCCATTCATTGCGGCCATCTAAATTGAACTTTTTTTTTCATCACTGAACAGAACATTCAACCATTCATCTGTCCAGTTCATGTGCTTTTGAGCCCTCTGAACACGAGCGTCCAGGGTTGGCAAGTTTTTGACGGTTTTAACCATGGTTTAAACTGTCACGTCGAAAACCTCAAATATTGCACTTGTGGTATTACAAATATTAATTGATGTCTTTAACATTGCATGCATTGTATAAACTATGAATATGTGTGAAATGTTAATACTAATTTTTAAGAAATATGGTCATCTTTTACATATTTTTTTATAAAACATTTTCTAGAAAAATGAAAAGAAAGTTAATTATGTATCCAATATAGTTAAAACAATATTCTTGCTAATACAGTAGAAGACCCAAAATCTGCATAGCTTGATTCCAGACCTTGTGCAGATTTTAGAATTTTGCGAATTTTGGGTCATAATAGGAAATTTATTCTATTTCCCTCCACCCCATTCAGAAAAAGAAAACAATAAAGATCAAGAGAAACAAATCATGTTACAGAATCATGATATAAAAATACAGAGGGATAATACAATATACAAAATTATGAGATTATAGTACAACTTATTTAAACATGTATATTCAGTAGTAGTTTAGGACTTTGGGATGTTCTAATTATAGTTTTTTTTTTTCCATTATTTCCTGTTCTGTAACACAGCTTTGCTGCTCTACAAATCTGAGATATTTCTTTCTCGGAACCTAACCTTGATTAAATGTTATTTTATCAACTTTTTGATCATCCTCACTTGTTACTGTGTCATGTGACCATAATTGAGTGTTAATTATGTCACTGTCAGTCATTTCAAGGATATCAATGTTACCATCTGAGCTCACAAACTCTTAAAATATTTTTTTCAAGTGGGAATAGCTTATTTAGTTTTACTTTGTGGTTATAGTGTAGTTTTCTGAACTTGCAGCTGGCAGGGCAGATTTTATTGTTTACATTGAACAGACAGTGCGGATTTTGGGTCTTCTACTGTATATTAAAATTATAAACTATCAATTTCAATAAAAGTTAGTAATGCTTTAGAATTAGAATGCTTCATGGAAAAAAAGGATCGAAACTATATTATTTTATTGTAAAATATTTTGTTCTTTGTATCTGTAATTAATTAATCAATATTTAGAAAAATAAAATGTGTGCTTTTTTACGCATCACATTTAAGTACTGAAATTTTTTACTAATTCTATTTTGAATGCGAAGCTTTAGTACACTGATAATTAACGGGGTGTTGATCTTTATTTTATTTAAATGACTGAAATTACTATGTTATTGCCTGTTGCTTAAAACTCTTTCAATTTGGGTTTTTGGATTAAATAAAAAATAAACTTAATATTTGCTTTTAGGAAATGTTTAGCCGTACCTTAATTTGAAAAGTTTAAAAAACTGCAGACCATTATTTATCTAATTATATAATGATTTACATGTACCATTTATAGTTCTTTTACAGGGGGAAAAAAAAAATCTAATACATTACACTCTATGGGCAGTCATATTAACTAATTATTATTAATGAGCTCAATTTGTGTGTTAGCATAATTGATATTTTTTAATATAATTAATTTTAATTATGTATTTAGTATCATGCAAAATGATAATATATTGCATACTTACTTTGATATTTTGTTCTCTTTCTTTAATAGATTAGTTTTTGACAATTTTTGACGGTTTAAACCAGTTTTTGACACTTGTCTTGTCTAAAACCCAACCCTGTGAGCGTTCTTATGCCTTTTGTCAAGTTTGGTGAACAAACCATTTTGCGATAAGCAAGCAATTTACTTACCTGTACCCGTCGATGCACTGTGGATTTCGATACTGGAATAGTCACTTCTCTAGAAATTGACCGTACAGACAAGTTCTGGTTTGAAGCTAACCTGAAGATCTCTCTGTCTTGCCGTTTAGTTGTTTTCTTTGGTTGCCAAATGCAAGATTTTGCTTTCAAATTGTCACCTTTTGACAGAATTCGATAAGAACCAGACCTCCTGCATCCAAGTTTTCTTGCAATATCTACAACTTTCATTCCACGAGCATCCAAACGATATATTTGGGCAATTTCAGCTTCAGAAAACTGCACATCACAAGGCAACTTTACAATCAGTTGAAGAAAGAAAGACAGCTTTGCTTTTATCTCAAAAAGCTATTGAATGAGCAGTACATGACCTTGAAACATGCAAATTTGGAAATCAGTACTCCAATCAACTTTTAACACTGATTGTCTATATATTTTTGGGACAGCATTATTTCGTTTTTATTTTTTTTATATTAAATCTATGACTGTTTGAAGTACTTTAAGCATTTTACTATTTCTGTTGCGTCAATACATATTTGATAATTTCTTTCGTCTCTCTTACTTGTTTGATTAACTCTCAAATCCAAAAAAATGCCAGTCTATAAACTTTTGGGACGCACTGTAGGTATCAAAGTATAAAAAATTATTTTTTTATTTATGACACTATCATGTATGCTGTAAAACTGAAAAAAATAGATTAGCATAATTTTTTAATAATCAGTAATAAAAAATTTTCATTTGAGCTAAAAAATATACATTAATCGCTATGGATTGACTCGTTTGTTTATTTGTATAAATACAATTTCTAATAATTTTTATCTATTTATTTTAAGTTTTCAATTAATTTGTGAATCGAATTGTTAAATATTAATTTTGTTTTCAAATTTTAATTAGTTTATATTACATCTGTTTGTAGTAATGTTTTAAAAAAAACTACATGCTTGAATAAATATTTAAAAATGTCTTTATTGTTAATTAATAGTATTGTATATGATGTATTTATTATTAATGTACAAATTTCAGTATTCATATAACTATTTAAAATCATCTAAATTTTCCTACTTTTTTTACAGGTATATCAGTAAATAGTGCCTTTTTTTCTGGAAATAGCTACTTTTTATTTAAAGATGCATCTAATAGATACTCAAATCTTACCAGAACAAAGATATCTTTTAAGTATAAAACAAATGAATCATCAGGTCTTCTGTTGTGGACTGGAAAGGTACATTGATTATCTCTTCCTACTGTTCGCATTTTATTCATTAAAAATTTGTTAATCAACGCATCTCTATTTAAATAAGGGATGCATGACAATAAAAATACAGATTATCACAAAATCTCAAAATTTATAAAATATTTTAGTCCCCGTAATGGCTCTGCTGGCTTTTGTATTGTATTCCCGAAATGGCCTTACTGCTCAAAGTGTGATTCATGTGTTTTTTTGCATATTACTGATTATAAGCTTAGTTAGAATGTCAGGATGGATTATTGGAGTTCCAGTCCAATTCTAGGACATCCTTCATCTATAATATCATTTTCCCATAGAAATTCACATACAGAATAGCTTCAATAAAACTTTTTTTTTTTTCTCACATTCCATAAAGTACTGCATGTAGTAACTAATAGTATAATCAGACAATTAAAATACATTGTACACATAAATATTTCATATTATCTTAAATCCATACTAATAAAATCCAGAGGTAAACAAACGTGTGTATGTATGTATGTATGTGGGCCTATCTCCTCCGGAACAGCAAGAAATAGAGTTTCGACCAAGATGTCCAAGGATTCACAAAATTCTGAGGAAGGTTTTCTGCTAACTAAAATTTCAAAAATCGCACTATTTTGGGATATATTGATAAAAATCATGTCAAAAAGGCTACTTTTTGCTTTCCGTAATTGTAACCCCTGTAGTGAAAAAAGTGTGAAATAAGGATCGTGGTTGCCATGTGTGGCGATTTTGCCGAATAAGATGTTTTAAATTCTTAAAGTAAAAATAAAAGAATAATAAGGATTTTTTTTTGTTAGTTTATATTTGTAAGGTTACTTTTTTAAATATAATATAGTGTCCATGAGAAATCAGAGCAGGAATGAAATGTTTTATATGCAAAATAATAAAGGTTGAAGATTTCCAAGACTAATATGTAAAATTTTTTAGTTTGGCGAAAAATAAAATGGTTGATATGCCGATTTTGAGAAAGTGAATTTGCACTTCATTTAAAAGTCGGGGCTGTCGTCATGCTGTTCAGGAATATAAACCCGTTGCTGGGGCTTTGTAATGGAATGCATTTGATGATTCCCACATTGATGCTTAACCAACGAGATAGATGCCGAGATCTTGACTGGCCATACCAAGGGGACGTGTGTGTTTATCCCCTTCTCTTTCCAACACCAATCTGCCTTTTAAACTTAAGAGACAGCAGTTTCCCCTTAGACTAAGATTTCGATGACCATAAATAAATCTCATAGCCAGACTCTTCGTAAAATTGGGACATACTTGCCACAGCCTGCATATGTCAAGCCAGGGAAAATTAACAAAGTCAAATAGGTTTTTACAGAGAACGTCGTTTACCATTAGGTTTTAGTTTAATGTTAGTCTCATTTCAGGTTCGATTTTGTGAATGCTGTTTCTTCACATTTTACTTATTAGGCTTAGATTTGAAACTGGATATTATTTGAGATTGGTATATCTGATAACACTGGTTGCATGTCCCTGCTTACTAGCAAGGATACCCTGCTAGTCTTATATAATAATGCATAATATTTTAAATAATTATTCAAAATTATAAGTGATTATTTGTAATATATTCTTAATTTTAGACTAACTGTAAGAAGCACAGATTTAAGTAAAAATATTTTTTTTTAATTAAACAATTACCAAATAAGCTATTTATAGAGTTTTAGGTAATTTGATAAAATATATAAACATGTATACTTGAAGTTTTTCCCAAATAAATTTTCTTCAAAAAATGAAACAAAATCTTTAATATTAAGATCATTCAAATATTGCTGCAAACGACATCTCTCAGTTACTATTTTTAAGAGAGATTTACGAAAATTAAAGTTGCAAAAATTATGTTTTTAGGAGCAGAGTGAGGGGTGAAAACTCAAATTTTCTGAATGTGCTAAAAATATGGGTTTTTATATAGGTTTTAGAAAGAGCTTGAAAAGATTGAAAATAATGGATGGGAAAACATGCCTTCAAAAAGGAATTTTATAAATCGCAAAAATCCAACTAACATTTTACAAAATTAAAAAAAAAAAAGGTCAGTTAAATTATTTATCGTTTTGTAAGGTGCCTTGTAATCAGTTTTAAAATAGTTAGATTCGTAAGTTTCAAGCTTAAATACTAAAACACTAGCATTAAAAAATTAAAACGGGATATTGATTTCCTATTTCTGGGATATCCCAACCAATAACAGTTTGCAAAATACAATACTGATTTTTTTTTCTTTTTAATTCTGATATTAGGAAATGAATATAAATTGAAAATTAAGGAAATTTATACAGCAGTTGTTTGATTGATGGCATTAGTTGATCCTTAAAATGTACCAGAAATGGACAACCATACTTAGTGTTGCGTATTATCATGGGGGTTGGGTGGGGGTTAAAAAAAGGAAGAAAAGAAAACATCTAATCTAAAACCAGAATATTTAAATTGGGGTATTAAAATTCTGTGTAATTATGAAAACAATTCTAATAAAGGGCTCCCTTTACTATCCCCCCCCCCTTCCCTTGAAAAAAAAAAATGCATTTCTCTATAATTTTCCATTTCAAGACAGATTGTATTTATTTATTTTCTTGAACGTTCATACTTAGAAAATGAGCTGCAAGCACGCTGTAAGTTACTGTTCAGTGTGCAATGTGTTGTCGAAGGTACATACAATAGATCCTCTTCATATTAGCACAATAGGAGGTCTTTCGCCCGAAGTTCTAGTCAAGAAGGGAGGTTCCGAACTGTCAAAAATCAGTGATAGAAGAACCCACTTTCCTTTGATGGGCAGGGCATTTTTCAGCCGTTTCCAATCAATGGCTGTGAGATTTTCATGGGCTGGGATCAAAAAAGAGTTAAAACAACTTGCCAACTAGCATAATTTCAAATTTAATTTAATTTCATTATTCTATTCCCTTTTTCAGGAATGGAACACTCATTTTCTGAATTGCCTCAAAATCTGTAAAAAATATTTTGAAATACACTCAATGCTTACAGTTTGTGACCACCTATGAAGATAAATTTAATTTAATTGGCTTTAGTGGTTTATATGTGATAAATGAACATTAGCACATTTTGAATAAATTTTTGCAAAATCTCAAAATCTACAAACTTTCAAAAAATTCTACAGCTATACTTTTAGTTGTATGACTACCACAACATTTTTAATTCCTAGTAATGTACAGACAAAAGTCTAACTTTATTTATGTGAATTATTATTTCGTTAGTTTTTTTATTATTATTGTTGTTATTTTAATTATTATTTTATTTTTTACAGATTTATTCTGAAGATGGTGACTACTTAGGTGTTGGGTTAAATAACAACCATATGCATGTTGTTTGGAGTTTAGGATGGCTTTCTAGAAATGAAATAATTACCAAAGCAATTTATTCAAGTGATAAAATGTGGCATAATGTTCACATAGAAAGGTATAGTATGCCTTATTTAGCCAGGTAAAAGCTCATATCACACAGTGATATACAGCCAACTCCGGTTATAGTGAACCCGGATATTTTGAACTTTTGGCTATAGTGAACGCAAATCATTAGTCCCGATTTGCTTACATTAGAAATGTGCATGGTGTTTTTCGGTTATAGTGAACCTAAAAACTGAACTTTGAAAATTTTGGAAATGGCAGATATGAAGTTTTTCAATGTCTGCATTCT
Organism: Cheiracanthium punctorium; assembly: GCA_038373885.1. Classification (NCBI taxonomy): domain Eukaryota; kingdom Metazoa; phylum Arthropoda; class Arachnida; order Araneae; family Cheiracanthiidae; genus Cheiracanthium; species Cheiracanthium punctorium. The sequence continues at coordinate 119,970 of JAWZYV010012413.1, forward strand.
CCAAAGTTGTCTATATTCCATTCAATAAGTACACAAAGAAATTATCAAGCATCTGTTCCAAAATACAGGGGAATTATCAATGGCTAGGCTGAGATCTGTGGGCTAACATGGCGAGGGGGAAAGGGGAACAATAGTGCACTAGGGAAAGGGCATTTTGACTCTTGATCACTGTGAAACCAGGAATTTATTCATTGCAGTGATGCTTACTAATCTTTAGCTTTTCAATTACCTTGTAAAATAGCCCAAGTCTTGTGGTGTATTCCTCCCCGTACTCCTTTTGTTTGATGCCCCCAGTGCTTAAAAGATAAGCTCATCTTCTCCATCCTGCATGAAAGTCCATGACACCCACACTTCCACAATGAAAAAGGTAGCAATGACAATTTTTAAAAGAAATATGCAACTTTTTTCATTCTCATTTTTAAACTTAAAGAAAAGACCACAAGCACCTTTCGTAATGCGTAAACGCTAAATCAAAGATGATGCAATCTCATCGCGCGATGTCATCATTTCTTTAGCTATTAACCCGAACCAAATAAAAAGCATGAATTATCAGAAAATTTAGGAAAACTTAATTAAATAAAAGCATGTGGCCATCTTTGATGCCACACACCAATTCATCAAACTGTACCCATCCTAATTGTACTCACGCTTGCTATCCGTGAGCGTCTGAAAAAGGGGATTAAATTCTTATTTGGTTAGAATCAATGGCATTTTTCGGCTACTAAGCACTTAAAAAAAAGCTAGGGTACACTTCATGGTGAACAAAAATGAACATATCTCTCGTCCTTGAACGATTGCATTTTCCATTCCCGGTGCATTAGCACAGGTTAAGGATTACCACTTCTCGCTATTGCTTGATTGGCTATAGCACTTTCGGGTTAATTGAACGGAATCTCCCTAATTATTGTAGCACTTAGGAGTAATAAGACATAAATACGATTAATTATGTTTGATTTACACAAATCTTCAGTGTGGGTATAAAACACTATTTTTTACTTATGTATATAATGCATTCCTTGCTCATACCCAGACAGCACAGCAAACTTGCAGCAAGCTTGATTTATCAAGTCAATAAACTTGAAAATTTCAAGCGTGTAAGCTTAATGCAAGCTTGAATCAAGTGTTCAAGTTTACACTTGCCCAACTTGCATTAAGCTTGACATAGCAAGCTTAATTTCAAGCTTAAAAAATTTTCCTACAAAAAAAATTCCTAAATACACGGTGCGCCTATCGGTGAACTTGCCCCACATATTTTATTTTTCCATGCATTTTCCCCTCTAAGCTGAAATTTCAAGTTATTTTAATCTGTTTCCATCAAGCATCCGCAGCTGGGATCGAACTCGGGACCTAAGGTTTGGGAGGCCACCATCAGGCCCTGTCAAATTCAAAGAAATGTCAAGCTTGATTTAAGCTTATGTGCTGTCTGGGTATGAGGGACACTTCGGATATAGTGAATGAAATTTTCTGGTCCCCAAATTTCACTATAACTGGAGTCGACTGTATTTATATCTTTGTAAAGGAAAGTAATTCTTATGAAAAAAACGGTACTTTGATTTTATTGAAAAAAAAAACTATTAATAATTAGAATAATAATGCAATTGTGTCATATTTATAAAGAAACATAAAATATTGAAGAAATTTAAAAGCAATGATCATGTAGATTTTAAATACTGAAACGCATATTATAATTGCTGCTTATAGAATAAATTTTGTGTTGCTCAAACACTTTTTTTGTCCAATAAAATACCTAATTTAAATACATATACAGTTAAACCTCATTAAGACGAACTTGCTTAAGATGAATTATCATTAATGCACAGGGCAGTACCCAGGAAAAAATTTTGGGAGGGTCTAAAAATTTCAGAAAGTGACCAAATGGTGAAAAAGGCAGAATTTTTCACAAAAAGACTTCATCATTATTATTTTGTTAAAAAAATTTTAAATTTCTGAAGGGGGGGGCAGCCCCCTGAGTACGGCCTTGTTAATAGCCCCAGCCTTCATAATCCCCGACTAAATAGATTCAAAATTAATGTTAAAATATTTACTTAAGACTAATTTGATTAATGCAAATTTTCAGTTAAGACAAACGAATTTTTGCTGCAGATCAAACAAAATAAAGACGAATTATCATTAGCATGAACTAAGCTCTTAATCCTAGACTAGATAGATTGAAAAATAATGTTAAAATATTTGCTTAAGATGAATTTGATTAATCAATGTATGCAAACTCGCACGCTTAAGATGAATGAATTTTCGCTGCAGTTTGAACAGAACATTAACATGGTTTGTCATTTTGGCTTTAGAATTTTATTCTTTTGTTTGAGATGGTTGTTATCAGTGCAAAATCCTTTTCTTTTTTCAAAAGATCAAGTATAGGTGGTATTTTTGGGAGGGGAAGTGGGACTTCTTAACAGTGCTTTCTGTAGTAGTGTGCAATCATGTCTGCTAGTCAAAGCTAGAGTTGCCAGACACAAAAATGAGATGTAGGTAGTCGGATGACATTTGGTTTATTTATGAAGCTTATTTTGTGAACATTGAATTTATTGATTGATTTGAATCAGAAATCATTGAATCAGACTGACACAAAAATTGAAGAAAGCTTTAAGTTTGGAAGGAAAGTAGTCTATTTTAACTGCTGTTGATGTCGGAATTCAGAAAAAATTTGAAATCACTGTAAAATATGGCATTTCCAGAAGTATTTTGGCAATTATTCTAAAAAATCGTTACAAAATCAAAGCAGGTTGTGCTTCAAATAAATTTCTAGCATAAAAAAAAAATGCGATTGGCAAAAAATGAAGAGGTAGAAATTGCCTTAATGAGGTGGATAGATTAAATATAAAGCAAAAACAGGCCATTAACTGAAGAAATGCTGCAAGAAAAGGCACGTTTTTTTTTTTTTCAGATGCTCTAAGTGTGGAAAATTTCAAAGCATCTTCTGGATGGCTACAAAGATTTAAATATCTATATGGATTCGTCTGCAAGCAGGTTTGTGGCGAAGAAAATAGTGTTAACCCAGAAACAGTGGACACATTCCTGAATAATAATTTACCAAATTGTGATAAGATACAAGCCATGTGACATTTACAATGCTGACAAAGCTGGACTTTACTGGAAGGCCCTTATTGATCGTACCCTCCATATTCATGGACAGAAATGTTCTAGTGGTAAATGTAGCAAGGAAAGGTTGACAGTCTTAGTTGCCTGTAATATGGATGGATCAAATAAGTTACTTCTTTTCGTTATTGGCAAATCAAAGAAACCCTGCTGTTTCTAAAATATAAAGACCCAGAATTCCAATTCAGTACAATGTCAGCAAAACTGCATGGATGACAGAATTAATTTTTACAGAATGGTTGAAGAAATCGGATAAAAAGCTGAATTGCTAAAATAGAAAAATTTGCATTCTGGATAATTGTACTGCCCATAATAATGTACCTGGGTTGAAGGCGATTGATTTGAACGTTTTACTTCCAAACACAACATCTAAGCTGCAGCCTTGTGATCAAGGCATCATTCGTTGCATTAAGCTACAGTATCAGATAACGATGATTAAAAGAGCAATCACTTCATTCGATAAAAACATTCCTTTTCAAATTAATATGTTGGATGCTACAACAATTAAAAGAAATGCATGGAAATCAGTAACTCCAAAGATGATTAGAAACTGCTTTAAACATTCTGGTTTCACAACTCCAGAAAATGCTGATACTAATGATGCTAATTTAGATGACAGTAAAAAATTTAATGCTGATACTAATGATGCTAATTTAGATGACAGTAATGAATTTGTTGCAGAATTTCAAGAAGCTCAAGTAAGAAGAATAGTTTCTCAAAATGTAGCAGCCGACAATTATGTAAATATGGATGGCAATATTTTTACATCAGAAGAAATGACTGATTCTGCTATTATTGATTCAATAAGGAATAAAGAAAGTTATACGGAGGAAGAAAATGATTTAGAATCTGATGATGAAAGCAATGCTACTAAAATACCACCTCTGTTGGAAGTAACAACTGCTTTGGATATTGTTCATTGCTTTTTACTTGACATGAAAATTAAGACACATACTTGAATTTTATCGATGATCTTAAAATTCATTTTAAAAAAATGTCATGATAAAAATATGAAGCGAACATCGACAGTGCAATATTTTAAAGCTAAAATGCAAAATTAGTAAGTTTTCATTAAAGGATTTCTGTGATATTGCAGTAAAATCTGTGTTTCTTTTTCTTTTTTTCATGTTTCAAATTTTTCACTTCTGTTAATACAAACTACAGTTATGAAGGACAAATTTTGATGGTCCCTTGAAATTTGTCTTAACGTGGGGAAAAACACTCGAAATACAGGTGTTAAATGATAAAATAAATAAAAACTTTGTGAAAAAACACACATAAAATGTTACTTATAACACGATACAATTGTTTCGACAAAAAATTCTTTCAGTCTTCCTCATTCAAAGCCCTTCATCTCACTGAACAGAGGGAACAGTTCCCTCTGTTCAGTGAGACGAAGGGCTTTGACTGAGGAGGACTGAAAGAATTTTTGGTCGAAACGATTGTATCGTGTTATAAGTAACATTTTTATGTGTGTTTTTTCACAAAGTTCTTATTTATTTCATTGTCTTAACGAGGTTTGACTGTAACTTTCCATATTATTTCATTAAATATACATTCTTTGACAAGGCAAACTAATAATGTAGTCTAATGCAGTAATTAGTTTTTAAATGAAACTTATTTTTAATATTACTTTTTCTACATTGAAGCCCAATGTTATAGTTAGAATGTTATGCTGCTGTACCACAAGTGCAAGGTTCGATTCCTGGACTGGTCAAGGTTGAATCAGCCTTTCATTCCTTTAATGGGCCAGTAAATTGAAGACCAAGCTTCCTTGGTAATTAAACACTAGGGGCTTTGCTTGTGTATTTGTGTGATTATGGCAATGCTATGCTTGGGCAATCTGCCAAAGATGGGGGTGCTTTGGCAGGGTTCTAATGTGTATTCATGTTACATCTGGAGAAAACCTACCAGAACTCCAGACCATTAGATCGACAGCCACACGATGGGATCCGAACCTGAGACCTTCACACTTCAGCTGTCTACCATTTTCAGTGACATAGCCACTGTGCCATGGTGAGGCTCAGGGGCTTTGCATCAGGTTGACCATTTGGCATATACTTCTGTACCCCAGATTCCTTCTGTACCCGGTCACAAAAGCATGGATGGGCAGCACAGCATGCCTTGGCCCCACGTGGGCTGTTGCACCAATATTTAGTTTAGTTTTCTACAATATGAAATATTAACAGGTTTTATACAAAGGCAAGATGTCTTTCAAAACTCAATAATGCTACACTAATTTTACAGGCTTTAATATCCAACACAAGTTATTAAAAAAATGAATTTATTCATTTTCATACAACCAGGATGGTTATTCCAACACAATAAACTCAAAAACAAAATGCTAACAGTTTAAAAATTTTTAGAATGTCAAACAAAACTGCAGTGTAATATAATAATTTTGAAATCATGTTCTGTATTAATAAATCATTTAGTTTGAGATGAAAGACGAACAAATATATAATGCTTTCATGGTTGTGTTAACAATCCATGAAAGCATTATGTATTTGTTACAAAATAAAAAATTTCAATAATGAAACTTTTGAGCCTCTAATCTAGGTTTAATGTTTGAAAATCTCATTAAAAATCTTATTGTCTTGTGTACATTAAATTAATAATTATGTATGCTTAACTAAAAATTTTTTGATGACTCGACTTATTGTAGAACCTAAAAAAAATTTCATTTTGCAAAAATAACAAAAGTTAAATAAAGTCTATTATTTTGTGTTCTTTGACTCAAACCACAACTAAGAATTCAGATTTTTGCATCAAAGCTTAGTTTGAAGCCGTTCTTAAAAAAAAAAAAAAAAAAAAAAAAAAAAACTCAACAATTGCAAGATATTTTGGTCCATAAAAATATGCACTTACACAAAACCTATATATAGCAAATTCCTAACCTTTACTTTTTTTTGAAAAATTTACAAATTATGCCTAAACACAAGGATCTTTCTTTTTTTCTGTCCATAAATAGATTTAAAGTATGATAGTAAAACCTTTCTACAATAAACTTTACTTTTATGAATACTTCTGTAAAAAGAAAACCATACTACAAATTCAATCATAATGAAGTGTCATTTTAACAAATTTTTTAGAGTTACAAATTTAATTTCCTGTTTTTAACTATTTTATGTATGAAAAATGAAGTATATCTCAATAAGTTTGATTTTATTTTATTTTATTTATTTATTTTATTTTTATTTTTTTGTGTGTGTGTGTGTCACTCTGATAGGAATGAGAAGACTTTGGTCCTTCACATTGATAATGAAAGTTATTCTAATTCAGCTCCTGGGCATTTTTATGAATTGAATACTGATGGCAATTACTATTTTGGTAAGTTACATTAACTTACTTCTGTAATGAAAATAAAAGTTTATTTATATGATAATGTTCCCTAGAAAAGAAAAAAAAATGAAGAAAATATTGCTTTCTGGATATTTTATTTGGTTACATTAGCTTAAATTATACAATTGGTTTAAATAAACTGTAATTAATTACAGGCATCCCTAGGGGGGGGAGGGGCATTGGGCAAATATCCCCACCCAAAAATATTTCCCAGTTGATAAAATCCAATTCTTCACTTGGGAAAATTATGTTCAGTTGGGAAAAAAAAATCAGTCTTGTACTTTTTGAATTATCATTTTCAAGACAAGCAGGATTTTTTCTAGCATCATAAAAAGATAGTGTAGCAAACCGTAGGAAAGCGGTCCGAGATAAAGATATGGAAGGACAAACACAAGGTTTGTGGTGTCCTATGGGTGTAAGAGGTCAGCGAAATATGTGTGTTTTTCTCAATTATGTATCGCTCCGGTCCTCTCTTTCTGTGTTTTTGTTTTGTTTGCATTGTGTTTAATAAACCTATGCAGTGACATTTTTTTTAATCTAATTAATTCATCTTTCAAATGTTTATATTCTAATATTAGTAAATGATGCTTATGTATAACTTAAGTGCCTTAAGTCCTGAGATATAATGGTCTGGGTGACTTCTCTTTTAAGAAATGTCAATAGTTTTGTTCCTTAATTACTATAATTAGCTTTTTATTATGTTTTCCTAAATAATTGCCTTTTTGCTTTAAATTAATTATGTACCTTGTTTTCTTTATCTCCGTAGCGTAAATTTAATTTTCTTGTAACTTCTGCTGTTTTTCTGCTAACTATAACATTTTTCTCAATAGCTTAACTTGTTTTCTGCAGAAATATTCTCAACCTTTTGTTTCAGTCCGGATTTTAATTGTTTTGACCCACTTCTGATTTAATTTTCAACTCCTAACTTTACCCAGGGTTGTATCATACTATTAGCTATCTTTCACTGAAATTTTTAAGATTTTTGTTACGTTTTCGACCCCCCCCCCCCGGTTTTGGCACAAAGCAAACCTTCTGGAAGTTTCGCAGCAAAGACAGGGCACACGCTGATTGGTCCCTTGGTGCGACATCACTTTGAAGAGGGGAGCAAGAATGTGGTGTGGACATTCATTCAATGGCGAGATGCGCTGAGGCACAGACACAGCTTGGAAGCCTAGCCTGCTGTCTTGATCCTTTTGCTTAGCCGTAAGGCCCAGAAATTATTCGCTGAGTGCAAGCGAAAGTCCAGGTTTGGTTATAATGTAGATTGCAGTCTTAATGGGCCAGAAAGCCTAGCCTTTTTTTTTTCTTTGGTCACCGGGATGTAAACTTTTTTTATTTGGGGCTGTTAAGCCTCTAGCGGATCTTTTCTCAATTTGGTATCCGAAAAAGTACTATTCATCTTCAACTCCTTTGTTCGAGCCTGTCAAGCCTCTAGCCCAATTTGCTTTTCATCATGGAGTCTAACTTTATGCTGATTATCCACCGTTTGGTGACCTACTCCTTGCCATGTCGAGATCATTGACTCATCCCCGGTCCTGCAAAGGAATCCTTGATGACGACCGATGCCGGAAATAGTTCCAAATGCCCGTGCCTGTCTGGATGATTCCTTCTTCGTTTTGGCACTCCACTTCCCGATTACAGACCACCGTCATCCTTTCATCGTTTGCAGCTGCTGTTTTGGGTGAGACCAAGCCTTTTCTCCTTTTTTCAAATTTTTGGCTGGAGGAGCTCCATCCTGCCAGCATGTTTTTGCACCACATTGGTCATGTGCTTGTACTTGATGAACTCAGTGTTGGGCGTTAATCAATTAATTTATTAATCAACGCATTAGTTGACTAAGATAGTAATTGCAATTAAATTAGTTACAATTAAACTTTTAGTTACAATGTTGCGATTAAATTATTTAGATTAATGTATGTTAATCATCATTCACAATTAAAATAATTGCAATTAACTTTTTTAATTATTCTATCTTATTGAAACTATTAAAACTAACAATTAACTTACTTATCAATACATAATCATTTAAAAGATATATAAAATTTAACATAATTGCGAAGATTTACGTATCTCTCTCTTTCTATCTTCAAAATAATTTGCTTGCCAGACTACTCACGCGTATTCTATTATTATTGCAACCGAATACCGCATTATATACGATTCCTGTGCGAAGTGCGGGTGTGGCATTTCTTTAAGAGCACCATGTTTTCGACTCAACCATGTCACATCCGTATCTTCATGTCAGTCATTCTCGCTCGCTTTGCGCTGGTGCCGACTGCCGTGTGTTCATTGCTCACTCGCCCGCCGCGTAAACTAGTCTTACGTTAAGATAAAAATTGACATACCTGCATCTTTGTGTTTTGATTTAACTAACGTAAATGAACTGTTTTTGCCCAATTTTGTGAAAGAAAATGGCCTCGATAGACGACATCGACGAAGACAGCAACTTGTCAGTGAGTATTTCGGTTTCGGACATTAATGAGTCATTAGAAACGGATTCTTCTCTTGCTTGATGGAACATTTTTCTAATACATACCTGAATAGTCTACAGGTAATAAAATCACAGCTGTGTGTATGAAATGTCCAAGCGATGTAATCACTCAACTTAACGGATATCATAACTGTACAAAGAACTTTTTGATTCACTTGAAGCATAAACATGTAAACCAAAACGTTGAAGAGTACAAAACATATGTAAAAATAAAACTGACATACAGAAAAAAGGTGATACTATTGTTAAAACCAAAACTACTAAAACGAAGAAAACAAATGAGAATAAAATTATCCAAGAACAATTCCATGAAAATATTTTGAAATATTTTATACACTCCATGATCCCATTACGTGCTGGGGACGATCCATATTTTTCAAAAATATTCACGGACTTGGAAATATCTAAATTGGCTTTACTCTAATGAGTCGACGTACACTGGGACGTTGTATCGAAAAACACTACAAAAACCAAGTGACGAAGATAAAGTCCGAACTAAAAGAAGTTGACTATGTGCTCCCAACAATAGATATTTGGTCCAGCAAAAAGAGAAGTTTCAGTAACAGCGCACTGGATTGCAAAAGATCTACGCAGAGTTTCAGTGGCATTAGCTTGTCAAAGATTCAAAGGTACGATCGGCTATACGATATAATTCAAGAAATTAGCGGAGATTTCGACGTCAATACAAATAAAAGTGTTGAATCGGTGACGGATAATGGTAGAAATTTCGTATAAGCTTTCAAACTGTTCGGTGTCAAATTAGCAAATATTAATATTGTTGAAGTTATGTCAGACTTTCATCCACCAGAAGTCACTTCTGAATCAGATGTTGAATAAGATGAATCATCAATAATAGATGATCCTGAGAATATTAATTTCCTTCCTGTTCATTTACAATGCTGGGCGCATATGTTAAGCCTATATTTTAATTGTTAGTTTTAATTTAAATTCACATAAAACAATTGAAAATTAATTAATTGTTAAATGCTGCTACTACAACTAACAATTGATCAATTCTTAGTTGTTACGGCCACACTTAACAATTAATCAATTGTTAACCTTTAATTGTCCTTACAATTAAAATTCGCCCAACACTGGATGGACTAAACCCAGTGTTGTTCTCTCCAAGTTGGATCATACCTTTGTTTTGTTTTTTTTAATTTTCTATTCCCATTATTTTTGCTTTAAGATTTCCCCCCTCCCCTTTTTTCTTATATATATGTATTCAATCTATGTAACTCCTGCAAGAGAAAATGCTACAATGTAAGATTTTTGTAATTTTTTTTTTTTTTTTTTTTCAATAGTGATTCTTGTGTTAAACTAAGTCTGTTTGAACAGACCAACTTTATGATGATGCAATAATTTTAACTTTCCTTATTTCACTGTATTAAGTAATGTACTCTTTTTTTTTTTTTTTTGACTAATTTAATATGTGCCTTTGGCTACCTAAAATGGTAATGCGTAGAATGAGAGGATAACCAATTTCTGATGGAAGGGGAATCGAATCAATTTCTCAGTTAAAGGCCACGCGAGATTTTACTAATTATTTTAATGAGTTTTTTTCTTTTTGTTATTTTGCACAATTTTTATGCCAAGGCAAGATTTTTTTTCCTTTTTTATTTAACAGTTATTTCGATTTTGCTGATTGTTTCACAGTAAAAGAAAAATAGGTTTAATTTTGGGTACCCAGAAGATTTCCTTATTGTTATTATTTTAAATTGTTTGTTTATTTATGAAGCATGATATGTTGAGTAATATGTCCAAGTAATTCCAAAGCTAGTTTCCTCAGTGCAACTAAAAAATGTTTTGTTTTTTGTTAATTTTGATGAGTATCCTGCCCTGATCTTTGATTAGTACATGTTTAAATAAATTTCCTTGGTGATCAAATTTTTATGTATACTGTGCTTATTTTTTGTAACTCACACACACTCCCTAGGCAATGTGTACCTTTTGGGTTATTAATTTACTATTTAGCTTTGAACACAATACAATTTTAAGGTTCTTTACAGGTCTTTCCTTTTCAGAAATTCTTTTTATTTTTTACTCAAATTTCACGGCTGTGGTGAGAGGCAAACACCACATTTCTTCCTTTCAAATATAGTATAATCTCGATATTTTTTAAATTGAAGGGACACCAAAACAATTTGAGGTTTCAAGATTACAAGGTTAAAATAATTGGAAGTCAGTTTGTGAGAGAAAAGTCGTTTATTCAAGATATCAAGGATTTTGAAATATTAATGTTACACTGTATTTGGTTCTTTACTATCACACTGCACCCCATATTTTCCTATTAATGAATGCAGAGAAGTTTGGACAATGTTTCTCATTTGCTGTTTCCTGTCAGTCCAGTGACCCTTCCATCTCTTTTTACAGGAGAAACTTGGGGCTGTTCTTACTATCTGGATCACAAAAGATATAATTAGGCACCAGGTTACTGTCTTACTTCCTATTGTGGTGTATTTATTATGATGCTGATGAAGTATATGGTGTAAAATGCAGCTTCTTATAACAATTAAACTTAGACAAGTTCATTCATGGCCACATTGTTTTGATTAATGTACAGTTCAAGTTATTATTCTTCTTCAGGTGCAAAGGCTTTAGTAAAAATTTGAAAGTAAAATCTACATAAATATGTAATTAACTGAGGAAATTTTGATTGATCAATATTATTTATAAGTCTACATTTATTTGCATTCACAATAGAAAGTAAGCCAGTAATGTATTAATTGTTACACAGGGTGTCTACCGCTCCGGAAAATCCAGAAAGTCTGGAAAAAGCCAGGAAATTGGAAAATGGGTCTGGAAAGTCTGGAAAAAACCAGGAAATTGGATAATGGGTCCAGAAAGTTCACCAAAAGAATTTTTCTTTTCTTTTACCTTTTCTCTCTAATTGTCAGACTGGAAACCGAAAGCAACTGCAATGCATTTTTTGGACCGCGAAAGCATCAAGCAATGTGTTTCTATAAGAGGGGAAAATGGGGGGCTCATCAATCGTGAAGGGAGGGTAAAAGACAAATTAGCTTACTTGGTAACTTATCTTAGGACCGTATTTCCAAGAACAGTTAGTTAATTCTATCAGAAAGTGTAACTACTTCTGTTTCTCAATTGATGAAAGCTTAATCCTGTATACTTCAGTTAAAATTGATTTCAAGAAATTGCACAAAATATGCAAACATAAAGACAAGGGAGGGGCATTGTGCAATTTCCTTAAGTAAAATGCATTGGTCAGGAATTTTTTTCACGGGACCTCCCAAAAGTCAGGAAATTGACTTTCGGAAATTTCGTAGACACCCTGTTACAGGGGTAATCAGTGCTGTGCCTCGATTATTATTATTTTTTGTATTTAAGAGTAAAAAAGAAATAAACTATATTGAATAATTTACTCGCAAAAATTTTAGCTAAATTATACCATATTGCACCATGTTTCATGTTATGACTTATATGATGTTAAATAGCTTAGATATAATAATTAGTAGTAGTAGTATTAAGAAATCATTTAATGTGATACAGTAAATTAAAAACAAATTAAGTTTTTATGAATCAGCAATGAACCACCTCCATAATATCTAGTTACAGACATGAAGAGAACACAGAATTTTTTCTACAGAATGACAAAGGCCATCATTTTTCTTCGGTTTTCATTTTTAGTCTTAAAATTGTTTTACCTGCTCTCTTTCGTTGTTTAAATATTCCCTACTAGATACTTTGTTCCCGATGCAGGGAATGCAGGGAAACAGTGGCTCACACAAGGGAGGGGTCCAGGGTTGTCTGGACTCCTCCCAAAAAAGTTAAACTTTGTTTCATTATTTATTATCAATCAGCATGTAATTTTTGACAGTTGGATATGTTACGAGACTTACCAAATTCTTATTTTTATCAGTTAAGATAAATAAATAAAAACATAATTCAGAATCATGCAGTTGTATTGAATCGTGGAAGAGTCTATAAAAGGTATCGCAATAAAAAATTTATGTTCCACATTTCTTTCAGGTGGTTTTCAGAACTGATCCTTGGCCGCCAGCCACCCACGTGCAAATTAAAATAGACTGTCTCTTTTCTTTTTTAAACAAACCTAATGCTTTAAATTTTTCTTTTTCGATGCCCTTAAATTTGGCTGCCCACATGCTGTGCACTATCTTGCTCCCATTAGGATCTGATGTCACAGCTTTATGTGCTGGCTCCTTCAAAGCAAAATATTTCTTGAACCACTACAGGGAAGTAACAGAAGTCTAGACAGGAAATCTTAAACATGTACCCCCCCCCCTAAATATGCCATTGCCTGAACTTGTGCAAAGGCTTTAGTAAAAATTTGAAAGTAAAATCTACATAAATATGTAATTAACTGAGGAAATTTTGATTGATCAATATTATTTATAAGTCTACATTTATTTGCATTCACAATAGAAAGTAAGCCAGTAATGTATTAATTGTTACACAGGGTGTCTACCGCTCCGGAAAATCCAGAAAGTCTGGAAAAAGCCAGGAAATTGGAAAATGGGTCTGGAAAGTCTGGAAAAAACCAGGAAATTGGATAATGGGTCCAGAAAGTTCACCAAAAGAATTTTTCTTTTCTTTTACCTTTTCTCTCTAATTGTCAGACTGGAAACCGAAAGCAACTGCAATGCATTTTTTGGACCGCGAAAGCATCAAGCAATGTGTTTCTATAAGAGGGGAAAATGGGGGGCTCATCAATCGTGAAGGGAGGGTAAAAGACAAATTAGCTTACTTGGTAACTTATCTTAGGACCGTATTTCCAAGAACAGTTAGTTAATTCTATCAGAAAGTGTAACTACTTCTGTTTCTCAATTGATGAAAGCTTAATCCTGTATACTTCAGTTAAAATTGATTTCAAGAAATTGCACAAAATATGCAAACATAAAGACAAGGGAGGGGCATTGTGCAATTTCCTTAAGTAAAATGCATTGGTCAGGAATTTTTTTCACGGGACCTCCCAAAAGTCAGGAAATTGACTTTCGGAAATTTCGTAGACACCCTGTTACAGGGGTAATCAGTGCTGTGCCTCGATTATTATTATTTTTTGTATTTAAGAGTAAAAAAGAAATAAACTATATTGAATAATTTACTCGCAAAAATTTTAGCTAAATTATACCATATTGCACCATGTTTCATGTTATGACTTATATGATGTTAAATAGCTTAGATATAATAATTAGTAGTAGTAGTATTAAGAAATCATTTAATGTGATACAGTAAATTAAAAACAAATTAAGTTTTTATGAATCAGCAATGAACCACCTCCATAATATCTAGTTACAGACATGAAGAGAACACAGAATTTTTTCTACAGAATGACAAAGGCCATCATTTTTCTTCGGTTTTCATTTTTAGTCTTAAAATTGTTTTACCTGCTCTCTTTCGTTGTTTAAATATTCCCTACTAGATACTTTGTTCCCGATGCAGGGAATGCAGGGAAACAGTGGCTCACACAAGGGAGGGGTCCAGGGTTGTCTGGACTCCTCCCAAAAAAGTTAAACTTTGTTTCATTATTTATTATCAATCAGCATGTAATTTTTGACAGTTGGATATGTTACGAGACTTACCAAATTCTTATTTTTATCAGTTAAGATAAATAAATAAAAACATAATTCAGAATCATGCAGTTGTATTGAATCGTGGAAGAGTCTATAAAAGGTATCGCAATAAAAAATTTATGTTCCACATTTCTTTCAGGTGGTTTTCAGAACTGATCCTTGGCCGCCAGCCACCCACGTGCAAATTAAAATAGACTGTCTCTTTTCTTTTTTAAACAAACCTAATGCTTTAAATTTTTCTTTTTCGATGCCCTTAAATTTGGCTGCCCACATGCTGTGCACTATCTTGCTCCCATTAGGATCTGATGTCACAGCTTTATGTGCTGGCTCCTTCAAAGCAAAATATTTCTTGAACCACTACAGGGAAGTAACAGAAGTCTAGACAGGAAATCTTAAACATGTACCCCCCCCCCCTAAATATGCCATTGCCTGAACTTGTTGCATAGTGAAAGTAACTATATTTTTGCCCTTTATCAAGACACTGAAAGTGTTATAATGAAAAGAAATGATGAAAAAAGTGATTTGAATCGGGCAACTTTGATTGAGGCTAATGGGAAATTTTCCAAATTTTGAGTTGCCATCTATCATAATTCTCTCCTCCCAATCAGATGTTCTCAATACGCCTCTTAATTACATAAGTTTGCTCCACTGAAATTGTAATAGGTTAATTTTTTTTTTTTTTCACCAATAGACTGGTTTTAGTAAAAAGTAATTTACTTCCATTAGTGTGAAAAGGATTCTTGCATTAACGATGTAAAATTATACATCGCTAACACTAGTAGTAACTTTCAATTTTTACATTGTCATCAAATGCATCTGAACATAATATTTTTTCTTTCCTCAGCTTAGAAGTTTTTGTGCTTGATAAATATGTTAAATTATTTTCAGAATCATCTGTTTAAATTAAAGATAAAAATTTTAAGTAAATCATGAATACTAAGAAAATAACAGTGACATTGTTGGTACAAAAATTGTTGCCCAACACAAAGGTGCCCCATTTCTCAACTGGCAATCCCATTTCCCAACTAATATACTGTTTTATTTTGCTTTATGAAGGGAAGAAAAATTAAACTTTTTTTTCCCTTTCTTTCTAAGCAGTGCTTACTAGCTAGAATGAAAGACTGTCAGAAGCTTTCTTTAAACTGGAACAAAGTCATCAGTTATTCAATTAGCTCTCTCTCATTTGAATTAGCGTTAATATAGTCAGTGACTATAACATTCTGGACCATTAGCTTAGACTGAGGAAATGTTAGTTGAATTACATGGATTGAAGTTAATGACTAAAGATTTTTGTTGTTTTGCAAGTCTGTTAAGATGTGTAAAACATTGCATATTAAAAAATAAATTTATGTTGATGAATCATTTTATGTAGATTTCTCCAAAATTTATTTCTTTATGTAATACAGAAATGGAAAATGTAAGCTATGCAATTGAAGTTACTTGAGTTTTATTTTTATTGAATATATTGCTCTGTTTTGGTTCTATGCAGAGAATAAAAGAACAGCAAGTTCTTAAATTTGTTGCTCCATAATAGTTTTTCTCTGGGTGATTGTTGAGTTTGCCCATTTCATAGTGCCCACTTAATGGTAATTTTTATCTTCCTTGAATTTCATATTATATAAGGGAACTGTTTACCATCAAAAAGTCTGACAATTCGTCAAAGATTTCTCAAGAGTTTGATCCTCTGTACTATACAGTTACATATACAGGACACTCCCTCTAATCCGCACATGTTGGGACCAAGTGAGGTGCGGTTTATAGAATTTTCCAGATTATAGGTCATTTGGTTAACACGGGAAAAAAATGTGTATTATTTTACTAAAAAACATTGGCAATAGTACATGTATAATTAGATAGAACTGAAAACAACCTGGCCGTAAAAGTCATTTTGTAACAATATATGAAAAATAATATAAAACTTTTTTTTTTTTTTTCAATTTAAAAGGCTATATGTTTTAGTTATTTAATAACATTCGAAATTGGACTTGACAATTTTGTCTAGCAACTTATTAATAGATATTCATTTGTGCTTGGAGACACTAGTTTATTTATTTATGGGTGTTTACTAAAATTATTTAATTGTATTTACTAGTTTGTTTTTGCCTATAACAGATATTTCTATAGAGTATGCAAAATTATACTGAATGAAAATCTAATCCCATGCCTTTCCATGTATTAGTAAAAATAGTGAATTTCCACAAACAATTATTCTAGTCATTAATATAAGTAGGCTAATATTTCAGTGGACCACATTTTTTGGTCCGTTTGTTTTCACAAAAGTGTAAGTTTCATCAGTCTTTCGGAGACCGTGTAAAAAAACTGAAATGTAAAATGATTTGTTTACATGTAAAATGTATGGTGGATTATAGGCATTTGCAGATTATAGGGTTGCGGATTAGAGGGAGTGTGCTGTAGATGAATTTTAAGAAAAATATCTTGCTTATAGATTAGATTTTATGATTGACTAGCCGCCTTCGGCAACCAATTGGTTCACCATCTTAATAAATCTTGTTTGGAGAGAATCCTGTTTCTCACCAGCTTCCATGGCACTGAAATCTCTCAAATTCTGAATGGAATTTAAAATTAGGATGGTTACAAACAGGGGCGGCCAAGTGGCACCCCCTGCTGACGTAAAAAAGACACCATCTTTTATGCTCTACTTAGTTTTTGAGTTCGAAATGACGCCCTGATGCAATGCTTACCGTGTTGGGCCACCCCGTAGTTACAAAAATAAGATGATTTAATGATAAAAAGGTACAAATCATTTTCATCCTATATTAATTCTGAAGAGCTTCTAGATATATTGGCCCCTATCAAAAAATGGAATGGAAAAAAAGTGCTAATATTAAAAGTGTATTATAATCCATGTGTCTTACCTATTTTCTTTCCTTATTCCATTAAGTTGGAAAGTGTATCATTATTCATGAGTGTGATTAAACAAAATTAATGCACAATTCAAACTGAATGAAAGTTTCAAAAACGTTCATTCGTTTGAACTTTCTTTTTCTCTTCAAAAACTTTCATTCGTTTGTTTGTTTCTTTGTGTAACATGTATTTCGAATTTGTGTGCTTGGCCCGAAGCCTGCTTATAAATCCACATCAGAAGGAAAAACTTATTCAGGTGTATTCCTTATCCAGGCATAGCATACGATAAAATGATTTTATTTATTAAAAACTGCATATTCTATAAGTTTGCACCATCTGTCGACTGCTCTGTAAAATAAAAACTCAATTGCAATTTTTTTTTTTTTTTTTTGGATAAAAGATAGTTTTTAGTATATTATAGGAACAGTGTTTTTTTTGCACGATAAAAAGTAGCTTATATGTTAATCCAAGACTTCAACTGTCTTTATTCCAAATTTCATCCAAATCCGTCAAACCGTTTCAGCGTGAAAGAGTAATAAACATACATACAAACATTGACATTTATAACATTAGTAGGATTATGATTAATCAACTACTACATTTATGTTATTCTATAATGCAAAAGCAGATTTTAAATACTTCATTGTAATGATAAAAAGGTAAAATAATGATAGTCCGATATAGTACATGAAGATAGCACGTAGGTTAAGAATAATCATTGGATATGCTTTTCTAAGATACAATTAAAGAAAAATCATGTTTAAATAAACTTAATAGAACTGATTGAACTTTCCAAAACAAAGACAATAATCTTAGATAATATTGAAAATGTAGAATTCTGATATAAGCACAAATGAAAATATATAGTGGACAACTATTACTTTTAAGCCCTGCATACAAGTAAAGAAAATAGGCACAAACTCTAAAGCTGGTAAATGAATGATAAAATAATTTCATTTCTCATTTGTTAAAATGAACAATTGTATTCATATGTTGTATTTTTTTTAATGATAGGTGGTTTTCCCAGTGAATTGGATATTGAAGATGAAACTTTAGGCTATTTTTACACTTCATTCATTGGATGTATGAAAGATTTTAGTGTTTCTGGAAAAAGCATAAACATAATGGACATTAAAGAAGGGAGAAATCTTGAGTCCTGTACAGAAGAGTAAATAAAACTGATATTCAAACTTTTTCAATTATAGAGCAATTAAAAACAAGTGGCATGCTCTTGTGCAAGATGTTGATTTTTTTCTCTTCCATTTAAATACATACTGAAGCTATGTTTTGTTATTTTTATTAAATAACTCTTTCATTAATAAAACAATTTTTTGAAATGTTTTGTTCTTCTTTTATCAACTATTATTAGTTCGCCTTTTAAAACCTACATCTTTTTAAAATGATTGTTTACACAGAGAAGAAAGAAAGAAAAAATGTTTCTACAAAGATTTTAGAAATTATTTTGGGTAATTCCAGTTTAAAAAGTACTATCTGTTAATAGGATAAAACATTTTTTTCCAGTTAACACATCGCCAGAATATTTATGCAGTACAGATTTCAGATAAGTTTGACTTTACATTTTTAAAACTTATTTACACTGGACGTTTTCTTAACCATGCCTTTATTATTATTTTTTTAATAAATAAATATATTACAGAAATAATGATTTTCATTCTTGACCGTGTAAAAAATGTATCATAAGCAAATTTTTTTAATACACACTCACCCCTCACCTGTTTTAAAATATTCCATTATAAATAAAAGGATATTTTGGTCCCCTTTGATACTTAAAAGCAGAGTTTGTTTTAATTTTTATTGAATGTAGAGCATGCTATTGGCACTAAAGAAAGACTGATTTTTTTTTTTTTTTTTTTTTTTTTTACCTTATTATTCAAGATGATGATGTGATCTTCCTTTATATGGATAGGTATTTAAAAAAGAAAACAATATCATATTAAAAACCACCAGCTCACATTAATTATGAGAATTAATAGGTCTTTTGAACTTACATTTGTAAATTTAGAATCTTTTGAAAGCCTAATGATGTAAAAGTTAGCACATTATCCATGCCACAGGTCCATTGTTCGATTCCTAGACAAGATTTCTTTCATCCCTTGAGTGAGATGATAAGTAAGGACCAAGCTTACTTTTGAGCTAAATATGGGAGGCTTCATGTTAGGATGACCACCTGGCCAATGCATATGCTTCCACAGCCAGGAACCCATGCTCGCAAAGACATGTTTTGTGCAGTACAGACCTTGGCCCCACACAGGCTGTTGCACCAGTGTATAGTTTAATTAGTTAGAATTATACTGGAATTTATTAGAATTTTTTTTGGTTGCCCCACATACTTTGATTATCCCAAAATAAAATTTTTGTCTATAAAATTTTTCTTTACAATTTTTTTAAAAATTGGCGGCCATTACAGTGAAAATAAAACATGCTACCAAAAACTGTCACACTTATTGCATATGCAGAGTACAGAAATCTGCTTGAAATTGATAAAGCTCGGGGTGTTTTTACGAATTTTTGAATAATGGATGAAGTTTTACAGTTTCGAGTGTGACAGTGGAGAACATCCCACAGTCTGAAATCCCTCTAGAACTGATGTTCAACATTGCCGAAGAAATGCTTGAAGATAAAGAAAGCAATGCATTCGATTATTATTTTATGATAGCGGTACAAAAACTGATTGAAAATCATCCACGTAGGAAACAAGAGATATATGAAAACTTATATAAATATCTGCACAAGAATATGAAATCTGCATAATGGATACTGCAACTCTGTTGTCTTGTCTGCAGCAATGCAGGAATAAAAAAAACTGGAGGCATGTATGCATCTGGTTCTTTGCCAAAGTATACAAATAAATCAACCACATTTATTAGTAATCTCAATCCGAGGAGTTGAGAGGTTCACACTGGGTCTGTATCTACTTGAACAGAGTTTACAAAATGGCATTTTACATGGACTCCTACGGAATTACTCCACATAATAAATACGTACTGAATTTTTTAAAAAAACAATTCAAATGTTAGATTGTTCAATAAAATTTGCTTTCTGGATTATTATATTTCTATATGCAGCTATTTTTGTTCTTATACAGTTAACACCGGGTATAGTAATCCTCTGGGGACAATCAAATTTTGTCCATTGTATCCAAAGTTCACTAAAACCGAAGTGTCCCCGTGTCGGTCTGTCTTGTTTTCATGGATTATGGGGGTTTAGGCACTTCTGCTTTACAGATTTTTTACCATCACCAAATCTAGATTAGATCAATAGCAGCAGTACCTGCCAAGGGTGATAATTTCTACCACTAACTCACGGAGAGTTCATTTCTGCCTCATTCAGGAGGCGATAGATGGCAGCACTACCGATTGTTAGTAGCAGGGATTCTTAATTT
This sequence comes from Cheiracanthium punctorium, assembly GCA_038373885.1. Classification (NCBI taxonomy): domain Eukaryota; kingdom Metazoa; phylum Arthropoda; class Arachnida; order Araneae; family Cheiracanthiidae; genus Cheiracanthium; species Cheiracanthium punctorium. The sequence continues at coordinate 140,737 of JAWZYV010012413.1, forward strand.
TGAAGTAAATACCAAGCAGATTACCCCCAAGGTTTAGTTTTGCCACCCCCCAAGAGGTATTGTTTGGTATGGGAAGTTGGAGGACATTGCGAACTAGCCATATTTAACATGCTCAGTCACTATTAGCGAGCACGGCAGTCTTTGGTTAGTGCCAGGATCAAACTTGCAACCTTTCGGCCATGAGATCGACACCTCTCCCAACTGGGCTACTGCATCCCCAAGTGTCCCGATCAACAGAGAAGCTTAATAAACTAAAAAATATTATTTCATGGCCGTACTGAATATTCATTAAGTAAATCAAACATAATCGAATTTATGATTATAGAAAATATTTATTAAGTCAAACATAATCCCATTTGTGGAAATACTATACATCCGTTGAAAAAATATTTATAGATATTTGCATTATGTTAATTAAGCATGAAATGGTTTGTTATGCACTGCTACTTAGTGTAGTCATCTTTAATTAATATTTTTTCTTTTCCCAGCTTCTGTGCAATTTCCCGTCCCAATTTAGCATTTCTGAACATTCTAAAAACCTTACAGTCTTTATGCTCTCCATTGCTTCTTTAGCAGTTGGAACCCACTCTTCTGTGCCATCATCTTCATCTGGTTGGGGACCATGCCCCCAAAAAAATCTTGTCATAAGATTTTCTAGAGGAATTGTGTTACTGAATAAAACTGTATATTTTGACTTATTAATTGCAATAAGAAACTGAGTTAGTACAGCCTGTGCATTATAACTAAAGTTTTTTTTTTTATTTTATTAGCACCACTGTTCTGCGGCTGTTAATTTAAAAAATAATATGACCAATTTGAGTGCATCATAAAATTTTATTGAATAAAGTTATTTAGACGAATTTTTCAATGCGGTTTCCCTTAGCATAATACACTTTACGTAAATGTTTAGAAAAGAACTTTTTCAAAGATTTTTGAGGCTATTTTTCAAACTTCCACTTAACTTCGATTGCTTTTTTAAGCCCTTGAAGTGTTCTTACTTTACATCTATTTGATTGTTTTTTAAAGTATCCAAATAAAAAATAATAGCAAGGACCACAGTCAGGGGATGATGGAAGCCATTTCTCAGGAGGAAGAAAATTTATTTTATCTCTCAGCCATTTTATAGCTGATTTTGCAGTAGGACTTGGCACAGAATCTTGGTGAAAAACAAAGTTCCCTTGAGGGTAAAGGCATTTACTTTCTGTTGAAATTTTGAGAACACTTAAAAGTTCTTAGCTGAGTTTCAAAAGCAGTGAGAGCTTAATGAGTTCTTGTTAAATGGAATTCAGGGTTTGCCAGATAGAAAAGATGACAAAAGCTTTTTACCTTTAATACTTCTTCTTATTGTTGAACGATGATGTATGAAAACTTTACAGATGAAGATGAATACACAGGTTTAAAGCAACAAAAAATAACATTATATGTGTCACCGGTCTATATCCACATGTCTACGGACAATTAACATCTTACATGGTGTCGACAGCATTGCCTTCACTCTTTTAAAAGATAAGACCAATAGTCCAGTCATTTGGTCCAAAAAAAGGGGTTTACCTGGAAAGTTTTCCGGGAGTTTTGAAAATGGGCAATTTTATAGATTTCGATGTGCTTTTTCCGAATTTCAACTTTGCCCCCTCGTATCTTTGCCGCTCGCGCCGCCATATTCGAAAAATGGTGTCCAAAAGCAGTTTTTTTGGCAATATCTCTTTTTCGTAAACTCAATAATTTTGGCGTACGAGCGCCGTAAAGTGTAGTTCAGTATGCGTTTTGCCCAAAAAATGTATTTCCACACCACCTTGTGAGGTAGAGTAAGCGGCACTTTTTTTTTTTTTTTTTTTTTTTTTTTCCCCCCGTGGTATCCCCAGTAGGTCTAATCCATGTGCATTTAACTCAGGGATGGGCAAACTACAGCCTGTGGGTCAAATCCGGAACGGCAGAAGGTTTTATCCTGCCCGCATATAGAATTTTGCAGGATGCGTTTTTGAGCGAGTTTGACAGACGACGTTTGGCTAAAAGACGACATTGTGTCCTTCTTCCATGAGAGACAGTGTTCTGCGGAGTGCAAAATGTAAGAAGATAGAATGGCTTTCGAACTTTGCATTTTTCACAGATCTTCTTTGTCATATCAGCAAATTGAATATCAAGATGCAAGGGAAAAATCAATTTATCGACAATATTTGGGCCCATCTCAAAGCTTTTAAACTAAAACCTAATCTGTTTGCTGGGTAGCTAGCTAAGAACGACTTGTCTCATTCCTCGAGGTTAAATTCAATACTCTCAATAAATGAAGAGAAGCTTAAGAATTATGAAGATGGCTTGAAAATACTGCATTTTGAGTTCGAATGCAGATTTCAATATTTCAGTGTCATTCAAACAGAATTGGATATTTTTACCATGCCTTTGAATATAAATTGTGAAGCAGTGAGGTCAGATTTGCAGCTTGAATCAATTGAGTTGCAATCTAATGATCATCTCAAGCAGTTGTTTCTAAATATGCCAAATTTACAGTTTTACAAATCGTTATCGTTTCCCAAATTTATTATCTCATGCTCAGAAAATCAGTGCTATGTTTGCTTCATCTTATATATGTGAACAAGTGTTTTCAACTATGAACCTTAGAAAGAATTCTTTCAGAAGTAGACTGGCAGATGAGCATTTAGCTTCGTTCCTTAGAATGAGTACATCTCACTTCGAACCTCAATTTAAGGAACTTTTAAAAATGAAATAGCAATTTCATTCATCTCATTAACATATTTAAATTGTAATACTTGAATATTGTTTTTAAAATTTTAGAAAAATTTATCTTGGCCCGCCAAACTTTTTTTTTTTTTCGAATTTTGGCCCGCGATCGAAAAAGTTTGTCCATTCCTGATTTTACTAATCCAAAATTTAGCGCATTCTCCTTCGCTTCTCTGTTCTTGATGGACCAGGTGCAGGGCCGATCCCAGAAGAAAATCTTGGGGGGGGGGGGCGAAGAGAGGTAAATTGCCGACTGAAAAAATAGATTTGCCGATTTAGTTTCCAAGTTGGACACCTCCCTATATTGGACAGTTTTCCGCGGAACAGAACATGCCAATAACATAGAAACAGCATAAATACCTCTTTAAGTTGTACAGAGGGAGCCGCAAAAGTTCGACTTTCAGAGGATTCACATTATTTACGCATTAATGATCAATCTGGTTTTTACATTAATAAAGTGAATTAGTACATGAATAAATTGCAGAGGTCATACATAAAAGGCGGAATTTTCCACAAAAAGACTATTATTATCACTTTACGAACAAAAATCCACATTTTTGTTGGGTAGGGATGGTTACATTCCTGACTCTTAAAAGTAATTAAATTTTCATAAAATATTCATAACTTTTAATTTAGTCATAAAATATTCTCTCAGGAATGAAGAAAATATTTGCCTATCCATATGCGACAAAACTATCTGTCCTAGCTTGGGTTGGCGGAAATGAGTTTGGGGGGACCCTCAATGGAGTCTTTACCTTTACTTAAAAAAAGGAAAGGAAGCCATACCGAGAGCACTGTTTATAAAACACTTTCCAACACTGTCTTATTTGCGTATATACTATTGCATACCTGCCAACTCTTCTGGATTTTGATGGTTTCTCCTGGTCTCCTGATTTTGCATTAAAATCTCCTGGTTTTCTTAAATTTTGAAGCTTTAATAATCGACACATTTATTCCCCAACATTTTTGAAAGATTACCGCTCTTTGGGTCTATTCATTCAATATGGACCAGTATACCATGGTATTTTGGTCCAATAATAAAGATTTGTGCTTATATTGATTACTCATTTGTGAAGGATTCTTGAAAATGTGAGAATCAGATGGCAAGTCGTTTAATTGTATCATTTTTTGAGAAAGTCCCAAAATTTTGCTACTTTTTTTTTGTCTAAAAAGAAATTTTGTAAAATTTCGAACATTTAAGGAAAAAAACTTAACGTAAAGACGTAAAGAAACGTTTTATTCATTTTATGTTAAATTTATTCATTTTATGTTAAAGTTTTATTCATTTTATGTTAAAAGAATTCTTCTATTTCTCTGAGCTCTTTTACAAATTCAATTTTTAGTATCACGACCTTATGTGTGATTGAAATTTCAAACATAAGTTGTTATAAAAAGCAAACTTTTCATTTTAAAAACCATAAATGTGTCGCACCATGTCAAATTATATTTTAAAAAAATTATATATAGAATAGATGGAGAAATTTAATGTGTGAAAAAATTTCGAAGAGTGTTTTGACTTAGATAAGTAATTAGGACTTTAAGATTATGATACCACATAAATCTACTGGATTTTCTTAGTTAGATGTTGGCAGGAATGCTATTGCATGACGAACAGTTAACTGTTCGCTCCCAACGTAGCTAAAGACGCGACAGTAGAGATTCCTCCCTTCTGTGTCCATCGTTGCTCCGCGGCGTGAGTCTTAGAATGTTTGTGCTCTGGCGACAGCGTTGCACAAGCGCATGACTGGGCCATGCCAGGGCATTCAAAGACCCATGCCGAGAAGCTACGATTTATACAGGAGGGAGGAATTTCTGCCATTGCGTCTTAGCAACGACGGTAGTGAACAGGTTAAAGCCAACAAGAAACTAAAATATTGTGATTGATGAGTATTTTGTGAGCCCTGTAGAGGTATCAACTCTACGTCCACCCATGCCGATGGACAGAATGCTCTCATAAACCTCAATAATAAATACCAATTTTGTTTTGCTTGAAATGATGAACGCTTCTAAAATGCACTCTAAACATTCTCTGCCCATTAGCTGCAATGCATTAGAATTATTTTGTGTGCTCCTGTAAAAGAACTATAAATGGTACCTACATCCTTTTTAATAGGGTACATGGTATGCTAATTTTCATTATTATATAAAAGTTCGATCGATGCATATTTACAGAAGTTAGAGCACGGGCAGGCAGACAGACGAAAGCATAAACATTTCAAGTTCTTTGGAAAGTGTTAAAAAATAGACACTTAAAAAGAATGTGAGGCTTGAAGGGAGGGGAAAAACACTGGAATAAGGAAAGTAATTCTAGCTTGAAAAGTTAATTTTTGCTTTAATTTAAGATAAAATGGAAAATTAAGCATATATTAATTTTGAAGCTCCTAAAAGGTCGCGACCCCCAGTATTTGCTCTGCCATCTCTTCCTATTTTAACGGTGTGATCTATATTCTTGTATTTTATCTCTTATTATAACTTACCCATCATTTTTCTAAAATTAAATTAAATTACAAAAAAAAAAAAAAAATTGCGGTTATTTCTATATGCATAATATGAAAGTAAATCATAATAAAAAGTAGTACAAATATAATCTAGATATATAGTTACCGGATCGGCAATGATCTTTTTCTTGGAGAAGGGATTTGACGGGCTCCAATAGTTTGTATGGAAATTCTCTTTCCATTATGACCGTTATTTTGCTTCTTCTTTTAGTCAATATCAAAATAACTACATATCACATTTTGTGCACTGCACTTTTTATCGTTTTCTTTTGTTTACAACTAGTTTCGTGTTTTTGTTTACAACTGGTTTCAGTCTTCAGTCTTAAATGAACACTGCAGCAAACTTTTACTTCATTTTGTTAAATGCTAGAAAATTTTTTTATTTATTCATTTTTACCAAATTGATGTATTAATTATATCTTAAAGCTAAAAATGGTTTTCTTCTAATCAAGGTATGCTAAGGCTCCTCCAAGTATATGTTTGATCGACTTTGGCTCGGTTACTGTCCAGTTAACTGAGCTAACAGGAATAAGGGACACATTATTTTCTACTGTACAAGCGAATTTCTTTTTCCTATGCATTTCACAAAGAAGCAAAGAAAATACATCTATTTCCCAGAAAAGACAGAGCTGGACTAAAGGGTGGCGACAGCCTCAGGCCTGTTACAACCTCATCAGTGGCGTAGCAAGGCGGGGCGGTCCGCCCCGGCTGTCACCCTCAAAGGGGTGACACCTGATGGCTTGTGCAGCAAAAATCCCAAAAATATCGCATGTATGGGGGCAAAAATGCTCGTATGGGGGGTAACACCACTTATATCCGCCCCAAGTATCACCCACCGTAGCTACGCCACTGGGCCTCATTGCACTACTTACAGGTATGGAAAATCAAAAAATCAGTTTTGGAGCAGTCTTGGAGCAGGAAAATCTCAGTTTTGGAGCAGTCTTGGAGCAGAAAAATCTCACTTTTGGAGCAGAAAAATCTCACTTTTGGAGCAGCTTCGAGCACAAAAATCTCACTTTTGGAGCAGTCCAAATGCATAATTATAGCAAGAAAATGTAGATTTGTAGCAGTTAATTTCAATTAAAAGGCTGTTTAAAGCTTGTGTGTGATTAATAGAAGTGTAATAAACAGTAAAAAGGGAGGGAATTGTAGTAAACTTAAGAAAGAAAAACAAAAAACAATTTTCTAAGTTAGAAACCATTTATTACTAGATATGAGAAAAAGAAAAAAAAAAAAAAAGACTTGGTTTAAATTAATCAAATCTAAGTGCATTTTTTCTTTGTAGTTGAGACAATTGATAATTGTAGATGTCTATTTTTCTCTAATTCTTTTAAGTATTTCGACATGTTATCTTTAGATTCTTTTAAAAGAACTTGACCACTTTCTATTATAGATATGTCTTTTTTTTGTAAACCATCTGAAATCATTTGGTTGGCTCGATCCAGCATATTTTGTGATGCTGAAATGCGTTTGTCAAGTTCATCTGCTTCTTTTTTCAGATTTGTAGCTGAATCATCTTGCTGTTCTTGATCCAATTTTCTTTTCTGACCTATTACTTTGAGAGTTTTTAAACGTTCTCTATATTGTGAGCCAGCATTCTTGACTGATTTTAGCAGATCAGTGTTTATTTTCAAATTTTCAACATTACCACCAAGTCTTTTTATATGACTTTTCATGTGACGTATACCATTGATGCTTTCAATTTTTAACAAAGAACGCCCTTCTAATATATTTTTATTATAGCTGAAGCCACGCTCACACTCTGCATTGCCATGTGCTAGTGATAATAATGCTTTCACAAGCGTTGGTAATCTTTTAAATCTCAATTTGCCTACTTGATCTTTAATTTCAAATATTTTCTGCCAATAATGGTCTATCCTCATATACGATGTGACAGTCTGATTTCCTACTTCTACTGAATCATTCTCAGAATCAGTTAACACACTGCTATTATCACTCGTTTTTTCAAAATTAAAGTCCAATTCCATAGTTTGTAGCAAAAGCCATTCATCAACAAGTGATGAGACATCAGAGCTTTCTATTACTTGAGGAAGTTCTGCAGCAAGCATCCTTAAAACCTGGGATGATCTTTCTGCCAATCTATATAAAGGGTGCAACAATTTTAAATTTTCTAAGAATTTATTATTCAGGGGAAGAGATTTTAAAAGACTTTGAGCACAAGCTATATAAAAGGATCTTGCAGCTTTATGAAATGTTGCATGGCTTTGTTGTTTGCAGCTGTCAACTAATTCCTTTTGAGTATCCAGACCTATTTCAGGTGTCTTTAACCATAAACTTCCATCTGAGACATCAAGAGATTGCAGTTCAAAACCAGTCTTGTTTATGAAAGCTTCTGGTTTAATGAAACGTCCCAATAATTTTTTTGTAAGTGTAACAAATTCATCATACAATATGTGCACAAGGGGCTCTTCTCTTTGAAATAATAACAAAAATCCACTGAAGAGCTCTCCAACATTTTTTATAAAGAGGGCCTTGGGCAAAATAGTTTTATCCAATAAAGTTTTTTTTATTCTTTTTAATCTTGCACTTTCCTTCCTTGATGTTAAGTCTTTTTGAAAGTACACTTTCAATGCAGGGTATTGCTCTAAAAATCTCAAAACAGCCGAATGAAGTGTTAGCCATCTGCTACTAACGTGGCGAATAAAAACGTGCTCAGGGAGCCCTAGAGATGCTTGTTCTTCTTTAAAATCACTAGACTGCACTGGTGATCGTTTGAAAAAATAGTACAAATCTATCAATAAAAGTTCAAATTCAGCATCAAAGGCTTCTATACCAAGGCCAAATGCATTATGAACCTTATGCAATGAGCACTCTCCAATATTAACAATGTTCTGATTTAAGTTACAAAGTTTTGCTTTTAAACTTTTCATTACGTTAGGGCCATCACTAAAGAATGACAGCAAGTGGCTTTTGGGTAAGTCAGCTAAGGCTGACTCAATAGCATCATACATATCACAAGATTTGGCATGTCCCAAGAAAAAGGACTCTAAATGGTGGACAACAATTTCCTTATCTTGATTACTAAAATAACGAATTAATACATCAAACTGATTTATGCGTTTTTCCGGAATTGGTGTCTCATCCACTTGAACAGTGTAGAATGCTTTGCTATTAATAATGTCATTTATAAGTTCTCTTTTTAAATGAGGTCCAACTCCATCAGAAATTGTATATGAAATTTTTTTTCGATTCATATTAAAATCTCCAGCTATCTTTGAGTCAGAGAACATCTTGGGGAAAATTTTGGTCATTGTATCGCCATAATTATATGCAATATCACACATGGCAACCGAGAAGGCAAAATAGGTTTCAGCTGCCAAAACCTTATCCCAATGAGACATTATAGCTGATGCTGTTCCAGTATTTTCAAATAATCTGGATTGCTTAGGCTTTAATATGCCTTCACAGTCCCTCAGCTTCTCACATATTTCTTTGTGCTTTTTTGAAGAAGCATGGCGTTTTACTGCTGAAATGCCATGCTGAGCACAGTTGATGACAGTGTTACACACTAAGCATACAGCCTCTTGAGGTTTCTTGCCTGCTTGGCACCACACAGAAATATGATCTCCATTACAATCCTTTTCTTTCAACACATCAGGATTAAAACGACTGGAGCGTGCCGAAAGTAAATAAATGAATGTAATTAACAACATGTATGTAATATTTGTTTAAAGTTAATGTAATTTTATAGAATAGAAATTACAAACTTAATTTCTGCTATAGACATAAATTACGGCTATGAGAATTACAGGTCTGATCTAGTTATTCACATTTTAAAAAGTATCCTGCACTAAGTATTAATAAGTATTTTACAAAGTATCCCAACTTTTCTCTTTCCCTGGTTTGTCACTGACCGCATTTGCCTGGGTGTCGTGTTGGGAGCGTACATTTTTGTGATTTTGAAAAAGATAGTTTAGTTTGGAAATGAAAAACAACTCCGAGAAGAAGTCATCCATTTTTGGGCACCCACTCGGTTCCCGTTTTAGTCAGTGGACAAAATATAAAGGCTTTTTGAAGCCATTTCAGTATTTTTTTAAGGCTATAATAATAATAAAAAGGAATAATAATATAAGGAATATATAATAATAATATAATATAATAAAATAATATAAGGAATAATTATCAAACTGCCAAACTAATTAATACTTTTAATAAATAAATTTAAATATTTTTAATAAATAATTAATTCTTTTAATTAATATTTTTCTTTTAATTTATAATTAAAAATTTTTTTAAATAATTTTAAACTATTTTATAAATATTTCATTTTGAGTTCAACATTGTAAATCAAAAGGATAAATCATACTATTTTTTAATAATTAATTAACCTTTTCTATTTTTATTTATTTATTTTGGAAATCGGCCAAAAAAACTGTTCTTTAAATGAAAACAAAATGTAGCCACATTTTACTTTATATGATTTATATTGCATCTTACTTGTAGTAATAATCACACACCTACAAGTTTGTGGGACAAAATGGCCGCTACAAATTCGGAGTTGCATTTTATCGGAGCGCTTTTCTTTCCCATTGTTACTGCCAGATGTACGCTCCTAACACGTAACCATTCGCCCGTATAGCGGCTTTCGGCCGCGTCTTCCTACTCCCGCGAAGTGGTGAATTGGCAGGAGTGGACCGAGACATCGGCCGGTCGGGCCAAGGGCGGGGCGGAGGGGGCGACCGCCCCGCTCCCCGAGAAAAAAGAAATTAATGTCAAAGATCCTATCTTACTTCCATAAAATTGATGTATATGTCAATCTTTTAACTACCCCCCCCCCGACAAACTTGCATTAATGCGCCACTGGGTCGGGCTAACGTCGGATAGGCCGGTAGTCTTTAGGGCAGTAGAGACCAGTGCATTGGGGAGGACGAATTTTCATTTAATTCACCATAATCATAACAATATCAAACACTTGGCTTGGGACTTCCATCTCCCACGTTGGGGAGAAAAAACGTGAGCTAAAAATAGATTTCACTCTCCTGTTAACAACGTGCAAAATAGCAGCGGAAACAGGGTTGCCAGGTCGCCAAACCAAATAGCCGGACAGACCAGCCAGTTTGGCCGGACATTTGGGTAAAAAGGTCGGTCAGCCTACAATATTGAGGATTTTGTCTCAGTATTAATAGGTACGACAAAAAAATTGTATGTAAAATCAAGCTTTTTTTATTATTACCATGAATCTTGTTAAATTCTAATGGCATATAAATAACATCGAATGCCAAATCAGTTCAAGTAAGTACTTTATTACTCATCAGCCAAAGTCACCAGTAAAAAGCCTAACAAAAGCCGGACACCGTTCAGTTTGGCCGGACACGCAATCAAAAAGCCTAACTATGTCCGGCTTTATCCGGACGCCTGGCAACGCTAAGCGGAAAGAAATTTACGCCCAAGCAGATTTTTTTTTTTTTTTTTCACATTTTACAGGCAAAATTAATTGCATTACTAATATATGCTAAAAATCGAAATTGGAAGAGGGGGGGGGGTTAATATAATATATAATACATTGATTAAATTAGCTTCAAAGGATAGTTTGTATCAAATTAAAATTAATTGCAGTCAAAAGAGCACTGCTGCAGAGTGAAGAATGCAAGATTGCGTTATCAGTTCTTTCCCAGATCATTGATATGTATGAGTTTTAAAAAACATGCAATCTTTCAGAAGTTGCGAAATCACGTTAAACACGTGGCTTTCGGCTCCTACCAGACGCATTCCGTTGTTTCCCTCTAAGGAAAGAGCGAAATGCGATCATATTAAATTATAAAATTAATAGATGTTAAATTAGTATCTGAAAATATTATTTAAGCATTTTAACAAGAAGAAAGAAACACATACGCACCTTTCGGGGGCATTTCGCATACGGCACGGGCTTTCACTTGTGCTTCTATAAAAACCAAACACTGATGGGCTCTTCTCACAGCTCGACGACATGAAAGCGAATTCCAATCTCGGAAGTCATGTGATCACATTTTGGCATGGATAGTGGGAGGGGCTCAGCCATGCAGCTACAGATAGAGTTAAGTTCCAATCTAAGTCCATGGGCTTAGCTCTCCCAACGGAATCGGGTGCAGCTGGTGGGTTTGCCGTAACTAACGATGACGGGGTTGCTTTCGTGCGCATCGTTGCCGACTTTTCGCAATTTCTTCCCAATTCTGACACTCTCCAACTTTCCATTATACTGCTTTTAAGAGTTTTTATTTTGAGGGAGGTGACAAAAATGTAAAACTCGTAGTTTTGGCGCAAAATTCGAAATTTTTGCAATTTTGTAGCAGGATGGCGCTTAATGTGGAAATTGGCGCAATTGGCGCAGATTTTCCATCCCTGTACTTATAACTAATTCATACAGAGTGGTAGTTCATAGTTAGTCTCAGCGCAATATACGAGACTGGATCATTCTCGTTCTCAGTATTTCTCCCATAGACATGTGCACAGAAGACTCTTAATTAGATTACTATGAACATGTGAGATGACTATTTGCTTTGGGAAAAATGCCGAGACAGGTGTCATGGGACGTATGTGCTGTCAATTGCAGAGAGCTGATTCTCCGACTTTCCCTTTTTTGTATCTAGCCACCCAGTGTGCAGAGTGCTCTTTATTCATTCCCTCTTCTTTCTTTTGACTGATGCAAATATGCAAGGAATTTCTCACTCTGTTGTATGTACTGGAAGTAGGACGTCAAAAGGACAAAAGTTAGGAAAAGTGCCGATTAAAAACTCTTGTAAATATTAGAATGAGGAGTTTTGGAAGTCCAGAATAGCAATTTTGCCGACTGCATTTTAAGTGGGGGGGTGTCTTACCCCCCCACTTAAAATGTTGGCCAAGCTTCAGCTAAAGTCAAGTAAAGTCAAGTAAAGTCAAGTAAGGAAGCCAAAGCTTCAGCTGTTAGGCTTTCTATATGTAGGAGGTGCTGATATAACGGAGCACTTTAATCCAGTCTTTCTGATCTCTTTCTGCATTTGCAAGAAATAACTTAACAAGCTTTCAGGAGATGGGGGCTTGAGTGTGGTGACAGGCATTAGCCCGTCCTTGTTTCTTTTCCAGCCCCATTGCTCTGCATTTTGTTCATTCCCATACCACTGTTGAACCTGATAATAGGTTCGGAGTGAATGTTGTCTTGTTGTTCCTTCTGTTGGTGGTAGCGACGCAATACTAAATTTACTTTTATATGCTGATATTGTGAAACATGCATATCTATAGTTATTTAAAGACATACTTTTCTTACTTTTCACATTACTGTCACTGTATAATTCAAGAAGGAAGCGTTCTCCAGCTTTAGCAATGCTCTCTGGATCAGCATTCGGATTTTTGAATACCTGGATAACCCCGTTTAAATCTGGATTTTTTTGGAGTACATCAATAAATTTCATTTTTCCTTGATTAAATAATGCTGATGTTGTATCACAGCTGCTGAAGGCATGCAAGAATAAAATATGATCTGCGGCTGGTTTATCTATGATACTTTTTGTTGAATATATTTGTTGCGAAATTTTTCCTTTTCCTGAGAATATATATGATTTAACGCGTAGATACACCCGACAAAAGAATAAGAAGATCTACATCTTCGCCAACAACTAATGGGGATACCACAAAAAAAAAAAGCCGCTTACTCTACCTTAGAAGGTGGTGTGGAAATGCGTTGTTTGGCCAAAACGCATACTGAACTACACTTTGCAGCGCTCGTACGCCAAAACTATTGATTTTACGAAAAAAAGGTAATTACATAAATTGTAGGAAATTTTCTCTAGTTTCCTTTTTTGTAATTGTTTTTTTTGTGAAATGAGTCGGAAAGGAGATATTGCCAAAAAACTGCTTTTGGACACCATTTTTCGAATATGGCGGCGCGAGCGGCAAAGATACGAGGGGGCAAAGTTGAAATTCGGAAAAAGCACATCGAAATCTATAAAATTGCCAATTTTCAAAACTCCCGGAAAACTTTCCAGGTAAAACTACCAAATGACTGGACTACAAGTTCCATCATCAATAGTGACAGGCAGAAACCATTTCAACAACATCGGCGACTGCTGCTGAAGCAGTAGCGTTTATAATTAATGCTGCAGGGCTTTTTATTATAATCTGGAAATTTGTGTTATCCAGGATTGGTTAAGTCCTGTCAATTTTGAATCTGAAAAATTCTATTGTATTTATTTACTGTACTTTTTTTAGTTAGAACGTATTATACTTATTTTAGGGTGATTTAAAAAAAAAAGCAAACAAAAAAACACCTGGGTGTCAATTATTCCCATAAATTAACGCTTTAAAACAAAAGTTATTTGAGCTGTTTTGATAGATTTAAAAGGCAGCCACATTTTCGATAAATTTACATACTGCATGTGGTTTTTCACCATGTAAGTAATTAATAGGATATTGATATCTGCTTTTTGCATGTTTTATAAATTTAAGAAATACATTATTTTATTAATTTAATTTCAGTTATGTCTAACATACACTAAAAGCATATAACTATTTCTGAAAAGGTTGTATTGTATTGTGTTATGGTAAACCTATACGACGAGTATTTCGTATTGCCTATGGAGGGGCAGTGCCTTGCGTGAATGACTTTTTTAGTGCTCCTGAAGCATATTTACGTTACATCATGAGAAAAACTGCCCAAAACTCCAAATTTTTAGATAATCAGCCATCTGGTAGACCATAACCCTGGACCTTTATACTTCAGTTATCTACCATCTTCAGTATCTTATAGCTCGGCTCGGGTGGGCACATCTTGTTTTAGATGCCATCTCCGGCCTTTAAATGTCTCATACAAAAGATAGTGCATGCATAAACTTAGATTAATTAATCAAATTTCTATTTGAAAAGTATTGAACAAAATTTTTAATCTGGTATTAAAAGGACTACAAAATAAAAATAAGAAAACCTAAGATTTGGAAAAAAATATTGGTCTTAAAATTAAAGTTCAATAATTACAATAAATTTTATTTATACATTGAAGAGTAAAAGAATTATTATTAAAAGTAGTTAGTATGTAAAACAACTATTATTATTTTTCCTTTGAATACTAAATAATAATTATTATTAATTATGTGAGCTTTCTGAAGAGAAAAAATATCTTTCATTGAAATATTATTTACATAATGAATTTTCCGCACTCCTATTTTTGGGACACCTTGTACATATATAAATATACAGTGAAAAACGTTTAACACTAAACCGAAGGGTCCAAAATATTTTTCCGTGTTAAAAGATTCATAAAAAGAAAGAACAAAACTCAACATATTTTCGATGTTCTTATATTTTATATCTATTTCCTGTTAAATAACAAGTAGGTTGCATTCATAGGGATGAAAAGCAATTACAAAAAATATTATTTTGGGGAGAAAAAATCAGTTATCTTTTACTGAAATTTATTTTTCAGAGCCCTATTCTCCACAAATTGTTCAAGATCGTCCATAGTTTTATTCATTTCTCCATTGGAATGTCATCTAAATAACTGCCTTCCGCTGTTTATCATTTTTCACACTTCTGAAGTAGAGGGGACGGGAACTGCATTGTTGAATCCGTTGTCAGATTCGTCGTCGGAATCAACAGAATCTTTTGGATTTTGAACAATATCCAAAATCTCTTTTTCTGTCATAATCGGTGCTGTAGTTACATCATTACCGCATTTTTTCCACCTATCTAGGGGAAGCGGGTAGAAGGCAGCGAAAGTTCAGGCATTTACTCCGCATTTGTGTGCATGTAAACAGGTGCTATGAGAACAACTAAAGTGCATTCCTACCAATCGCCGATTCTTTGATACAGATAAGAATTCTATTTATAAGGGGGAGAGGGAGAGACCTGATAGATGATGCTATTAATACTTCTAGGATGACAAAATGTAGAAAAACCATTTCCCAGAATTTAAATAAAATTTATTTTCCATAAAAACATTTTAGTGACTTGTCGCAAACATGCCACTGAAGATTAAAAACGAACTTTTTTTCGTGTTAAACGATTTTTGTTTCGTGTTAACCGATTTTTCATGTTAAGCATTTTCGTGTTAAACGCATTTCACTGTACATATATAGGATGATTCACTACCAGACTAACAAACTTGCGGGGGGTACAGAGACTGTTCAGAATCACATAGCAATACGGGGTTGGAAATGTCATCTTCATGTACCTGTACACGTTAGAAAAAGTATTCAAGTGATTGTAAATTTTCCGGCCATGGTTTTTCGAAAACTAATCCCTCTTACACCGATTGCACTTGATAAAAATAGTTATTTCAGAATCGCTTTTTTCATTACATTTATGAAATTGTCTGAGGAAAGCCCATTGCTTATGAAACTCGATTAAGAAATTAGACGCACACTTCAACACTTCTTCCAAAGTGAATATTAACAGGTACATGAAGACGATGTTTTCGACCCCACATTGCTCTGTGATTCTGAACCATCTCTGTGTTGGGGTTAGCAGAGTCTGGTACTTTCAAGTTTAACTTCCATTTAATTTTTACTGTAAATTTTGAATCAGAGGTATTGCATGGATCAAAATGAAGACATGTTCTTGAATGAAAAAAAAAAAAACAGTTTATTTATGAAGAACAAAAAGTTCATCCAGTCATAAGACAGAAATACAAGAAAAATTGTTTCAAAAATTACCAGCATGAGCAGTGTAGCCAGAAAGAGAAAAAAAACTTCTATTTTACTTGCACAGCTCACCATTTACTGGTCACTAAAAATGGCTTCTACCAGTCTCAAAAACAGGTCATCACAAGAGCTTCCACAAAAAAACATAACAAGGCCCAGCCTTTCATTTGCCTTTTTCAGGCCTACCACAACACATCTGCACTGGGTTCAGAACTGCACTGCTAGACAACCAAAACTAACACCTCCTTTTATACTACCCTGCCCATGCTTCACAAGCTCAAATTTGCATACTTTCCAAACCTGGAAAGAAAATTAAAGTCATTTCTGGTTTTATTTAGATGATGTGACACATCAAAGATGATGTCACAGCTTTCAGCCAATGGAATAATTTTATAAACATTTAGTTATTATTAAGTGGCAACTAATGGTTTGTTTACATCTACAGTATGTCAGATGGTGAAGCAAGTTATTTTAGTATGATAATTTAAGACTATTTTAACTTTATATAATGATTGGAAGTAACTTAGAAGTAGTTTATTTTTACTTTAAATACTACTGCCTTTAATGTAAATGCTGTTTTAAATAAGTTAAACATTTTACAAGACTATTTTAAAAGGTAAATGTTATTTTAGAGCTTTTGTGTATAAAAGAAAACAAGCATATGCATAATAAAATTAAGTCTGTTATATTACACAACATACCACAAAAGCATTGTTAGGACTTTGGTGAGGATGGTTGGAAAACTTATTGGGGGAAGGGAAACTTTAGATATTTTACTTTAAGGTTAAGGGAACAAGTTTTTAAAAAAATACTTAGACTTAATGAAAATAAAGTTTTAATATACTATAATTTAGCTAAACAGATAAAATATATTTAGTTTATTTTTACATATTCCAACAAATGCCCCCTTTTTCCAACTCATCCACAACCAATTTCACAAACAAAAAAAACAAAGAATATTTCTCATATTCAACCACACAGGCATTTATAAAAGTAATTAAACTTTTCACCAGTTAATGCTTTTGTAAAAACATCAGCAACATTGATTTTTCCAGAAACAAATTGTAAATTGATTTCATCTAAATAGTCTCTGACAAAATGATATCTTGTGGGGATATACTTGGTACGATTATTCTCAATTTTACTTTTAGCAAAACAAAAAAAAAATTGATTCTCTTGGTGAATTTTCCGGACCCATTATCAAATTTCCTTGTTTTTTCGAGACATTCTGGGCCCATTTTCCAATCTCCTGGTTTTTTCCAGACTTTCTGGATTTTCCGGAGTGGTAGACACCCTGTACATATTTATCAAACTTAGCTACCGATATTTGGGAATTGAAAGATGGAATTGGAAATTTTAAGATAACTTTAGAAAATTTTGAATTCCCCAACCGTATTTTCGTCCCCCAACTCTTAAGTGAAATGCCTGCGTAGTTCTGCCCGGCCGATCGGGCTTCTCACTGAGTCAGCAAAAACAAAACATACTAGAGAGGCCACTTTTCGGGTTATTTGGATCGCGCAAATGAAAACAATGAAAAAGGCGCTTTCATTTAAATTTCTGTGAAGGGCCGTTTTAATTAACGAATTTTTGTGATGGGCTGCAAGTGGTATGTAGGAAATAAAAAGTGGTTATTGTTGACTAATAATAATAAAAATGTAAAAGCAGGAGGGCCC
This sequence comes from Cheiracanthium punctorium, assembly GCA_038373885.1. Taxonomy (NCBI): domain Eukaryota; kingdom Metazoa; phylum Arthropoda; class Arachnida; order Araneae; family Cheiracanthiidae; genus Cheiracanthium; species Cheiracanthium punctorium. Next base: position 158,251 of record JAWZYV010012413.1, read on the forward strand.
AGAAAGAAGAGAAATAGGACCGTCGGGTGCTAAAAAGGCAATAAAAGGGCCGCCGGACGCTGCACCCTGCAAGATCAATCTAGAGTTAACACTAAATGCAGATAAGAAAAGCAATGTTTGCAAGCGTGGCAAAAAATTAACAAAGAGTCAAAATGACATATTCGGCACAGCTCGGCACAAAAATTGGCTAAAAGAACAGTTCGGCACAAGATTTGCGTTTTGGCACAGCTCGGCACAGAATTAACATCCCTGGATATTTTATAATATATTAAATTAACATTTAATATATTATAAAGCAATATTTTACTAAATAATGCTAATATTGTGCTATAATATATTTTACTAAGCAATATTATTTGCAAATGCTTTTAAAAATACATGTTAAAAATATTTTTTTTTTCTTTGTTCTGAAATTATTCAGCTGAAAATATAACAATATTTAGCAATAACTATTCGACCGAATACCTGTTCAGTATTCTACTTACCAAATATTTGGCAAAACAGCCAAATACCGAATAGTGGCCAAATATTCGTTACATCCCTAGTTTAGTATATACAATGTATTTCTCTGGTGCCTGTGTAGCTGGAATTACCTAGTGTAGCAGTAACAAAGATAAAATCAAAACTTCAGTAAAAAAATGCTTGGCTCTACACGTTAACATTTAACACTGCACATAACAGGAAGTTTTAGTTTTCTTTTTTTTTTAAATACAATGATTACCTCGTTGAAAATTAAAATTTGATTTCTTCCTCCAAGAGATTGAAATTATAGATGCAAAAAATATGTTATTTGAATTCTGTGTTAAAAAAACAAGGCTATCGCTTCTCCATAACCTGTTTTGATTTTTATTCCTCCCCTTCCTTATAGTTTTTATATTAAAGGACTGCTTTTATAAATTATTCTTGAATTTTCAATTAAACAATGCCTTGCTGACATTCCCACTCCCCTTTACTTCACTCGAATTTTTTCGAACTCATAGGCTGTAGCTGGTTTGAGCCATAGCCATGTTCTCGTACAAACAAAGTACGGAAAAACTACTATCTCACTAATACGAAGGGTTTTTTTTCCTTCGGTTGGCTTCGCAAAAGATCGAAGATCTGGTTTCATTTTAGCATTTTAACAATGCATCCTTATCTTAAGCCCTGCCTTGAGGATTAGGCAGATTAATTATTTTGTTTTGGAAAAACATTTTTGAGCCCTCCCTTGTGTGCACCACAGCCCTTGATAAGATGACCACCTGTCTAAGTAGACTACGAAAACAGGGAATCACTGGATGGTCAACTCAGCAGGTTTCACTGTATATGAAAAAGCAAGCTTCATTAACCAAGAAAACTCTTTTTAATAAACAGTAAGTTATAAGCAATTTGCAATGGGAAGTTTTTTTTATTCTAGTATTTTAAAATGTAGTACCTCAAATAATGACTTTTTATAATTACCATGCATATTTTCACTTAACACACAGACAACATTTTAATACAACTAATAGAATAAAACATTTATTTGGGAATAAACAAAATATTTATTACAGAAAAAAAAAAAAAAAAAAAAACAGGTTTACTTACATAGCATTATAAGTCTTTTTGATATGCACTTTATTAGTTTTTTTGCAGTTGCATTTTCACCACTTTGTTTTAAAACTTTTATATCGCACATACTGCACTTGTAAATTTTCTTCAAATTTCGTGCAGTTTCAGTATTTTGGGAAGATGTCAACAAGTCAAGTAACTGTCTATATAGAATCTTTAACTGTTTAACAGTTTTAACAGGCACTAAGTGCTGTGACATATTTCCTTCTTCATATGAAGTAGATGATTTTTTACATATTTTAAGATGGTCTTCTCTGAATCCTAAATGTTTACAAAATATCGAAATGGCAATTGTTAAAGATGAAGGGGCTTTATTAAAAGTTTTGTTGAATTTCTTTGGTGAAACAGCATTCTTAGCTCGCAAGAAGAACTTTCTGATATCTCTTCTCTTTGTAGGAGTTAAAGGTTCAGGAAAATGATGTGAAGGTAAACTACCAATACTAAGCCACAACTTCTTTAAGTCTTTGAAACTCTGAGTGTTCATTATTCTTTGCAATAAAGCATTTTGCTGTAAAGAAAGATGAATGAAAAGTTAATACTAAGCTTGTTTAATTTTATTAACAGCCTATATAACAGCTATAAACATTACTGGGTTTAAAAATATTAAGTGTCAGAAAGAAATCTTTCAAATTCAACCCATCTTGGCAATATCAGAAATATTTGGCTAGAAATCACTAAGCCTTACTATTACTGCAGTATTTTATCTCATTCAAACAAAATAAATTTAGATGAAGTGAGCTGAAAATATTTTTACTTCCTTGTACGGAGTATATAAGAAAGTAATGTGATCCCGAAAAATTTTGGGGGCCAAATTTTGACGTAAAAACTGATTTTGACTACCTCTAAATTTAAATTTAAGAATTTTTTTGATGCATCTCATCGTACGCTAGCATCATCGTAGCGCCCATCGTACCCTATACGGTACGGGAAAATTATGCTCTCACCGGCCCATCGTTCCGTATTGGGAACTCGTTGCGAACGCTTGTTTCTGCCCATCGTTCCGTATAAGGAACCAAACTTTGGAACGTTTTTTTAGAATTTTTTAATGACACTAGATGGCAGTACTATACCGTAATTTTGAATTGTGGAGGTCATATGAGGTCTGAACTTTCAGCCTGTGTTTCTGTTATCGGAATTCCTACAGCTGGGAATGACTCAGGAGTTAACATAAACAAACACACGTGATTGCTTTGTGCAGTAGCAGTAAAGTTAAAGAGCTGATCTCAAAGGCGTGTTTTGTGGGGAGTTTAATGTTTTTGTTTTTTATTGTGACACTGGATTTTAGGACGAATAGGGGGATAGAGAATGGGTTGGTTTTTTTGTTTATCGGTAGTACAGAGGGTGCATGAGGGTTTATTTTCTATTAGTTTCGTTTATGCAGCCATGGCGAAAAGAGTGAAATATCTTACGGAAAGTGAAATTGCGCGTATGATGAATGAGGAGAGTGATTCGAGTGATAGTGAAACAGATATTTATGTGAGTGAAGAATCAGATGTGTGTGAAGATGATGATGACGATGATAGTGTTATTAGTGATGCAAATAGAGCATCTAATGACGGATGGAGTCAAGATATGAAAGATCTTCCTCTTTTGACATTTTTATCTAAGAGTGGGTTGAATTTAGAGCCTATATTCTTATTTTCCACTTTTTGAATTAAAATTTTTAATTTGATTGAATTTTTACGATTTATTTGCTGAATTAGGCTTAACATCAAAAACTCTCCGGGCCGGGGGAAACATCTCGTCTGCGAAGAGCGCGGGCTGGTGGGAGCGCGTCGTTGCAGAACATTCTGGGCTTGAAGGGGTTAAGTCTTTGAAACTCTGAGTGTTCATTATTCTTTGCAATAAAGCATTTTGCTGTAAAGAAAGATGAATGAAAAGTTAATACTAAGCTTGTTTAATTTTATTAACAGCCTATATAACAGCTATAAACATTACTGGGTTTAAAAATATTAAGTGTCAGAAAGAAATCTTTCAAATTCAACCCATCTTGGCAATATCAGAAATATTTGGCTAGAAATCACTAAGCCTTACTATTACTGCAGTATTTTATCTCATTCAAACAAAATAAATTTAGATGAAGTGAGCTGAAAATATTTTTACTTCCTTGTACGGAGTATATAAGGAAGTAATGTGATCCCGAAAAATTTTGGGGGCCAAATTTTGACGTAAAAACCGATTTTGACTACCTCTAAATTTAAATTTAAGAATTTTTTTGATGCATCTCATCGTACGCTAGCATGCACGATGACATAAATGCGTCTGCAACCCATTTTGACAAACAGCGAGTCTATTTTGACTAGTTTTTAAATGCTGTTTGTATGTACGTATGTAACTCGCATATCTCAAAAACTATTGGTCGTAGAATGTTGAAATTTTATATTTTCCATGTGTTTTATATTTAATGTTTTCCAATTATACATATAGTTGTGCACACACAGGGTTTCGGACCTGCCCACAATCCCCCCAGTAAAAAGAAATATATATAAAGCCAAAATGAATAAAGAAAATTATTAAATAAATAGTAGTTCTGCTGTAAGTTGGCCTGTAAAGGGTTTACTGATTCATATTCTAACTGGAAAATATAACTATGACTTAAAAAACATAAAGGTTTAAAAAAGCTCATAAATTTAAAAAGTAATAGAAAACAGCCAATCAAAAACAACATATTTTTTCTAAGTGAACAATAATATACTTTTATCTATGGTCATAAAACAAATTAGGAGCCCTTTATAAACATCAGCAGAAAAAGATAGTACTGCATTAAAGTTGAAGTTATTTTTATATTTTAATTAATTAATTAATTATTACTTTGTAAAGAAAGTATTCTTTTAGACTAAAATTATTGTTTTGAAATAAAACTATAAAATTTAAATCCAAAAAGTGCTATACTATAAAAAAGAATCTTAATAAAACCCAAAAATCCCCCCCCCCTCAAAAAAAAACCCCCACCTGGGTTGGGTTTTTTAAAACCCTGGTTGTGCACCACCCCTTTCAGTCTCATCCGGCTGAATAGTTTATCTACAGGGTTGCCCAAAAGATTCTAAATATATAATGCTGTATGGGCGGAAATTCATTAAACTCGCATATCTCAAAAACAATTAAGACGTAGAATGTTGAAACTTTATACTTAGAATTGTTGTAACATCTAGTTGTGCACCTCTCTTTTCGGTCCCATTCGACTGAATAGTTAATCTATAGGTCAGTCCAAAAGATTTTAAACACATTATGCTTTATGAGCCCAAATTCATTAAAGCGTATTTTAGAGGTATTAGGCTATTTCAAACGACTCAGAAGTGGTATATGCTGTTAAGGGTTACAAAATGAATTTCTCCATTAAAAAAAAAAAGTGTCTTTATCATTTCTAGTTCTGCTACAGAAACACTCAAAAGATTTCCAATGCATTATGGTCAATATAACCTCTGAGAGCAGCCTACCTATTAAGTTTAAGGCATTAAATATTACTCTCAGAGGATGGATTTTACTACCCAGCTTCGCCACCATTCCGGCAACGAACTGGGTAGAACCATTAACATTTTTTTTTAACAGATATTTTTCTTTTTTTACAATTTTTACAGTTATTATAACAGAAATAACACAAAATTTTGATAAGGAACCAAACAGAAGAAATAAAATGTGGATTTAAATATATATATATATATATATATATATATATATATATACATATACATATACATATATATGTAGAATCTGAAGTTTCGATCAGAGCGCAGATGCCTCACCTCTTCCTTTGAGACCCCTCCCTGACGTGGGAGGTCACGTGTTGTTTTTCGCGGCTCTCGTATTCGGAAGAGGCGAGCAGTTAGTTAGAGTGAAGTTGACAGAGACGGACGGAGAGATTTGAACGTAGATGGAATGGAACCTTTTTTGGTGCATGCCTGGGTGGCGTATATTCTTGTTCTTTTTTAAGCAGTGAATCCTGTGTGGATGATGTTTTGTTTACGTACCTAAGTGGTACCAATTTCAAGCATACCTGTGTAAATAGAAGATTTATTAAATGTGTGTGTGTCAGTAACTTAGACTCGTCATTGAGTAATGTCCTGCTTTTAATTAGAAGCACATAATAGTAATTCATCAATTCATAGGGTCAGTACGACCTTATATATATATATATATACAGTCAAACCCCGATATAACGCCACTATCCGTT